>BMAU01020022.1:0-402680 GCA_019973935.1 Trichonephila clavipes
TTTTAGAGTGACTGGAACAAATAATAATCCCAAGGAAGCCAGGTCTGAGAATATGGTGAGTGTGGCATTGTATCTCATTCAAGCTGTAAAGCTTGGCTAGTGACTAAACATGTGAGGTCTCGCGTTGTCTTGGTGAAACACTACACCTTTCCTGTTGATTAGTTCTGACTTTCTGTTGAAGTGTATCATTCAGTTTGTCCCGCTGATGACAGTAGACTTCCGAATTAATCGTTGTGTTATCCGGTAAAAGCTTAAAAACAAACGATTCCCTTTAAAATTCCACCAAACAGACAGCATCACCTTTTGGTGAATATCGGCTTTTGGAAATGGTTTGAGCCGGTTCATCTTTTAAGGCTCCATGACCTTTTTCGTCTGCAATGATGATGCGCTTCAAAACGGATAATTTCGTGACGTTTGAGAAGCGAATCTCAGACGTCAATGCAGCGACAGATTTCTCTGTGAGAACACGGGGAACCCATACATCGAGCTGAGGGATTATCCCAGGCCTTTCAAGTGGTCATAAACCGTTGAATTTGATAAAATTTAACCTCAATCCGGTCTCACGTGTTGTCAATCCGATCTCACGTGTTGTTATTCGCCGGTTCGCATCAACTAATGCCTTTATCGCGTCTTTATCAGCTTCAACTGGTCTTCCCGCACGTTGTGCATCTTCGACATCAAAATTGCCGGATCGAAATTTAGCGAACCAGTTCTGACACTGGCGTACTGTCAACACACCTTCTCCATACACATCGGTCAATTTCTTTCTGGCTTGAACAGCATTTTTACCCCCTTTCTGTAGTAAAACAGTAAGATATGTCGAAAATGCTGCTTATCGCTCTCCATATTTAAAAGGGCACCAACCAAAAACTACTGCGTAGAATTAATTGGAATTTTTCACACACAAGCCTTGCTATATGAGCTCTCAAAGCATATAAAAATTATACGGCTTAAATGTGAAGTTTGGTGCAAAAAGATACAATTAAATCCTCTGTCGGGAAAAAAACGAGATTTCTTTCCGAACAACCCAATACATATTCTTCGTCCAAATTCAGAGGTATTATGATATAATTGTAACCATAAAATATTCTGGGATTCAATAAAAAATTGAAATAACTTAATGCGAAAATTAATTCGAAACTTTCAGAAAGAAAGGATTTTGAAATAACTTCTCAATAGGTTAAGCAATATATTCAGCCTATTCACTTGTTAAATCCGCAAGACTATAAGGTACTTGAACACTATTACAGTAATCATGATTAAAGGCCATAATTATATGAGCTTTTAAAATAAATTTTAACAAGGTCGGTACCTGTGCTAGAATCCTAGTCCCTTCATCCACAATGACAGAAATACTTTATCCGTACCCTATTTAACGTACATCAGCTTCCATTAAACTGAGTAGTACTTGCTTCAAAAAAAATATCTCTACTTCCGTCACTCTTATTATGAAACAATTTTTAAATTTTTTATTTCTAATGGGCTGCGGATCGATGTTTTACCATTCCAGACCTAGCACGTTTCCCCGAAGCTTTTTTTAGTGCGGTAGCATATAGGCGGATACAAATCGCCGCAAGTAATTTCCACGCTCAGTTTCTCCTCAAGAGGCACCTGAATTCTGACGATGCGGCCCTGTACTATGATTTAATTTTGCCGAGAACACCCAAGAGAAACAGACACTCTAGGGATCTTTTATATGCCAGCTAATCATACGACCTGGCCGCTGTCGATTTTCTGCATCATGAAAATCCACCGACTTGGGGCAGGGGTGAACCCGCAACCTTAGGTGCAGAGTAAGTAAATCAATATTAACGGTGCACTGTTCAGCTGCAAGAGGGCTTTTGGTGACGGACCTCGCAATTTTGAACCATGGTTAAGTGACAAGGAGCTGAGCCCCCTCCTAGCTACTACACCACACCAATGGGAGGACATTTGAGTTCTCGACAGATTTAACGTGCATCGCACCCCTACACGGAGGGACTTCAACGGCACTGGGCTTGAACTCTTGACATGCCTGCCACTAGTCCGCTACCTTGGTCACAAGGCAACCGCGGCCACTCATGGGTGCAGAAAGCCAGCTAAAAACCAGCCACGCAGCCGGCACAATTTTTTAAATATGATTACCTACTTAAGGTATCCGACTACGTTCGGAACCGTGATTTTAAAAAAGCGCATAAATGGATAATTTTCATGATATTTAATATCACTTAGAAAAGAATACATGTATAAAAAATTGTTTTAAGGACATTATGACAAAAAAAAATTATTTAAATACAATATTTTGGCAAACAATTAACTTAGGATAACCTTTTTTCAAAATATTCTCCTTTTATAAAAAATGCCTTTATAATAATAATGTTTTGCTTATATAAAGAAAAGACTTCTCCAGAGAGTCTGAACTAGAATATTTAAAATATTCACATTATTTTCAGAGTTACCGCCAATTGAAATAATGATCAGCGTTTTTTCTTAATATTCCTCCCCTCTGTTGTAGTAAAATAAGGATAAATCCACTTCTAAGTTATATATTTCAAAAAAATTCTAGTTCAGCCTCTGTACAGAGGTCTGAGCTACTTACATGCAAAATATTATTATAATAGAAGCTTTTTTCATAAAAAGAGAATGTTTTGAAAATAGGTCATTCTATGTTCATTTTTTGTCAAAATATTGTTCTTAAATAAATTTTTACTGTAATAGTATTCTTAAAACAATTTTATATACATTTTCTAATCAAAGTGACAATAAATATCATAAATATTATTTATTTATACGCTTTTGCAAAATCACGGTTCCGAACGTAGTCGGATACCTTAAGGAGTAAATT
Source organism: Trichonephila clavipes (assembly GCA_019973935.1). Classification (NCBI taxonomy): domain Eukaryota; kingdom Metazoa; phylum Arthropoda; class Arachnida; order Araneae; family Nephilidae; genus Trichonephila; species Trichonephila clavipes. Next base: position 2,825 of record BMAU01020022.1, read on the forward strand.
TTTGAAAAGTAATTCACTGACCAATTTATTTGTTGCTGAAAAAATAAGCTTTTGGTGGCTTGTAAATCAACTAGAGAAAGTAAAGGATTTTTAATTTATAACTTTTCGTTTTGACATTTCTTATGTATTCATGTTCGATACCTAACCTCGAAGAATTTCGACAGTACATGTTTGATAGCTTAATTCTAAAAATTCTTTTCATTCATGAATTTTTTTATTCCTCACAAAAAATACCTCGAAACTGTATGAATTTTTTTTCTGAAATTATTACATAATAGGGGTTGAAAATTATTATCATGCCTGCGATCCAAAACATTTTCTAACAAAAGATCTAAGGCCTTTAGCTAATTTCGTTGGTCTTAAGATAGTCATCTCATAACATTTAAAACTTCTCATTACACGCTGCAGTTACTACCAAAATAGTGGGTTGAAGCTACTCAAGGGCATATTATCTTTTTAATTAGTCTTTAAAAATAATGTTTGGTTAAGAAAGATAAATGTTTACTCCTTTCCGTAGCACAATTTAGCTTTGAGTACTTTTTGTAATGCCATTGTTCAACTTTTTTTTAAAAAAAATGTTATGAAAATAAATTGATTTGATTTTCTCCATATATTGTATGTCGTTAGTTTATAAAATGTTAATAAAAATTTATATATCTTTTGTTGAAATATTTTTAAAAAGAACAATATGATAGAGTGGATGTTTTCCCATTATTTCGACTTAATTTTCTGTAAAAACTCTGCCACTTGTGTGTTTTCAAAGTTCTTTGTAATAAATATTTAATTTATGATGTTTATTAAATGACTTAATTATAAACATAATTAATTATGCATTAAGTTCATAATTTATGGTATACGTATAAGTATTAGTATCAGTTTTACTACTAATAACATCAGTAAGCATTCATGTAAAGATATAATTAATGCAATCATGCATGCAGAAATCATGCAGATTAATGCACTTCAATTTTCTAGAACATTTCTAATTGCTATCCACACACATTGTAAATTGTATGAACTTGGAAAGTGACATACAATACTATCATTAATTTTAATCTCTATACGTCAGGCAAATGAGGCAATTTTATATTGTTACGTTGATCGGGGTTCGAGGATTTTATGCAAATCAATCGCAAAGAACAAGATAGTTCTTTAAGAGTGATGATAGTTTATTGCTGAGAATCCAATACTTGAAATACAGGATGCAGCAGCAATATTCACAAAATAATTCTCAGAAGATTTTCGCACCTTCAGCAGCACTCAGACATAATTATCAGTGTCTAAAATACACGTATGTAAAAGATTATTCACAAGCACAGCCAAGCTAATCAGTAATCACGGTCAAGGCAAGTTTACTAATATCTAGTCAAAACAATACTGACGCGTTTCAGCGAGTATCTCTCTATTTATAGACCCGGTGGATCCATCCAGAAAGATCATCTTGCGTCATAGATCGTGAAATTAGGTTATTTCCCCACTAATTTTTAGAAGAATCCATTAGGTCCTGAACTCGCCAAAAATGGTCGCCAACATGGTCACCAAGTCACCAAATTGGTCGCCAAAAATGATGCCAACTTGGCTTTATTGCCAAGATTTCACCAAGCTCCCATTGAATCACTATTATAACATAAGGGACGGCGTTGCTTGCGAATATTACAATTTTAACATAAAATAAGCATAAAATAGATTAATACAAATGCTTTACACATCCAAATGCAAATTATTTACACTATTTTACATAAAATTCGTAACAATATCAAGAGAAGTAGAGTATGAATTTTTCCATATTGAAATCAAATTAAATAAGTTCCTTTTGCAAATTTTGATTCTGTGGTATTTTTTAATTTGCTTTAACCTCTTAAGTAGTCATTTTTTTTACCCAAAACGCTTTAAAAAAAGACACGTTTTTTAATTGTGTGTTTATAACTAAACAACATATTAATTCCCACCTTCCCCACAAAAAATTGCCGACGAAAAGCATTTTAGTACCATAAACAAACTGCCTTATGTTTTTACAATAAGAATTAAAAATAAACACAAATGAATGAAAGAAAGAAAATATCAATGCTCGTATAGCGCACGGGCAAAACAGTTGCTGTCAATTTTTGGTAGCCCTTACGTTGAACGGGCAAACCGTTTAATGAGAGAATTTGTTTTCAGCGTTAAGGACGTTTGAGTAACACACAGAGAAGAACGTTTTGCAGTTATTACAAATAAGTACTCGCAGTGTTATAAGTAACACACACATTCAATAGAATAAAATCCTCATTCTATGTTAAAAATTGAGATTTTATTTTTAATGACTATTTTTGTTTATTTTGAGAACATATCAACTAGCCAGTGAGAGAACTTTATATATATATATATATGACTTACATTTCAAATAATAACAAAAAAAATTCTCTACTTTTATTATTTTATTTTTTTTTTTCGTCTTTTTCTAGAAAAGTATATCGAAAAATTTGTGAATGTATTGATTTTCAATATTATTACATAACCGATTTTGTAATACTCTGGTTGAAATTGTAAACATATACTGGACTTATATTTTCTGAAGACTTAAAAAACAGTATAATGTTTGCACGAATCTGTTTGATATGCTTATTTACACACGATGACTATATCTTTATAATGGCCTGTATTATTTTATAACAATCTTTCCCCAATAATAAACAAATTCCATTCTTAGTATTTAAAATAAAAATATAGCTGAGAAGCTTTAGAATAAATTGATGTACATAATCAAGATTTCTTACAAAATTAACATTTCCAAATAGTTTCAGCAAAATTTTTTTAATAAAGGAAACCCACTATATTGAACATGCTGTAATTTAATTTAGGGGTGTACACCATATGGTCCGCCCATGCTTTAAGCCAGTGGCCTTCAGACTTTTTCGACTCACGGAACCCCTAGAACCAGAAAGCGTTTCCGTGGAACCCCATTCCATACACACACACATACTTTGAAGAATATATCCCAAAATAATATTTAAAGTAGATCAACATGTTATAAGCACTTTATGTTAAAGCAATTACAATATATATATATATATATTGTATATATATGCATATATTGTATATCCTAATATATATTATAAACGTGAAAGTTTGTGAGGATGTTTGGGAGTTGTTCACGCAAAAACAACTGAATGGATTTTAATGAAACTTTACAATAGTATAGCTTATACATCAGAATAACACATAAGCTATAATTTGTAGATATTGTGTGAACTGTCCAAAATATAACAATAATTGTCAAGTAAGTAGGAAAAAATTCTGTCATCTGCAAAAAGCCCGCGACAGCAAATATTTATCTTTTATGTGTGGAGCTAACCTTTGCATTTGGTTTTGTCTACGCAAGGCGCCAGAAACTGCGAAAGTTTGAACAGGCAGAATGTGAGGCTGATTACGATTTTAACATAAAAAATACAACAAAAAGTAATAACGTATTACACTTCCAGATATAAATCTAATATCTAATATATATTATAAATGTGAAAGTTTGTGAAAATCTTTGTTGGTCTTTCACGCAAAAACTACTGAATGGATTTTAATGAAACTTTACAGTAATATAGCTTATACATCAGAATAGCGCATAGGCTATAATTTATAGCATAGACTAATTTATAAAGATTTGGGAAAAGTGTCAAAAATATAACGATATTTGTCAAGTAAGTAGGAAAAAATTCTGCCATCTGCAAGCAATTCTGGCGTGTACTGCAAAAACCCACGACAGCGTTTATCTTTCTTTTGTTTGTGAAGAAACCCTTTTTGTTTTGGCTACGCAAGGTGCTCACTTCTAATTAATTCCTCTGATATAATGCCTATTTTTTATTTCAGAATCAAACTAAGTTTTGAAGGGAGAGGTTGTTATAAATCTCTTTATTTTAATGTTTTTTTTTAACATCTTATTATGCACATTTGGTAGTAAGAAATTGATCTTTTTTTCCAAATAAATGCTTTTATCAGTTCTTATACTTAAAGTAAATAAGCTTTCTCTGCACACTGCATCTTTTTGGACAAATTTTCAAAATTTATTTGTGGTTAGTAGTTAATTATAACGCTATAATTTTAATTGAATAGGCAGATATAATTATTTTTACACTTAAAAACGCAATAACTATTGTTCTGTATTTTTTGGAGTGTGAAAGTGAGTGAATATTAATGTGGCACTGTTCAACTACACGAGGGCTTTTGGCAACGGATCACGTAATTTTGAACCATAGTCCAGTAACGTGGACGACATCTGAGCTGGCACCCCTTTCTCTTAACTACCACACCACACCAACTTAGAAGGAATATTCTACCAATAATTAGCAGGAATATTCTTTGAAATCCACTCTTCCAAGATATATGGCAGCACGGGTTCCATAATAAGTATTTTAGCGGAAAAAATAGTTTGTCAAAATTTAAGTGTCTTATGTTTTTGTATGTTAATGAAGACCTTAGAAAATGATTTGACTACTTATTTTGTGAACGGTATATATAATTAATTTTACAGTGGAATATCTTTATTTAATTTATTAGCTCTAACGGATTAAATTTTCCAAAGTGGAGTATTTTGTTTATCTATATCCCTTAATTTTAAATGTAGCGATCCAAAAAAAATATTGCATGAAAAAACTGCAGTAAATCATAATGCGGTTGGATAAAGTATTAACGTGCATCGCTTCCCTACACGGCGGGTCTTACAAAGCTCTAATAAAGCTCGAGTTATGAAAGTAGCTAGGCATTTGTGCCAACATGACTCTATCGTTAACATTTCGCTATGTTTTTCATTGGATCGTCATATAATTTAAGAAACGGCATTGCTTACGAATATTACAATTTTAAAATAAAATAAATACAACAGAATGTAATATTAATGTGACTTTCAGATATAAATTATTTACACTACTTTTTTTAAGCGTTCATTACGCAAAGCTTTTAACAATGTGTTACTTTTGCTGAGCAGAGATCAGCTTAGGGAGATATTTTGAAAAATTGACCCTCAAGAGTGTTACGAGGAATTATAAATAAAAAAAAATCCTTTTTATCAGCTATTAGACCTACATACTTAAAATTTAACAAAGGTGTTTTATTTATTTCTTTTTTTTTGTTACCTGAGTTACGCCAAAAGCTTTTTTTGTTTAATTTGCAATTCACGTAAAATTAACTCATTAAAAACTTCTTTATCCTTCAATCTGTGTTGTTTAATTTTTCAGTTCACCCGTGCGAAGAACGGGTATACCAGCTAGTTATTTATACTATTTTAATCGAAAGAATAACATTGTTTATTTGCTTATGATTTTAGAAGAGTTCGAGTATGTTACGTTTGCCAATTTTTATATCTTAATATTTACGGACTGTGCAATATTAATTAAAGTAAAAATTCGCTGAAATTCTAAAGTCAGAACACAGACAATTATTCTATAAAAATCCTTGCAAAAACGAATACGCCTCGAATCAGTCGACCTGAAAAAGAATGCATTTTGAACCAATATTGATTTATGCAGTTTTTCAGAAAAAGCTTTTCACTGTTTTTTAAATCGTGCTATATAGTTTTCAGTTTTGATAATTTAAGGTCGCTTACACAGAATTCGAAGATTCGGTGTACTTTTTTCAATTTACACAACGTGAGAAAAAACGATATTTTATAGTTTGAATGACGTTAGTGAAATTATTTTGTAAGTTCAATATTAACAGAACGAAAGAGGTCCTCACACTCAATAAATGTCTTTTAAATTCAACGTAAGATCGATTCTCCCATTTGAATGCAAAGTCGTAATAATAGTTTCCGTTAAGCACAAGGCGATAATTTAAAATTTAAATACTATTTATAGTGGATAAAAAAATATTAAAACAAATTTACAGTTCAAAAGATAATATCGAAATACAAAACAAACTTAGTTGAAAAAGGTCAAGTGTATGACACCCATTTCACTAAACATGAAGAACGGTGGATAGTTAGGAATATTATAAACCTATAACAAAACTACAGTAAAATTGATACTGGATGTATATCGAAGGTTTTACAAATCTGTCAATGTATATTTCTAAAACTTTCAAGAAAGTGTAATAATAAGTATTATATTAATTAGTAAAAAAAAGGTAGTTTTAATATTGTAAAAAAAATAGAAGACAAAGTAACATTTTTATTCAACTGAGAATTACTTAAATAAATTTTAATTCTTTATAGTATTTTATTTTTTAAATATGTTGCATCAGTTAAAATATGCTCAAATTTTAAATATTTAATAGCTACTTATCAAATTCAAATGTTTTATAGCTTCTTCATTTATAAAAATAATTGCATAAAACTTTTTTTTCCCGTTTATTGAAAATTTAAAAAAATGCTCACAATTTTAATTCAACATTTAATAAAGTTGGGAAATTTTGTAATTATAAAAATTTCTACTTTTCTGAACATACAACTTTTTTTAAAAAGGTACATTTTCGTTTTCGGGTCCTAAAAAGTTGCTAAGTGAGTGAGTGAATATTAAGGTCCCACTGTTCACTTACTCAAGATATATCAGATCGAGAGGGTAAGGGGAATTTCCATGACAATGTGTTATGCATTTAAAAATGTTCAAGCAACACCGGGGGGAAATAAACCTGTCTGACAGAAAAGAAGCAAAAAAATTTCGAAACAGCGAATTTAAAGTTATACACTCGGAAAAAGGCCGAGCAACGCCGGGCTAAGCGGAGGAAGGGGGTGGGGTGAAAGTAATTTTGAAAGAGAGTATTAGAAGTGCTTGATTTTATGAACGAAAGGGAACATTTTTATGAATGTAGAGAACGCCCGAGCAACGCCGGGCCATGCAGCTAGTATATATATAAAGAGTGTTTTTTTTCCAGGTATAGAAGTTTAAGTTGGCATTACTTTCCAAGATGGCGACCGATTTAACAGCTGTCAAGTGATTTAACCTCAGTTTGGTTTGGCAATTCATCAAAACGATCATCAAGCAAGGCGTAGATTCGTCGAATGGGCCCAAAACGAGATTGCCATTGTTCCCTATTTTCATAAGCGAATTTTGTTTAGCGATGAAGCGCACTTCTGGTTGAATGGCTACGTCAACAAACAAAACTGCCGCATTTGGAGTGAAGCTAATCCACAAGTGTATGTCGAAACACCGTTACATCCAGAAAAACTGACTGTTTGGTGCGCTTTATGGGCTGGTAGAATCCTTCTTCAAAAACGATGAAGGCCACAACGTTACAGTCAATGGTGATCGGTATAGAGCGATGAATACTAACTTTTTCATTTCTGAATCGAACAATCATGATGTCCAGGAGCTGTGGTTCCAACATGACGGCGCAACATGTCACACAGCTCGTGCCACAATCGATTTATTGAAAGACAAGTTTGGTGACCGCCTAATTTCACGTTTTGGACCTGTGAATTGGCCTCCAAGATGTTGTGATTTAACACCGCTAGACTATTTTCTGTGGGGCTATGTAAAGTCATTGGTCTATGCGGATAAGCCACAAACACTGGACCATTTGGAAGACAACATTCGCCGTGTTATTGCCGATATACGGCCACAAATGTTGGAAAAAGTCATGGAAAATTGGACGTCCAGATTGGACTACATCCGAGCCAGCCGTGGCAGTCCTATGCCAGAAATCATATTTAAAATGTAATGCCACAAGATTATCTTTCGAATAAAAAAAATTCATGTCAATCGAATAATACATCGTTGTTCAAAAAACACCCTTTATATGCATTTATTATTAAAAATTCTAATCTAATTCTAAAATTTCTTAAATTTTATTAACTCATTAATAATATTAATTTGTGATTCAAGTGTCACCCACCAATGCATTATATATAGTAACTGGGATATACGCCAGTATTTTTTACTCAACCGGTCGAAGTCTAGGTCTGTAACGTTTGAAAGAATAACGGTAGCGTATTCTTGGTTAATTTAAATATGGAATTTATTTACGTCACAACTATTGAATATTATTTACTGAATGATGCATTAAAATTATTAAACTTAATTAAAGATTGTTAGAGTCCAATATTTTGTGAGAGGAGGAACCGTTGGCTACCACTCCCTTGTAAGTTCAAAGCATCTCTCCTCTCTCATCTTCCGGTCGACGGTGTTCGATTCCTCGGGGGTCAAAAAGGGGTTGCGCTGCAGCTGCAAGATGCACGTGTGGGTGTCGTGTCCAACAAAGACGCCGACCACTGTTGATGTTTGGAGAAACGACGTTACAGGTCTAATGAGATTAAATGCAATCGCATACATTAATCGCAATTCATTTTTTTTTTGTACTTTGTTTTTGTAGCCACTTACGTTGAGAAATATGTTTCACTTAAACACAATGTTCTGAATGGTATTAAAATGTTTATAGCTGTGGGAGAAGTTCCGTGAATTTTGAATGATTTTGCAACCAAAAATTGTGAAGCTGTTCTTGCTTAAATTTTGATTTTATCATGAACTTTGTTGATAAGTTGTTACCTTTCCTTTATTATAGGTGTTGTTTTTGACGAATATTAGAAGGTTTACTTTCCATTAGAAAACTATTTAGTTTTGCAACACATCAACACATTGTGCTAACTAACGATTATAAAATTATCTCATGGAACCCGAGATAGTAAACAATAGAATATTTACAATTTAGTAGGAAGTATATATATAAAGATAAAACGTTTTAATATTTTTTCATTACATTAAAATAAAAGTTTAAAAAGTGTTACAAAATAAAGTTATATATAAATAAAATTCTCAGTTTTAATGAATAGAGGGGGAGGAACTTTAGATACTTGCAACTGTATAAATTTCATACAGAACGTGAATCCATTTTACGTACATATTTATTATTTTCGATCTTTTTATTGTGACTCGTGGAACCCTTGGGTATGTGTTATGGAACTCCAAGGTTCCGTGGAACACAGTTTGAAGACCACTACTTTAAGCAAATACATTCGATAGCCCTCTCAGTAATTACGGTCATATTTAGCGTGATCAATGAGACCAGATAATATTTTTAGCTCAAGTTTATGAACAATTGCAAAAACATAAGGTTAACACAGATATCTGTGTTGAAAATAATACTTAAATTTGTCAATCTTACATATTTACAGTTTGTGTTTTAACAAGTAGATGAGATATAATTTAACAAATAATGCCAAACACACACAAAAAAAATTGAGAACAGTAACTTCAAAATTCATTCCGAACTTCGAAAAATTTTTGCTTAAAAAGAGGATTATAATATGTAAAATAAAAAAACAATTAAATTTGTTTTAATAGGATTATATGAAGTGTGACAAAAAAAACCCAAACTAGATTAAGTGTGTAACTTGAACAAAGAGTGGAGTTGTCAACAATTGTTTTGATGACGTCATCCCACACCCTTTCTCTATTCATGTCGCCAGTTTCGCCTTAACCGATCACGCTAGTTGGGAGTTACTGCGTCATTGAGTGAACACGTTCAACTACATTCTGCCGGAAAAATGTCGAATCAACATCAAGTTTCTTCAACTTTAGAAATCCTTTCAAATATCAACCGAGGTTTATGGAGATGAAATTTTGTCCCGTGAACGTGTGTTTGAATAGCATAAGCAGTTTTTAGTGGGGAGGGACAGTGCGGAAGATGATGAAACTTCTGGGTGCCCAAAGTAAGCGATTACAGACCAAAACATTGTCAAAATTCGTGATATGAATGGGTTCTCACTCGCATCAGACGTTAGACTGTTAATCAACACTACTACATTGAAGTACTGGAAAGACTACGAGAAAAAATTAGATAAAAAAAAACAGAATTGGGGAGTAATGGATGACTGTTGCACCAAGACAGTACGCCTGCTATTTTTTAACCAGTTTCTGACCAGCAAAATATTACTATGATTGGATATCCTCCTTATTCATCTCATTTGGCCTCATGCGACTTTTTTATTCCCTACAATGACATATTGCATAAAGGGAACCCTTTTTACCTCAGATGAAGAGGTTCAGGCGAAACGGTGACTTTTCTGAAGGGCCTTCCAAAACCTCGTCCCAGAACTGTTACCAGCAATGGCGACGCCAAATGCAGAAGTGTGTGAATGCTTAAGGTATCCGACTACGTTCGGAACCGTGATTTTCAAAAGCGCATAAATGGATAATTTTCATGATATTTCGTGTCACTTAGATTAAAATACATGTATACAATTGTATTAAGGACATTTTGATAAAAAAAAAAACGTTATTTAAATACATTTTAAAAAATTAATTTAGAATAATCATTTTTCAAAATGTTCTCCTTTTGTGAAAAATGCTTCTATTAGAATAATATTTTTCCTGTATATAGCTCAGACCTCTCTACAGAGGCTCAACTAGAATTTTTGAAATATATAACTTAGAAGTGGGTTTATATCCATATTTTACGACAACAGAGGGGAGCAATTTTAAGAAAAAAACACCAATAATTATTTCAATTGGTCGTAACTCTGAAAATAATGTGAATGTTTCAAAAATTCTAGTTGAGCCTCTGCGCAGAGGTCTGAGGTATATACAGGCAAAATATTATTATAATAGAATCATTTTTCACAAAAGAGAACATTTCGAAAAAAAGATTATTCTAAGTTAATTTTTTGCCAAAATATTGTACTTAAATAAATGTTTTTGTCAAAATGTCCTTAAAACAATTTTATGCGTGAATTCTAATCTGAGTGACACTAAATATCATGAAAATTATCCATTTATGCGCTTTTTTAAAATCACGGTTCCGAACGTAGTCGGATACCTTAAAGGGAACCCATTTTATCTCATTTGAAGAGGTTCATGCGAAACGGTGAATCTTCTGAAGGGCCTTCCAAAAACCTCGTTCCTAACTGTTACCAGCAATGGCAACACCGAATGCAGAAGTGTGTGAATGCTTAAGCAAACTATTTTCAAGGTGATAATGTCACGGAGAATTGGCTCTGCACGTGCAATGATTTTTTGGACCAGCCTCGTTTTCTTGTGTCCCACCTCGTACGTACATTCTATTTCTAACACTAATATTAAATACTCAATTCACTGTTTAGTTTGACTGAATGTTGTGTTATGTAGAATATCTTGTAAATATCATCAAAATTATGTATCAACTATGCGCGATCGGTTTAGAACCTACACTATAACCACACCTCACTCATAAAGATTTCATAATATTATCTGTAACGTTCTATTCTCACCAATTTCATTTCCAAATTGGCACCTCCCAAATTTGAGCTGTGCACCCCTGATATAATCTGTAAAACTAAAGAAATATTTTAGTAACTTATCCGAAAAGTGTTTACAAAAACAGATGAAAAATTATACACAGAAAAAAATTATTAATATTTTTGAAGCATTTAATTTGAACATAAAATTTCTTTTTTTTTCAAACTTTAACAAACTGTGATATTCCCCACCCCTCTAGGGTGAACATCTCTTTGAGTATCAGCGTGAGCTAGAGGTGACGGATTAACGGAAGAACTAGAAGCATACATTATCTTAATGTGGCTTTATTAAGATATTTAACTTAATCCTTAACAAATTAAATTATAATTATATATGCGAGAGAATCTACGGCGACAAAACACACAATTTATATAATACCGAATTAACCTAACCCGAACCACAATCAATAACTGATTTGCCTAAACACAATTCCAATACTATTGCAGATCCTAATATTAAATAGTCAATACTACCTTGCGGTAGTTTGAGTAACGATCACAACTATCTTAGATGAAGCCTTGTAATTACTCGAGTGCAATGGTATGCACCTTGACTCAGTGGATCTCTATCACGTATGATTTCTGTTCGTCGCCACGTAACGTTTTCCAAAACTCCTTCACGCTTGAACCGCGGATTAGGTTTACATTCTTCAAATTTCTATCCCGCTTACTCTAACTTCTGATATTTAAAAGCTTCCTAATTTGGATCTTTCTTTTACGCTTTACTTCTTGGATTTGGTTGGAAAATAGTTGCCATTAATTCTGGCCTCAAAGAACTCAAAGGACATGTTAAGGAAAAGACGCGTGAGCCCGTCACAAAACTTAATTATTTAATACATTTTTAACACGCAAATTATATGAATATTAACATGGCTGTTTGCATGGATGAAAAACTAATTTAGAGATGAAAAATTATCAGGTTTTCAAAAGCTGTTAGATAAACATTACTGTGTCCAATTCTTCTTCAACTTATTACCAGAAAAAATTCTGCAGTGAATATCAGTTTTAAGGTTATATATATACATAGCTTAAGGTTATACATATATACATATTTAGTACAAAATTTTCTTTCTTGTCTTTCTCTTAGCGCAATCTTTATTTTTTAAATATTTCTGTATGCTAATAGCACAAAATATATCATAGTTAACAATGAAAACAAGAATGAAACACTAATTAACTGGAGGGTAATCAGCTTATCCTTGTATGTTAAGCGATAAACGATGTAACTCGTGAAAAATTAAGGCTAAAAAAATGATGATCGCGGCAAATGAATTTCTAGTTAGAAATGAAGATGAGGTTAATGGTATGCTTAATGATTCCCTAAAGCAATTTACTCAAAACGCAGTTTTTCGTAAGATTTTAAAGAGATATCAGAACTATTCGAGCCACAGTTAAGCAAATATTTTGCTACTTTTTTTTATTCCGTTTCTTAACATACATTCAGCGTTTTGGGTTGCAAATGAGATATTACGTGAATGAATTCATTTGTAGTCGAATGATTTGTGAATGTATATTTTAAATATTTAAATTATACATAAAATTTAAAAAAAAACAGCCCGCTGGGTGGCATAGTTGGTTTGTCGCTGGCCTCGTACACTTAAGGTTGCGGGTTCGACCCCGGCCGAAATCGGTGGGATTTTCATGATGCAGAAAATCGACAGCGAACTTGTCGCATGATTACGCAGTAAAATACCCTTGTGTACCAGTTTCGCTTGGATGCTCTCGGAAAAATTAAAATCCTAACCACGGTTTTGCATCGCTAGAGCTCAAGTGCCTTCCTCTGGGGAGGTAACTTGACTTCAAAACTACCTGCGGTGACTGGTATCCGTCTATATGGTGCCGCACCAAAGAGCGATACCAGCTTTCGGGGAATGTACTAGGTCTTCTCTCAATGATAAAATACAATTCTGAAGCCCATTAGAAATATATATATATAAGTATATATATATAATTCCAAAAAATACAGTTCTTGATGTGAGGTTTTATACAGTGTTCGACAGCGGTTAGTTTTTCAGAAAGTAACTAACCGTAAAATCCAGCGCAAACGCTCACTTACACTATCAAGCTGCATTTTTTTAATTTTTAGGTATATTCGCCGTATAACGCACCCCCCTTTCTTACGAAGAAACTTGTAATGTACGTGTACTTTGTCCTTATGTTTAGAAGTCATTCATTCGAGATATTATTCCAAGACCTTAGAAAAAATAATATATTTCTAGAAGTATGACCTCTTAAGCTCCTAATAAATAACTTTTATTTTAAATAAACAATATTTGAATATATGTAGAAGTCAAATTTTTTTTTGTTTATCATTTTTTTTTTATTTTTAAAGCTTTCATTTCCATATTTGGTGTATAACGCGCACCCGTAGGTTTCGAGTTTATTTTTTGTGTTAAAAGTGTACATAGACCGGAGTTTACGGTATGTAAGATGTTATAAAGTTTTCATTATGTAATTTCGATTTTGATTTCAAAAATTCCAAAATAAAAATAGAGGAAAATATAAATATACTACATAAAAAAATGTCTAAAAACATTCTATAAATTCAGTTTTTGTCAAGTTTACATAACATTATTAACTGACCACATTTTCTTTCAATCAACTTAGAGAATTACGAGTACTGCACACAAAAGGGCCCAATAAAGGTGATTATAATAAAAGTTCCACCTTCAAAATGCTGTAAAAAAGAACCACACTGGTACGAATGAGTTCAAATTTGAATTATTTATACTTGAAAAGGAGGAGGGAGAGATCTGAATGACATAAGTTCCTAAGTCTATCAATGCATAATGCCGTAAGCGACATAACAGAAGTTTATTCGGCTACAAGTGGCATTTTGAATCGAATTACAACGGCTTTGGTACGAGTTGCACATTAAACCAACTGCACTGTTCAATGTTCTTGACTGCTTCGGAATTTTGAGGGGAAAATAACTTCCAAATCATTCAACCGCTGTTAGTAAAATGCCATCCACCACAGCACATCCCACATTGGATGGGTAAAAAAATTCGATTTTTAATTTCCCTTGAGGCATAAACCACATAAAGTGGACCAAAAGAAAATCGAATAAATTTGTAGCCTTATGCCATATCGTTTCCCTCGTCATCAATATTCATTTCAAATTCCATGTCATTCTGAACAGTGGTTTTCTTTTTCATAGCATTTTGAAAGTAGTACTTTAATTATAATCACCCTGTATAAATATGCCATTCTGACTAGTGGTTTCTTTTTCATAAGATTTTGAAAGTGGGACTTTAATTATAATCACCCTGTATAAATATAAGATTTCACGTATTTTAATGAAAAGAGGTCGTAGAAAGAAAAAGGAAAATTTATACACATTTTGAATTCTCATTTTTTAGAATTTTTTCGATAGAATATCCAATAGACATAAAAAATTTATATATATATATACTGCTCAAAACAATTAAAGGATATTGTAAGTTTTATATAAAATAAAGATAAAAGCGAAATTTTTTTTGCCGAAAATGGAAGAAGAGAATCACAAATGCAAATTTTTCTGATTTTCAAACTGTGGAGTATGCTAATTTTGAGTTCGACGTCAAAAACGTCGCTTCAGCGGCAGCGAATGAAATTTGACTTTCAACTGAAATGAAACAAGGATGATCGGCATTCAATGACTGCTTTGTTTCGATGAGTACGATGTCTCAGCGAAGTCATTTAACCGATTCAGAAGCTTGGAGAGTTGTTGGTAGGTTAGAAGGGGGCCAAACTCAAGCCGAAGTAGCGCAAGCCATTGGAGTATCACAAAGTGTGATTTCCAGGATCTGGAACCGTTTTTTGGAGACTGAAAGTGCAGGCCGAAGACCAGGACAAGGTCGTAGACGGGCAACAACGCCCAATGAAGATAGTTTTTTAGTGTTAACGGCTCGGAGACACCGAAATATGAACGCTACTCTTCTCCAACAACACCTTCGCTCGGCTACTGGCACCACGGTTTCAACTCAGACTGTCCGAAACGGGCTCCATGGTGTAGGTATGTATGCTCGACGAACGGCGGTATGTATTAGACTAACATCAAGGCATCGTCGCGACCGCAGGGAGTGAGCAACAGAGCATGTGAACTGGAGGAGAAATGAATGGAGCAATGTTCTTTTTTCTGACGAGTCCCATTTTTCTGTTCATCCGGATAATAGGCGTATTTTCATCTGGAGGGACCGTGGCAGTAGGAATAATCCTGCGTTCGTGCACGAAAGTGTCAGATTTTGCGGTGGAGGAGTGTTGGTGTATGGTGGAATCTCCATTGACGGACGCACAGACATCTACATCATTCGAGATGGACCTCTGACTGCTCGCCGATATAGGGATGAGATCTTCAGACCTATTGTAGTCCCTTACGTTGCAGCAATCGGAGATGACTTCATTTTAATGGACGATAACAGCAGGCCACATCGTTCTAACCTCGTGGAGGATTCCCTTTTCGAGGAAGGAATCGTACGAAGGAAATGGCCAATGTGTTCTCCAGACATGAATCCAATAGAGCACGTTTGGGACGCTCTAGGAAGACGAGTTGCTGGCCGCCAACCACCCCCACAAACTCTCTAAGAACTGGAAATAGCTCTTCTGGAAGAGTGGGACAGAATACCCCAACTCGTGATTAATAGCCTCATTGACTCCTTGCGTCAAAGGTGCTCAACGTTGCTGGCCGTCCGTGGAAACCATACCCCCCTACTGAAGATGATTTCCTTTGAAGAAAAAACCTTTTCTTATTATTTTTTTCTCATATGCACAAATTGTGTTTTTTTTCCTTTTATACACAAATGCTCAATAAAATGCATTTTTTTCTGCCAAACATGTGTAATTTATTCTCATATAACCTACTATGTCTGTCGACCATGTATCAATCAGCTAAAAAGTTTCCCAGCCACAAGATCCACCTAAAACCGCAGTATCCTCTAATTATTTTGAGCAGTGTATATATATATATATATATATGTAAATTTTTATTAATGAACTAAATTATTTACATTAATTTATTTACTAATTGAGATTAATTTAATTTATTGTGGACATTATCAATATTAATTTAAACAAGAAAAAAAAGCAGAGTCTCTCTAAATAAACAAACCTGCAAAAAAGAACGTCTTTTAAAAAAACATAGATGTATGATTTAAATTCATTCTAAAATTCTTCGGAAAATCATTTTGATTTCAAATAAGATAGGGATTCCATTGAAAATACATTCCTAGCATCATAAAAAAAAATCAGAATATCTTTTTTTATTTCAGACTGGATCGGAAACTAAATTCCAGTATGCTTTATAAAAATTCTAAAGATATCTCTTTTTAAAGTAACCGCCTCTCTGGAAACACACATGTATCGAGAGAGAGAGAGAGATTTTCAGTTTTTATCACATTTCGAAAGTATGTGGAAATCGATTCTGTCGTATGTTTCTCCATCTCTCAGCGGTAGTTTTAAGATGTTATGCTTTATTTTTAGTTCCGATTTCAACGAAGAAATAAAATAAAAACAAAAGATTAAAAGAAAGTTGGATAAAATCAAGTGATTCTAAACCGAGAATTAGAATTGTCTTATTGGAAATGCTGTATCTCAATCTGGTAATGAACATAGTTCCTAGTATAAATATCTTACATCTTTAAGGTATCCGCCTACGTTTGGAACCGTGATTTTAAAAAGGCGCATAAATGGATAATTTTCATGATATTTAGTGTTGCTTGGATTACAATACACGTATAAAATTGTTTTAAGGACATTTTGGCAAAAAAAAATTATTTAAATACAATATTTCAAAACCTTTTTTCAAAATGTTCTCCTTTTGTGAAAAATGGTTCTATTATAATTATATTTTGCCTGTATATAGCTCAAAACTACGCACAAAGGCTCAACTATGATTTTTGAAAAATTCACATTATTTTCAGAGTTACAACCATTTGAAATAATTATCGGCGTTTTTTTCTTAGAATTTCTCCCCTCTGTTGTCATAAAACATGGATATATATAAACCCACTTCTAAATTATATGTTTCAAAAATTCTTCTTGAGCCTCTGTACAGAGATCTGAGCTATATACAGGCAAAATATTATTATAACAGAAGCATTTTTCACAAAAGGAGAATATTTTGAAAATGAGTCATTCTATGTACATTTTTTGTCAAAATATTGTACTTAAACAATTTTTTATTGTAATACTATTCTTAAAACAATTTTATATACATTTTTTAATCTAAGTGGCACTAAATATCATAAATATTATCCATTTATATTTTTTTGCAAAATCACGGTTCCGAACGTAAACGGATGCCTTAAAATTATCCAGTTTCAACGTGGTAGTTTAGTGGAGATCAATCGAATTAAATTCAAAACGTTTTTCTGAGATGATTTTTTTTAGTTTGTTTTGTTTACATGTAGAAAGTTTTGTTTTAAAAATAGAATTTCTCTTATGAGTTCGATGTATCAAAATAAAATTCGTATAAAAACTAAGTATTTTCAACTCATTGATCGATATATTATTGTATAATTTATTTTCTATATAATAAGATTCAAATAAATTAAGCAAAAATAGAATAAAATTATTCAGCGTTAAAAACAATTGCCTTCATTTTGTATCAAACTTTCAGCATTTTGTGCCAAACGATTTTAAATTATTCCTTTTCAATTTTTTATTCGGTAAAGAAAATATGCCTAATTGTGTTGATATTACAATGAATTTACTTTGTTTTTTCGTTCTTTTCATTTTTATAAAATTTCCCCCTCATAGTTTTGCAAAATATTTACAAGTCATAAAAATTATGGAAAGGTCAAATATGCTCTATGTATTAGGTTTTACCGTCGGATTTCGAATTTTTTACGTATTTTTGTGTTTGTACTGGACTAAAAAATGTTCTAAATATGACCCGAAATAGTTATCGGATTGAACTGAATAATTTAAAATAAGTACCGCTGAGTATTATCAATCTATGAATATATCAATCTAAAAGAATCGCATATGTCGATATATTTATAGAAATTAAAAAATTACATTTTAAATAATTTATTAATAATTTTTCTTTTCTGGGCCTGCATATTTATTTTTATTGAAGTAATATAATTTTACTTATTGTTTTGAAACTGATTTTCTGTTTACCAGAAAATTTGTCTTTTGATATTATATTTACATAGTATACAGTTTTATATTTTACTTTTTTTTAAGCACTTGAACAATATTTGATTTTTTCAAATATTCTCTCTTTTAATATAGGCTTATTTATAAAAAAACTATAAATGTGTATGTTACCCTATATTGTGTGAAATTACATTGTCTTTTGCAGTTTGTGCTCATATTTTTTCAAAATATAGTTGCAACCAAAATCAGATTAAATAAACATGGAAGGGGAAAAACTTTCTCGATTGCAAATAATTAAAGTATACGACGAGAAACAAGTAAAAAAAAACTTTGAGCAGACAGTCTTACAGAAATCTGCAATAATTTCAGTAATAATTTTTAAAAAATTTAGTTATAATTAAATATCTTTATATTTCGAGAATGTAGAATTTTTGAAATGAGAATTTTACTAATCAATTAAAACAGATCTTGAGCAATCATACTTATAGTATAAATATGTATCTTTTTGCCTAAAACATTCTTATTTCTCAAATAGGAACTTTTAAAACAATAAAATTATTTTTCGAAAAAACACCTAATAGCCTTTAGAAGATTAAAAAAATGCAAATATTGTGATGAAAAAAAATCCAGTTCTATTTGTTTACTTTATTTCAAATTTTTTTTTTTTATTCGGGATTTTTAATTTGATAATTTTCTGAATAAAATTACCTCTCTTTTTATTTACGATAGAAGTTTATATTTTCAGTGAGGATTTAAATAAAAATAGACTCTATTAAAAGATTAATTGTACTTAGATATTTGGAAAAAGACATTTTAAAGAACAAATATACATTATAAACATTCATTTTTCAAAAATATTCATAATGTTTAGTTTTGTTACATTTTTATATTAAAAATGAATTTTATATATATATATATATATATATATATATATATATATATATATATATATATATAAATTATTATGAAAATTTTAGGATAAATTTACCAGAATGTGACAACTTTTAAATAATAATAGTAGCTGAAGTTTCCTGTTTTTAGGCTCTTTTAACAGATTTTACATTTCAATTTCTTCATGTATTACAATTTAGGTAATTTTGACTTTTTTTTAATTAAAACTAGTATAAAATCCCCGTGCACCACAAAGTATCACACGAGGCTTACAAAAGTATGCATAAACATATATTACAAAGTCAAAGGGGGGGATTAAAATCATGAGATTAAAGTCATGATTAAGATTAAGATTAAAGTCATGAAAGATTACAAATATTTACAATAAATTTACAGAATTTTTCAAAAGCACTTCTGGTGGAAATAAGTTGGTGAAGATTTGGAATTTTTTTTTACTTTAAAGCTGAGAAAATCTTTTAGACAATTAATTATACGGTTAGTATTTTATTCCAAATCTATTCTATAAATTTAACAGAACAAATTTTAAGGATAAGTCCTTCTTTGGAAAAAATCCGAAACGGAATTACTTCCTTTAAGATGATCATTTTTTTCTGTAATTATAAACGATGATTGCTATTTTTTTCTTTGTTTCTAACATTATTATTCATACATATTTCTCTCTTAATTATTATAAACTGTCGATTGCATATACGCTATAATGTGGACTAATTAAAAATATTAATTATGGCGTTGAAAATTATTTGTTCATATTAATTATTAAATGGAAATATTGGCAAATAATGTAATGCTATATGTGAACGCTTAGTAATCTTGTAAATCAATTTCAGATTTTAATTTATACACATTTTTTGTAAAACAATCTGTTTTTATTATTTTCATTCATTATTTTATTTCGCAAAAAAAGTTATTTAATTCAGCATCATAATTAATTAAATTTTAATTTTAAAATTCCGAATAACAGTTAAAAATTACTATTTTTACATTTATATACATCTAAACAGTAAAACCTGTTTTTGTGCGGTAGATAGGGACCGTATAAGAAGAAACCGCACAAAAAATATTCGAAAATTTAATAAATACTTAGATGTGTAATAAGCAACTTTGTCGACATACTACAGAATTTTTTCATGCGGTGGAGAGGAACCGCATAAAAAAAGTCGCTCTTAGAAAATACGTCAACTATTTGCGAAGTCTATGAGAATGTACTTCCAAACAAAATAAATAATTAAATTATACATAGAAACTTTTTAAAAAACATTTATTTTCACATCGTATTCATGGAGTAGTTTTCACAAAAAGCACTTACATAATTCACTGCTAATCTTCGTAATCCAAAGCGCGCTACTTTCTGCGATGAATTAGTTCAAAATCGCTTTCGTCACTTGAGGATACAATTTCAATTGTTTTATTTTTTTGGCACTTTAAAGTAAGTGATAAGTTTTTGTGACGGCGAACAGTTGGTTGGTCATTTGCTTGTAAACGTTACTATAACCAGATATGCATGATCGAAGGCAGTAGCGCACACAGGAATTTTTCAAGGAGGGGGTCCGAAGTCGAAAATTCACCATTATTGTATCATGCTCCTTTTGATTTTGTCGATTTTCGGGAACAAAACACAGTAAAAAACTAATTTTCGAATAAATAATTAGCATTAATTAATAAAATTAATAATAAATAACAAGTAATTAATTAAATTTTACGTGCTATATACTTAGAATTATAATCAATCGGAAAAAAAATCTAGGGACCCCCAGACGTTTTTGTAACTGTGAAGAGGTTGTGTGACGTCATTATGTTCTGTATATAAAAAGGGTGAAGCAATCACGTGCTCACACTCACTCGGTAGTTCTGAATAAACTAAGTTACTTTAATTGACTGGCTCGAGACTGAATTTCTTCCTCCAACGCCGAGCATCGGGTAGATGCTGCTCGCAGAATTTTAGAATTGAAATTGTTCTTTACATAAGTTTTTGGTACCCTCGGCGGGACTGGTTGTTGATTGGAAGCGAAACTGAAACCGAATTTAAATTATTGAACTATTGAACTTAACTTTTTGAACTATAAAATGGAAGTGAATGCTTTGACAGCGACAAGAAAAGGCCTGAGAACAGCATTTTCTCTCAGTCTGAAAAAGATTGAAACCGAACTCATAAAAGAAAACATCGATATGAATCAACTTTCGATTCTGAAAACTCAATTTATGGATAAATTTCAGAGACTCGACACTTGTCAGAATCAAATTTCTGAACAACTCTTGGATACAGAAGATGCCGTGCAAGAATATTTAGATGATATGGAAGACGCAGAAAACTACCGTGACCGCTACATCGAAATGTGTACTCGAGTAGATTTGAAAGTACGAGAAACCGTTGTTCCTACCGAAACTGAAAAGAGAAGCTTTAAATTACCGAAAATCGAACTGAAGAAGTTCAGCGGTGAAGCTAAAGACTTTTTTGGCCTTTGGAGTCAGTTTCAGAAAATTCACAATGATAAAAGCATTGCGGAAGAAAACAAAATGCAATATTTATTGCAATCCGTGGAACCGAAATCGAAAGCAGAACGATTAGTGTTGAGTTTCCCTGCAACGGCGGAAAATTATCCTAAAGCCATCGATCAATTAAAAGAGAGATTCGGTCGTGAAGATTTGTTAGTACAAATTTACGTACGTGAACTTTTAAATTTAGTAATGAAGAACGCTGTTTCTGGAAGAACGAAAACTGATTTGGCCGCCTTGTACGATGAACTTGAAGGGAAATTACGGTCGTTGGAGAGCCTTGGACGAACACAAGAAAAATATGGAGATTTCCTTACACCATTGATAGAATCCTGCTTACCCGAGGAAATCCTGATGGCCTGGGAAAGAAAACGGAATACTGAAACAGACGCTAAAGGATCGCGAACTCTAGAACACTTAAGGGGACTTGGTACTCTTTGAGCAAACTTCTTTATTTACGTATTTAAAAATTATATTTTAGCATTTTATACAATGTTTCTATTCAAAGAAAATGATACCAGTAGAAAATTTTCATATATTGTTCACACAATTTTAAAAATTTAAATTTTTGAAGAAAATTGGGAAAATTTTTTAAAATTTTACTCCTTTTGTAAAAATTAATTTTTGACCTGAAATTTTTTTATGATATTCTTATGGATGTTCTAAACAACTTTAGGGATCGATTTTAGAAAGACTTCATTCGTTTTCGAGAACAAAAATAAAAGGTTCATATACACGCTAAAAATCAACGAAAAAGCCTACATGTCTTACATTTTATTTTTTTAAAAAAAAAGTATTCAGTTTATAGCAAAACGGATCCCTAATTTTATTACATGCTTTATTTTTAACACGCAGGAAAAAATGGAAGTGATTGGTAAATAATTGTCGAAGGAGTAGCATTTTGAATGCACTAAGGTTTCGAAAAACACAAACTGAGAAAAACCACTTTAAAGTTTATAATTCTGAAAAAATAATTATTATAAGCTTAATTGAACTTAAAATACCACTTTAAGATATTAGTTATACGTTTTTCTTTAAAATAATTGCATTTTCATATATTTTCAACCCACACATTTTTATAAATGATCAACTTTTAGAGAGTACCAATTGCACAAGAAAATTCAAGAAAAACGTTAAAAAAATTTTTTTTTCTGTCACGACAGAAATTTTAGCTGTTTTTCTTCTTATAATATTAAAGTATTACATTTGTATGAAAAATATATCAGGAATAAGAACTGAAATTATATGAAATTATTAATATAAAATGCCTTAATTTAAAAATTTTACATGCACACATTTCACAAGGAAGAAAAATTACATTATTGTATTGCCTCGGAAATATTCTGCTTTTAATACTACACATTCTTTTTTATAGCTATTATTTCTATTTCTAAAATAGATTTTTTTTATCATAAAGCATTTTTTAGCTTTTGTTTCTAAAAAGGGGGTGTGGCTGAATTGCCTAATTTGTTTTCAAATGAAGTTTTATTCAACTTCTAACTTTCCGACATGCACAAGTGATATATCAATCGAAAGATAATAATGCAAAGAATAAGATTAAATGAAAATAAAAAAATGATAGGTTTGTGATTTTTAGGGTACCAAGTCCTCTTAATGACTTTCCTTCGCCTGGAAGTCCAAGGGGAAGAGATGGTGCAGCTGGCAAAATCCGGTTTTGGAACTCCTATCCGAAAAAAAGATTCCCCAACTGAAAGGGTTAAGCCGACTGAATTAATGACTGCATCAGCTCTGGCAAGTTCCGAAACGTCCTCAGGTAAGAAAATCAATAACTGTATATTTTGTGAGAAATATCATCCCAGTGAAAATTGCTTTAATGCTAGAAAAATGTCTTTAAATGCTAAGAGACAATTGTTATTAAGAAAAGGTGCTTGTTTTATTTGTTTAAATAGATCTGGACATTTGAGTAAAAATTGTGATATTAAAAATAATATTAATTGTTCTAAATGTAATTATTCTCATTTTGAAATTATGTGTCCAAAATTAAATAAGAATTGTGATCAAAAATTGTGTTCCATAAAAACTGAGAACTTTCTATCAAGTAACTGCAACAGAAACCAAAGTATTTACTTTCAAACTCTCTGCGTTTTCATTCGCATTAAAGATCAGGAAAGGAAAGTTAAAGAGTTCTGTTTGATACCGCTTGTGAAAATAGCTACATTAGTGAAAGTGTGTTACTAGTATTTTGAAGGCCACTCCACTTAGAGAGGAAACTATAATTCATTCTCTATTCGGGGGCAACGAAACTAAACCGAAACATCACAGCGTATATTCTATTGAGGTCAGTGATATGATACGCTCTTATGCATGTTGTTTTGAAGTGCTATCCGAAAAGAAAATATGTGGATTTATTTCTAAGATTGAGGATAAGCATATTTTAAATGAGTTAAAAATAAAGAAATTATTTTATCGGATTTAAATTGTAAAGAAACGGAAATTGGGCTTTTGATTGCAGCTGATAATATAGGAAAATTATTGGCTGGGAATTTAATTGAATTTGATTCGGGTTTAACAGCTATTGAAACTAAACTAGGATGGACGGTAATTGGAAAAGTATGTTCGAACGATAAAAACGTTATGTTAACGACATGGTCTTTGCATGTTCGGAATGTTAGCGTTAAAGAATTATGGGAACTTGATGTTTTTTAGGAATAACGGATCCCTTACTTAATGAGAATACGAAAGAAAATTTTGAATTACCGATTTTAAGAATAAAATGAAAATTCTTCCCGATGGAAGATATGAAGTTAAACTTCCATGGAAATGTAACTCTGAAAATTTGCCCAGTAACAAAGAACTAACATGGAAAAGACATCTACGGATGATGAATAAATTAAGAAACTGTAAATTTTTTGAGGATTATAAAAGTGTGTTTAGGCAATGGGAAGATTTAAATATCATTGGACGTGTGCCGGAAGTAGAATTGAACAATGAATGCCATTATTTACCGCATAGACCCGTGATTAAATTAGATAGTGCGACTACAAAAATCCGACCCGTATTCGATGCTTCGGCCCGTGAAAAAGGGAAACCATCTTTGAACGACTGTTTATATAAAGGCGTAAACCATATCGAACTGATACCTGACATTTTAGATCGTTTTAGAATTTATCCAGTCGGAATTGTAGCCGATATTGAAAAGGCGTTTTTGATGCTATCTGTTGCACCGAAAGATAGAGATTATCTCAGATTTTTTTTCCCCATGCAATGAAAAACAATTAGTGTACAGGCATTGTCGAGTTGTGTTTGGGGTGTCTTCAAGCCCTTACTTATTGAATGCATCTATTATGCATCTTTTGGAAAACTGTAATTCGAATGTAAGGAAGTTGCACTAAAGTTAAAATCTTCCTTTTATGTTGATAATTGTGTAACTGGTGTTTTCAGTGCTGATGAAATAGAGATATTTATTGAGAGAAGACTAAATTAATTATGTCGGAAGGATGTTTTAATTTACGTATTTTTGAGAGCAATGTGGCGAGTAAAAGTGTTGATAAACACTCAGGCGAAACTTTTATTTTGGGTATCATCTGGGACTTGGATAATGATGTTTTGAAATGTTGCACGAATTTCGACTCATTAACGTGCGAAGTGAAAATAACGAAACGATTAGTTTTGTCTACGGTGCAAAAAGTTTTCGATCCCATTGGAATGTTGGCGCCGTCTACATTGCTCCCAAAACTACTATTGCAGGAAATATGGAAAATGAAAAAGGCATGGGATCAGGAACTACCTCAGAATATTGTAAACAAATTTATGAAATGGTTTAATGAAATTCAAATTTTGAAAGGTGTAACTGTACCACGTTGTATGAAAATTGATATTTTTACTGAATTACATGTATTTGTTGATGCAAGCAAGGGGTCATATGCGGGATGCGTCTTTGCTCGATCAACAGTTGATTCTAGAGTTAGCGTAATTCTCGTTAGAGCGAAGTCTAGAGTAGCTCCTCTCAAACTTTTGAGTATACCGCGTCTAGAACTAATGGCTTGTTGTGTAGGTGCTCGACTTGTAAATTCTATCTTGAAAGCGCTTAATATGCCGGACTTGAAAGTTACTCTTTGGTCCGATTCCACAACAGCACTTTGGTGGATTAAAGAATATGGAAATTGGTCGGTTTTTGTAGCTAATAGGGTAAAGGAAATTAGACAATTAACTCAAATTCAGTCATGAAAGTATGTTCCAGGAAACATGAATATCGCGGATTTACTATCTCGTGGTTGTTCTCCACGACAAATGCTTAATTCTAAATGGTGGGAGGGGCCTTCCTGGTTGAAACAAAATTCGGAATATTGGCCAGATGGTGAAATCAGTTGCGAGCCTCAAGAAGTTAACGTAGAGAGAAAGAAAACTAAAAATGCGAATGTTGATCTAGCAAACGATGCACCCCCTTGCTTATATGTAATGTGTCTGATTATGATAAAATGATAAGAGTATTTGCATGGATTTTAAGATTTGTAAATAATTGTCGCAAAGACTATAACAAATGTAAGGAACATGAATTTTCTGTTGCTGAAATTGAAAATTCTGAGAAACAATTGATTCGTTTAAGTCAAACATATTATTTACCTGAGGTTGAATCTTTAAAATTTGTTACTTTTATTGATAATGATAATATTTTAAGAGTAAAATCTAAAATAACTGAACGAAATGATGAAAGTTCTTTTTTGTATCCTATATTGTTACCTGATAAATGTGAATTTACAAAAACTTTTTGATTAGATCTATACACAAAAAGAACTGTCATGCAGGAATCCAAATAATGCAATCATTAATTAGAGAAAGGTTCTGGATTATCAGAGCTAGAAAAACTATTAAGAGTATTTTGAATGAATGTTTTAATTGTGCTCGTTTTAAAGTGAAATCATTGTCAAGCGGACCATCACCTTTACCACCAGACCGTGTGAATGATTGCGCGATATTTGAAGTTGTAGGAATTGACTTAGCTGGACCTCTGTTTTTAAAACTGGCGAAAAGGTATGGATTACATTATTTGCTTGCGCCGTCTATCACGCTCTACATCTTGAATTAGTAAACGCTTTATCTTCTGATGCCTTTATGCTAGCCCTTAGGCGTTTCATTGCCAGGCGCGGGAGGCCCAGGATAATTTACTGTGATAACGGTACTAATTTACGAGGTGCTTTCAATGAGCTTGCGAAATTGGATTGGCATAAAATATCGAGAGAAACATCAACTCAAAAAATAGTTTGGAAATTTATACCACCCACCGCCGCATGGTGGGGAGGCTGGTGGGAAAGGTTGGTTCGCATTATCAAGGAACTATTGAGACGTTCTCTTGGAAAATCAATATTGTCCTATGAAGAATTGTCTACAGTGATTTGTGAATGCGAATTTTTAATCAATAGTAGACCTTTAACTTATATATCTGAAAATTCACAGGAATTGATCCCTCTTACTCCAGCAATGTTTTTAATAGAGAATCGCTGTTCCGATACTACCGATATTGACGAATTGAATTCGAGAGACTTACGAAAAAGAATGAAATATAGAATTAAACTTTTAAGTGATTTAAGGAAGGAATATCTAAGTGAGCTAATACAAAAACAGAATGATAATCGGGTGTGCGGGAACCCCGAATTGGGGAAATGGTCTTAATTGGAAACGACAATAGAGAAACGTTTGTCTTGGCCTATAGCTAAGATTATAGAATTAATCCCTGGTCGAGATGGGGAAATTCGAACAGTTCGGCTGAAAACTCAACATGGAACAGTAATACGCCCCGTGCAACGTATCTTCCCTTTGGAAATACAAGCGATTGCTAATAGCGATAAGGAGTTGAAAGAGGAATCAATTTCTGTTAAAAGTACTAAACCTGAAAAGGTCTTGAATACTAATGATGCAATTGTAAAAAAATATACCTCTTCTGGAAGATTGGTTAAAGAACCGAAGAGACTTGATCTTTTGAATTATAACTGTTATAGGTTTGAGACTCTCCCCAAGTCTCAAAGGGGGGAGTATGTTGTGAATAAAAATGATTTGTGTGAATGAGTGGCTGCATGGCGCCACGTTTTTGTAACTGTGAAGAGGTTGTGTGACGTCATTATGTTCTGTATATAAAAAGGGTGAAGGAATCACGTGCTCACACTCACTCGGTAGTTCTGAATAAACTAAGTTACTTTAATTGACTGGCTCGAGACTGAATTTCTTCCTCCAACGCCGAGCATCGGGTAGATGCAGCTCGCAGAATTTTAGAATTGAAATTGTTCTTTACAGTGAGTGAGTGAATATTAACGTCGCACTGTTCAGCTACACGAGGGCTTCTGGCGTCGGACCACTTCATTCTGAACCATGGTCAAGTGACGTGGGCGACACCTGAGCTGGCACTACCTCTCCTAACTACCGCACCACTCCAACGGGAGGACGTTCGAGCTCCTGCCCTACACGGCGGGCCTTTAGAGGTACTGGGCCGCGCGTTGAGAGAAAGCAATTGAACGTGCATTGTGGGGAAATTATTTATAAAATGTAAACAGAGCGTCTTGAAGTAAAAATATGTACATTGACAGAAATCATTACAATGGAGGCAAAGCCATTGAAATTCATACACCGCATAAAAAAAAGATCACATTAAAAAAAAATCGTACAAAACAATTCGCACAAAAATAAAATCGCTTAAAAAAGGACCGCACAAAAACAGGTTCTACTGTACTTTTTCAAATATTTCTTTCATTATGCAATAATATCTGTTAAAAGTATAATTTATAATTAATTAGCTACTGTAATAATCAGAAAGTTCAATATATACTTTTAAGGATTAAAATGTAAAAGATGTTCCGCAAGAAAACAAACAAAAATTAATAAGGAAAGTTTCCTTACACTTAACCTGACTCTACGTGTCAAAATTTTTCTCTCGAAACATCAAGCAAATAATCGGAGAACCAAAACAAAACATTCGGAAAATATTAATGGGTTACTAAATAACTCGGATCTACCATTATTCCTAAAACTGCGTTGAAACAAACAACACAAGCCGTTAAAGAGATAACGGCTTCCAGAAAAAAGGAGCTCCAGAACCAACCGTTTTTGAATCGCTAACCTTGCCTGTAATATTAAATAACCTAGGATGCTAATAAACTTTTTTTTCTTTTGATTCTTTTATTTAAGTGTTCCCGGTGGAGAAACGCATCAGCGCTGTGCTTCAGAGGTCGATTTTGTTTCCCGCAAAGGTTAACTTTTCTGCTTTTACCAGTAGTGTTTTATTAAATGCTACACGGCCCAGCTTTGAACAAAAGGGAGTTGGAATATTGATGAGAAAACCTTCATTTTAAGTTGGTTAGCTTGATATAAAAACACTTTATAAAGAAAGAAAATGTTTTGGTTAGGAAGTTTATAAAAAATTGCGTGGGGGTAAGAATGGTTCTTTTTTTTTATTTAACGGATGCTGTAACGAATAGATTATGGTCTTTGTTTATGGATTCTCTTTTCGTGAGCTCTCTCATTTGTGGTTTGTGAAAAAATTTTTTTGCCATTCTCAATAGACATTTTCTTGGTGGATTATTATTATTACTCTTCTGTTGTTGCGAAATGCATTGCCTAACTCTGAGAGATTAAATGAAAGCGATATTTTTTTAACCAGATTTTTTAAAGAATATGACAACGTTTAAATTAAAATTTAATTCATTTATAAGAGTCATCTTTAAAAAAAAGGCTAGAAGGTAATGATCCGAAAAATTCTAAACATGTCTCGGAAAATCTCAGAAAAAACGCAAGACTGGAAAAATGTGTAGATTTTAGTAATTAATTACAATTTTTTTCCAAGTCCAGAAAATCAGAGAAAGAAGAATTTAAATAAAAAATGACGCAGAAACTTGCAAATTATTCTTGAAAAATTAGTATTTATCGAATCCAAAATACAATGATAATAATCCGTTTTTAAATTGAAAGAATGGAATATATTTTGAGTTTATTTGTATCACACACACTCACTCATTCACTCACTCACTTACTCACACACGCGCACGCGTTACAATTGAGATAGATTTGTTTTAGATTGAACCTAGATATTTTCAGATTGTTGATAATGTTCAATTTTAATTTTAGAACTAAAAACACGAGATAGAAAGTAAAAAAGAAACACTTACAGAATGTTCTCTTTATTTATAATTGTACATTATATAACTAAAAAAAAGAAAAACAAAACATAACCCCGTGAAATTTGAAAGGTATTTATTTGGATGTACAAATGCTGCTCCCTCAGATGCACCTCAGTCTCTCTAAAGCATTACTTAGGGGAAATTCACATTATATTCGAACTGACAATGTTGGGAAACAGATTCGGAATATAGAATCTAAAAGTCTTTTCCTTAAAAATATCCCTATCTTCGATTCTTTTAATTTTAATTTATTCTGTCATGACGTAAGTCTTAAACACACTAGTTTTTGTACTCTTATGTGGTACTCTTCGATATACTTTAAGTCTGAAAAGCATTACGTTAACAACATCAAAAAATATGAAAGTAACAAGTTTTTCTAAACTGAAAATTTCAGCTGACATTAATTGTTATTCATTACCTTACTAAAACTAAATAAATGTTCTGCGTTTTAATCAGGGCAGACGAGTAATTAAGAAAAAAAGTAATTTCATTAGAGAAATAAAAGAGTGGCAACGTTTTTAAATTGATTTAATTTAACTAGGGAGACCAGTACGAAATTCGATTACGAATCTGCCAAAAAAAAAAAAGACACTATTTTTCTTTTAAGATTTAAAAGTAAAAGTTTATTCCCAACGTTATAAAGTTTTTTTTTTTTTTGAATACTCAATCTGAATCGTTTGTAATAAAAACTGAGATTTTATTGAAGATTATGCAAGACTCTCATACATGTAGTAAAAATGTATAGTTGTGTGTGGGCAGTGTTTCGTTAATACTATCACAAAAGAATTTTTTCAGAAGTATTTTTGTATGCATATATTTCAAATGTACGGCATCATATTATCAAACCTTTTATTAGTAATTTCACTGATATTTTTACTATATTAAGAAAAATAAAATAAATATTAATTGTGAAGTATTCTCATTGCTGTATTTCAGAGGTGAGCTGACTTTTCCAGGGTACGGGCTACTTCTAATGTTTGCAAGGTGATGCGGTTCTCCCAATGGCTTAGATGTGGTCATTCTGTATTAAAATTGTGTTTTCTTTTCTTAACACTTATTTTCGACATTATACTCCTCTCTTAAAATATGACAGATTACTATTTTTACTACAAAAACACAAGCAATACAAAATCGTCAAGTTGAATGCTTGAACAACTATGAGCAACAACTAAACCCTGGGGCGGGGACGTATTCAATGCAACGAGCAGAGAACATACGCCAACCGATGGATCTGAAACGGACGTATATTCTCTATTTGTTCCCTGTCGAGTCGTGCGCCATCGCGGGACATGATGTCAACACGAGAACTCAATTCCAGGGAAGCGTGAGGCGTGGGATGTTGTCTCAATAGCCAATCACATGCTATCGTGGGAAGAACTGATCATCAACATTTACACTGGTGTGCAAAACTTAAGCAACAGGTGGGTTTATTGCCATAACTTCACGCGAAAAATTCTCTGAGAGACATGAAATTCAGAAATGAGGGAGAGTATAATGTACGTAAAGGATGACGAAGGCATCGGCGCTAAAAAAGGAATACAATGCATACGGTATGGAATCAAACAAAAACAAGCTTTATTGAACGCATAGTATCGTGACTCATGATGGTCTATCCAACAGGAAGAGCAACAAGCAGATGTCCCTTAATATGGTATATGCCCTCCCCTCACTGCAATAGTTGCTTCGCACCGTCTCCGCATACTCTGAACCAGCTGGTGCAACATTTCTTGCGGTAGGAGTACCCATTCTTCAATCAGCATCTGTTTGAGTTGTTGGGTGTTCTCCGGATGATGTAAGCGTGCTGCAATACGTCTCCCCAAAACATCCCGCACATGTTCGATGGGATTTAAATCTGGGGAGTACGCTGGCCAATCCATTCGAGTGATATCTTCACTTTCCAGCAGCTCCTCAACAGCACGATGTGGCCGTGCATTGTCATCCATAAAAATGAAATCTGGGCCAATGGCACCTCGGAACAGACGCACATGGGGAAGAAGTACCTTCTCACAATAGCGATCCCCGATTACAAACCCTCTATCGAAAATGTGGAGCTCAGTTTTCCCGTTCAGCATAATGCCTCCCCAGACAAGAACTCCAGGACCACCGTAACCACCATGTCGTTCCTTGATGTTACTGGTATAAAACCGTGTCCCGATCTCTCTCCAAATCAAAACGCGTTGAGAATCGCTTCTGGTACTGAACCGACTCTCATCCGTAAAGAGGACACGACTCCATTGATCAGTTGTCCAGTTTTTGTGCTCTCTGCACCACTGTAAACGGTGGCGTCGGTGGTCAACTTTCAACAGGAGGCAACGTTCAGGACGGCGGGCGAATAGGCCCCCTTTGTGAAGGCGTCTGGCCACAGTAAACCGCGACACTTGTCGCCCCGTTGCTGTAGAGAGTTGCTGAGCAATGACGCTTGCTGACTGCCGTCGGCCTCTTTTCACCTGCAGGATGATATATCGGTCATTCCCTGCAGTTGTCCTCGGGCGGCCACCACCAACCTTTGTAACAGCTGTACCTGTGGTTTGGAACGCTTTCCAAGCGCGCGAAACGACACTTTGGTTGATTCCGAACTCTGCAGCTACACTGGTGACGGTACGCCCCTCCTCCAGCTTTCCGATCATTCTTCCACGTATGAAGTCGTCCAGGTGATTTCTTCTAGCCATATTTCACGAATGACTCACTGGCACTTGCAACGAATTCGTTGAATTGCGTCTTCGTCCTTCATTTTATTCTACTGTTGAGCCGCTCGCACCGACATCACATGTTTTGCGTACGCTCACGTCGCTTCTGACGTTTGGTTCCTGATATTTGCATACGCATGACGTTTCTACTGACTTACTTGTTCACTGTACTGATCTCCAGCCCTCTTTTTCTGCAATTTCATGGCTATCTGCTAAATTTTTACATTGTTGCTTAAGTTTTGCATACCAGTGTATTTTCCCCCTCTGTCGGTGTGTGGGAAAAATGCATTTCTACGGCTGGCAATGAAGGTTACAGCATTAATGAACGTGTTAAGCGTCATCGTTCTCTTCCAGTGAAGATACATGTGTTGTCTACACATTTATCAAATCATTTTCTTAAGTAAACACGGTCACATCGATTGTGAAAAGTAGATTCTCCAGCCTAGCTGGCGTCGGTGTTCTGTAAATACGTTTCCTTTAAAAATCGCGATCGACTTTAATCGCGATCTTAAATCTTTAATCGCGATCGACTTAATGTCCATTTCTGCTGTATTTGTTATGTTTCCTTTGCCATGTTATAAAACTATTATTTCCAATACTATTATACGTTTTGCAATACTTTTATTTGTTTAGGTTGGTTTTTTTTCCATGAAGGCAATAGTCTTTCTTTTCAATAAGCTAATGTAATATTTTGTATCATTGTTTTCTCAAGAATCTTTATTTCTCCGTTTGCTTCCTAAATCGGAACTGTTCGTGATCTCTCGGTTCTGGAGAGTGGAGGCTCGAGCTGCGGTGCCCCTGGAGATCTGCTGTG
This sequence comes from Trichonephila clavipes, assembly GCA_019973935.1. NCBI lineage: Eukaryota > Metazoa > Arthropoda > Arachnida > Araneae > Nephilidae > Trichonephila > Trichonephila clavipes. The sequence continues at coordinate 36,113 of BMAU01020022.1, forward strand.
TAGAGGAGATGATGCTCATTAAATCTGTTGAGGCTCAAAGTTCTTGCGTTGGCATAGAAGTTTGGAGAATGAGGTGCCAGATTAAGTGTTGTTGACAGAGTTTCAAAGTGACAAGGTACATTGCCAATTGCACCCCCTCCTTCCTCAAAGAGAAAGAGAAGAAGAGTTAAAAGAGAGAGGAAGAGAGAAGAAGAGATAAAAGAGAGAGGAAGAGAGGAGAGATTGAGATAAGAGAGAGGAAGAGAGGTGAGATTGAGATAAAAGAGAGAGGAAGAGAGGAGAGATTGAGATAAGAGAGAGGAAGAGAGGTGAGATTGAGATAAGAGAGAGACGTTAATAAGCGATCAATCCATAAGAGAAACGAAAAATACTGCATCTAGTCTTAACTTAGTTGAAAATTATATTTCAAGCGAAAATTCTTATATTTTTGGTTTGCCTGTAATTATAAAGTTTATTGGTAATTTAGATTTAAAGACCCCTCCCCCCTACTCTCCCGTACATATACATAAAACAATTTTTCAGATAAAAAAAATTCTGAAAACGAGTAGTATTGACATAAATGCATGTAATTTTATACATATTGGTTTCTCATTCTATGTCCTTAAATATACAAATATAAAATCATTTTTTTTAATGTTTCAGGTTTAATTAAATTTTTCAATTAAGAATTGGAGATAGCATAATGGAACATATTTTTAAAAATAATAAAAATTGTTTGAATTGAATAGATATTAGGACAACGTTTAAATTCACTAACATACACCGTCGAGCCAACACGTTTTTCAATGAACTCGCCTGGAAGCCGTGTGAATATGAGAGAATGGTATTTAACTGCTGCTGGAGAAGGTAAGCTACAAATCTTGTACTTGCTTTTGTGAGTGAGGGGAAAGACGACTGGTCTAAGAGAATTTGAAAGAGGGCAGATTGCAATGGCCCGAAGACTCGGAACGAGTATCTCCGAAACAGCTTGACTGGTAGATTGTTTGTGTTTTGCTGTTTTTAATATTTATGAAAAGTGGATAGATGATGGTAAAACCAGCAGGAGACACCTAACTGTTGGACATCTACGCATCATCAAAATAAAAAAAAAGGACGTGGGAAATTGTACCGCTTAGTAAAGCAAAATCGATGCAAGACAGTGGGTCAGTTGACAGCCCAATACGATGCAGGTCCAAATACAAATGTTTTGGCACACATAGCTCAGTGGACACTGCTAGATATGAGACTGCAAAGCAGACTCGTGTGTCTCGGCTAACCAAGCATCGTTGCCAACCACGTCTAGAGTGGGCCCAGAAACATTGAGACTGGACCATAAAGAAGTAGAAGAGAGTTTCCTGATAGGATATGAATCACGATTTTTCTCATTCATCACATCGATGATTGTATTAGAATGCTCCCTCTTCAACAGTTGCTCCGTCCATGTACACAGGTTGGTGATGGCGCTATTATGCTTTGGAGAACGCTCTCAGGGGTGAATCTGGGACCCTTAGTTCTAGTAGAAGGGATCGTAAAAGTCGTACACTATCCGAGCATAATTGCGAATCAGTTGCACCTTTATATAATGTCTGTTTTCCTAACTGGAAATGGTATCTTCCAGCATGACAAGTCGAAAGGCCAGAATTGTGATAGAAGGGCTCGAGGAGCATAAAGAGGAATTCCAATCAATATCTTGGCCACCTATCTCAGCATATCTTAATCTGATTATAAACTTATGGGTTTTATAGAAAGGCAGCTCGGAGATAAACTATCTTCATGTTGGAATATCTCGATTTTACCCGACTACTACTTAGACAATTGGTACGACCTGTCTCCAGTCATCTACCAAGCACTTAAAGTACCTATACCAAGGTGAATTGAGTTGCAATTGTTTAATAGGTAAAAATTGGTGTAACGTGTTATTGAATAGATGCTCATAATGTGTATATTACTGGGAAATCAGTAAATAGCATTAATATATGAATAATTTCCCCCCAAATTTTTTCCATATTTGGGTTCAACTGATTTCCTTCAAACGTTAGCTATAAGGCATTTCAGCTATTTGTAGGCTGAATTCCTTTGACTAGGGTAAAGCAAATAGAGTATCCAAGCTTTCTATTGGACAGAAATATTTTTCTTGAAAGCAACCCTTAACTTACCTATCAGAGAAATGTGACAAATTACAGAGAAGATTAAATCGGATTGCACGCAACAAGTTCGGGGTATCAATTTCAACGTAAATTCGCGCATTCATAAACAAGGACTTGAACCTTTCATAATGTGTAGTTCCAGAGCTTAGGGTATGCCGTTTAAGATGAAGATGAATTCTAAATATCTGCGATGCATACAAAGACGGATACTTTTGTGGATCACTTGCGGATGTTGTACCATAAGTTACGAGTCAGTTTAAACAGTTTTTGACTTTCCTACAATAGACATTGCTATTCTTCATAATACTGTGCTTATAGGGTAAATCTCTCTATTTCTTCCATATCTGATTATTATTGTGTTTTGTCTCCATTTTACCTTCCTCATTCCTCAGAGAGAAATACTATCAATATTATTCAATTTAGCAACAAAATTATGGATGATTTCCCTGTCATTTTCTATACTTATGGCATGAAAATTAATGACAGAGTTGGTTTCGCATGTGTTGTCTTCAGAAATGAAATAGAATCGGAGCATTTTCAATTCAGAATTCGTGATGAATGCACAAATTTGTAGCTAACTTTTATATTTAATCTTAGCCATCAAATGGATCACTGGACAAAAAGAGTCGCTTGTACCGATTCTCTTTCATCCTTGGATTCTCTGAAATGTATTTCTTTTCCCAACAACTTAATCGTCGAGATCAAAAACCGGCTAAAAAACCCCGAAAAATAAAAACATCTCGATAGCTTTTGCATTTGTTCGTGAACACATGGATTTTTTTTGCAAATTATGGACCGATTTGCTTGCAAAGACTGCCACCAAGTGAGAAACTGACATTGCTGTTAATATTCTTAGATCCTTTTATGGGAAGATTATGAGAGAAATTTTAAAACTTCTCATAAAGTTACGAAGTTTAAAAGTTTTTCTCATGATGGACTAAATTCATATGACGTCATAGTCACATAATAACGGTAGCCGCGTGTTTCTAGCAAATCAGTTCAAAAACTTACGTGACGTCATAGTCACGATAAATGCAGTCATCTATTTTTAGTTCATCAGATCATACACTTCATTGTTGCCAAATTACGTTTCTTTAAAAAAAAGTAATATTTGACACTTTATTTAAAACTACATATATAAAACAAGATTTTTCTTAAATCTAAAAATTTTTTTTGTTGAAGTTTCTTTTTATAGCAGTTGAACATCTTTACTAAATTATGAAATTTGAAATTTTATCTAAGTCTTACGAATAGAATAAAAAGTACAAATTAGTTTAATGTCATTTTTGAATTCAATGTAGAAAACATGTTTGCCTTTATCATGTGACTGCCGTGAATTTAGTCCATTGTCATGATTTCGTCTTCCCCACCTTTGGAATGTGCTTCATACACTTTTGTAAACTTCATGTGAGACTTAGTGAAAACTGGGAAATTATTAGTCTAATAACAATTAAAAAAACTAATTTACATTACTAGAAAGCAATGTTAAACAATGTCAACTCCTTTTAATTAACATTCTTCTAGAGCATCAATCAAGCTTTTAATGACGATTCTAGTAATGCTGAATAAAAGGTAAGAAATATGGATAATTGCGCGAATATTTCGATTTTCCGACTTCCATCCTGGCAAATTAGGCTGGAAGATGGAAAATCGAAATATTCGCCGAAATTAGGTCTCTCAACTTCCGTACGATGTTTAATAGTATCCGAAATCGAATTTGTGACTCACCAATCATCAAACGCTTAAAGTCATTTGAATACAAATAAAAAACTTTATCAATGATTCCGTGAAAAATAATATACATTTTCCACCTGAAGCCTTTTAAAAGTAATATCAGTCCCAAAATATTCGCTTTAGGCTTAACAAGCAAAACTACTTCTTTCAAAACTTATAACTTTGTCTTGTTATTTGAAAATCTAACAAAAGAATTTTAACTATTAAAAGTAATAATGAGCCATTTCATTCCCTTACATAAATCTTGAGAGAAACAAACAAAGATTAAAAGTAATTTAAACATGAAGACCGTAAGCGGTGAAACTAAGTTTCGAGCGAAAATCAATATTTGAATAGGAACGTGTGTGAGGTAAACTGCCATTATGCAGATCATCCGTAATTTGAAATCAAATATTTGCGATTGGAGAAAATGAAGCTGCTTTAGTTATTTTATGACTTTCTAATATCCTTTAACGATAACATTACGACGTTATGGTTATTGGAATTCGGTTAATGCTGATTTAAGAAAAGGGGCTTGGGATATCTTACCTGAAACAATTTTATTACGAATCCAATTAAATCGTTTGGGATTTATCTTTTGAATAATTAGGAAAAAAGTCACAGATTTGGCAAATTAAGATAAGATAATGTTCCTATTTAATGTAAAATATTGAGTTACGCTTAGCTATCCTTAATCCAATTACATAATTATTTTTTAATGTAGATTTTGAAAAACATAGGAAAACGAATTTAGAACGCTAATTTTTAAGATGTTCTGTTTTACTTTCTAGTTACAGTGTATTTAGGTATAAAAAGGAGCATTTTTTTGCAAAACCGGAAAAAAAATCGCATTTAACATGATGCAATGGGCTAAATTCATGACGGTCACATGGTAAATGCAACCACGTGTTCTACAAAGAATTCGAAACAGACTTTAGACGTATTTGCTGTTAAACTTGTGAAATTTAGATAACATTTCAGATTTGATAATTGAGTAAAGATGCTCAAGTATTAAGATTCTTCAAACAAAATTTTCAAAATTAAAAAAATAATCTTTTATTATGTGTGCACTTCTAAATCAATTACGTTTTGTTTACTTATGTGCGTTGCTTCTGTTGACAAATATGTACTTTATAAAAGAAAGTTTCTGTAAAAGGAAAAAGTTGGCAACAGCGAAATGTATGAAGTGATTGATTGGAAACATGGGCTAGCATTCATCATGTGACCATAGCTTCTCATTAATTTATGAACCTATAGTTTTGAAACGCATGATTGCATTTATCATATAACTATGACGTCACATGAATTTAGCCCATAGTACTTATTTCATATTTAACATTGCTTCTTTCCTTTTTACTCTTAGTACTATGCAATGCGCACTTACAGAAAATTTCCACAAATCTTCATGAAAAAATAATAATAATAAAGGATGGTATACCAGTGAGACGAACAACATTAGGCATATAGCCAAGGATCACACATAATCAATTAATAATTCAAGAGATACACTACTCAAAGATATTTTGCAGTTGAAACAGCGGAATATGAGGTTTTATGCATGATTTTTTCGACATACCGTTTTTTTAAACTCTGCCAGCATTTTTCACACACGAAATATTCCCAGAAAAAATATTGGCTGCAGTGTACTTAAGATTGAACCTCAATATTAAACAGATCTGAATATCTTTAATTTCTTCTATGAACACATGAAACAGAAAGGGGAGTGAGACACCTGTGGACTCTATAGAAGACTTTTTCGAGAAAATCTTTTTCTGTAAACAATACAATAGTACAATAGCAAGTTTTTCAGTGGCCGTACTATAATCCTTCGGTCACCGAAATAGAAAAATGACGTCCACGATGGCTCTTTAAACAACTGCCTTATGCAGTATCAATAGCACTATATCTTACACCAGTTATTTTAAGAAAAAGTTGAGTTAAGAAAAAAATTGATGTAGACGAGAGTAACGTGTTCCGATCACATTTTTAAATTGCAAAAGTTAGAGGAACTTTGTATGTTTCATCAACAGGTAATTGGCTTTGTATGTTTCATCAACTCTTTAATTTCATCTAAACAACTTTTCAATTTGTAATGGTCCTGCCCTTCAGGACTCTCATGTAAATAATTAATTGTTGATTACCCGCGTAACGAGATAATCGTAACCGTATCTTTTGAAAATTAACAGCTTGCGTTTTTAATAGTAAGATTGCACCGGAATCTATCGAACAATATCTTTCCACCAATCATAGGCTCCGTCCACGGATTCCAAGACTCCCTGCTTTCTTTCGTCTTCGTCACAATGTAGTACGCTCGTATGTCTTTTTTTGCGCTGTGTGTTATCTGTGTTAAGTGTTGTTTAAGATGTGTATGTTTGTGTGTGTCCACAAGTACGTTAAACAGGATTTACCATTTAACATGAATGCCTCGTCAATACCATCAATCATCCAAAATATGATCATTGTTACAGTAATCATTACCAATGGCCATGATTATGTCATATATATACTCTTACTAGTAGGATACAACCTGTAGCTCTATTCCCAATTCCCAGTCATGTATGGATTGCTTTGAGATTAAATCCTACAATATTGTCATAACTTTCATGACATTTATAGGTAAAGACCTTTTATTCTGCTGTGGCAAATGAATCATTCTGAAATTTCTCACTTAACGTGATAGTAGATTAACATATTTTAATTATTGGCTTAAAACATAAGCCATCATTCTTAATCCTTTAAAATACCTCCGTTACTTTCTTGAAACATAACTGCATGAGATAATTTCCTTTGTAAAGTCTGTAGGAAAAATATACTTAAGATGTGGGAAAAGAATTCTTAAACGTTGATTAATATTACAGCCTTTCAAACACTACTAATGAAATAGATTGACCTTTAAAACAGAGGTGGAAAACACTTTAAAGTTGTAAAATCATATTACGTTAATTGTGTTTGAAAAATGCCGTAGTTTAGGAACTTAGATAAAATGTACTTGAATATTCGTGAGTAAGTTATTTCTTAGATTAATAACTTTTAAATTACTTTGAAAATTTATTAATTATTTTTTTTTCTGTACAATGGAAGAAATATCAAGTGTAGAAAATGTTAAATACTTTCTAATCGTAGAACGATAATCGAAGAACAATAAATACTGTTTCGTCAATATTTGTGTGGACTGTAAAACTGGTTAAAGAATAAAAAATCAGTCTTTTTCGCAACGCTAAGCCTACTTTATTCGTGCACCCGCTTTTGTTGGGGTACAGCTAGACAATGTCTACTTTTACAAATTTTTTACAGATGGCGCTACAGTGCGCTGATGACGTAACATTCCGCCCGGCGTTGAAATATACAATATTTCAAAAAATATATTTAAAAAATGCAATTTGCTATATACAGTTTACAAATGCCTAAATGAATTAAATACAAATAAATTCAACATTCTAAAATAAGAAAAAAAAATACAATATTCAAAAATAGAAAAATACAATATTCTAAGAATATAATATACTTCACATTACAATTTAATTTATATTATTATTTTCTATTGGTAAGATACATATTTTTGAGATAGAACGTGTGAGAACCCCCGTGGCAGTTTTTAGTTTAACGACTCTGACCTTACCGTCAGTTCCATAAATAACCTCCAAGATTCTTGCCATTGTCCATTTGCAGGGAGGCAAATCATTTTCCTTTAAAAGCACTAAACACCCTACGGCAACATTATTTTCTCGAACTGCCACTTGTTTCTCTGCTGTAAATGATTAAGATAATCATTTTCCAGCGTTTCCAAATAGTTTGTACACACTTTGTTGTATACTGCCACCTAGATAGTCTATTATCTGAAATATCTAAAATTGAGGGCTCAGGTATTGCACTGATAGGTCGACCAATTATAAAGTGTCCAGGAGTTAAAACTTCATATTCATTGATATTATCTGACAATGGTACTAGTGGACGTGAATTAAGTATACCTTCAATTTGAATTATTATTGTCTCGAATTCTTCGAAAGTTATTTTACTATTAACTAAAGTTCTATAGAGATGGTGTTTGAATGATTTTACCCTTGCCTCCCACAAACCCCCCGAAATTAGGAGAACGAGGTGGGATAAATTTCCACTGGATAGCTTCTGAAGCAAAATAATTTGCTAATGTCTCGTTTTTGTTACAAATTAGTTTTATGAAACGATTTAATTCTGCAGCTGCGCCTTAAAATTAGTTGCGTTATCGGACATTAATGTAGAAATGCGGCCTCTACGGGCACATAGCCTCTTCAAAGCTGCAATAAATGCCTCAGTTGTTAAATCAGTCACTGCCTCTAAATGAATAGCCTTTGTAGCCAAGCATACAAAAATCGCAACATAAACTTTTGAAAATATCCCCTTTCTCTGATTTTTAAATTTTATTTGAAAAGGTCCGCAAAAATCCACCCCAGAGTTTAAAATGGTGCACTTGGAGTTACTCTCTCTGATGGTAAATTTCCCATTAATTGATCTACCCCAGTAGGCTTCTGTCTAAAGCATGCAATGCAATCATGAACTGTTTTTCGTGCAATACCCTTGCCATTAATGGGCCAAAACTGCATTCTAATTTGATGTACTAAACCCTGAGCACCAATATGAAAAAACTTCTTATGCATAAGCTCAAAAAGTAATTTAGTAAATTTATGTTTACTAGGTATAATTATTTGATGTTTTGCTTCAAATGGTAAATCAGCATTACACAAAGCCTTCCACCAACTCTGAGTAAAGAATTCTCATCTAAGAAAGGATCTAAAGCCTTTAACTTACTTGTTTTTGAAACACCTTTACCTTTTCAAGGCATCGATTTCTGCTTTAAACTCACTTAATTGTGCTATTTTAGCTAAAAATTCCGTACTCCTCTTTACTTCATCTGCAGTTAGATATTTCTCCTTATTACAAGACTCCTTATCTTTGATGTTATTAATGAACCTAAAAATAAAGCTAAAAATTCTAATTAATTTTATGAAATTATTTGTAACATTAAAGAGTTCATCATAAAAATTTGAAGAACTCAGTCATTGAAAGAGTCACAGCACATTTTAGTTCATCTCTGTAGGAAGGATCAGGAAAAAGTTGATTGTCCTCTTATTCATCAGTTTGTAAATCTGGACCCGATAACCACATTTCGTTCTTTAAAAGTTCATCCACATTGCAGCCTCTAGAAATTAAGTCGGCAGGATTGTTCTTGGAGCTAACATGTTTTCAATGATAGTCCTTTGAAAGTGCTTGGATCTCCGCCACCCTGTTGCTGACAAATGTTTTGAGTTTATGAGGTTCAGTCTTTATCCACGCTAAAGCAATCGTTGAGTCCGTCCACATCCAAATTTTATGAATAGATAATTGTAGAATTGGCACAACCTTTTGACTAATCTCGATGGTAGTAAAGCTGCAGACAGTTCTAACCTCGGTATGGTGAGTGTTTTCAAGGGAGCCACTCTGGACTTGCTGCATAATAATCTAGTTTGAGATTGTCCAGATTCGTTGAAACATTTTATGTAGACAACAGCAGCATAGGCACGTTCTGATGCATCGGAAAAACCATGTATTTCAATCCGTATTGTTGCAGGAAGTAGAATGCACCTTGGGATTTTTAAGTTATTTACTTTCGCTAATTTTTGGTAGAAGTTCATCCACTCTTCCATTGCATCTGGTGGTAGCTGTTCACTCCAATCTAATTTTATTTTCCAAAGTTCTTGGATGAATATCTTAGCCTTCGTAACAATGGGTCCTATCAGGCCCAAAGGGTCATAGAGCCTTGCAATTTCTGAAAGCACGTCTCTTTTTGAGAAGTTGATTTTGTCACTAATCTTTACTTTGTATGTGAGACAATCCACCTTTGGATCCCATAGCATACCTAATGTTTTCACTGGAGCATCCTGAAATTCCTTATCAAACACAGAGGAAGATGCAGATAAATCTTTCAACAGTTCTGGGCTATTTGACACCCATTTGTGTAGCTCAAAACCTCCTCTCTGTAATAGTTGAGATAATCTGGTTTGGAGATTTTTTGCAGTCTAATGTAGACTCTCCAGAAAGAATATCATCCATATAACTATCATTACAAATCACATCTGCTGCGTCAGGAAATTCCGCTTTTTCTTCATCTGCTAAGGCCCTTAAGGTCCTGGTAGCTAAAAATGGTGCAGAAACTGTCCCATAAGTTACGGTAGCTAGCTTGTAAGTCTTGACTGGAGCATCTGCACTAGTCTTCCACATAATTCGTTGTAAATCCCTTTGATTAGGATCAACAGGTATCTGCCTGTACATTTTTTTTTAATATCTGCACTAAACGCGTACTCGTGTTTTCTAATTCAACTGACTATGGAAAAGAGATCTTGTTGAATAATTCCTCCGTTTAGTAAAATGGAGTTTAGAGAAAAACCACTTGTTGTTTTTGCACTTGCATCGAAGACAACTCTCAATGGAGTGGATGTCTTCTCTGGTTTGTATACGGAATGATGCGGAATGTAATAGTTAATCTTATCTAATGTTTCATTTTTAATCTCCTCCATATGGCCTAAAAGTTCATATTCATTCATAAATTCTTTATACAAAGTTCCCATTGTATTCTTTTTGTTTAATTTTTCCCAAATACCATTTAGTCGTTTGATCGCATTCTCTTTGGAATATCCTAATAATGTTTCTGCATTTTCCTTTATGGGTAACCCCGAACTATAAATTTTCCCGTTTTATCTCTTTTATAGGTACTAACAAAATGTTCCTCACAATAAATTTCCTCTTCACCTTTTGTTATTTCCTTAGAATCATCTGGAAGTGATCCCAATTCAAAGAATTTCTTTACTGTTATATCTAAGCTTGGTTCACTTATTAAACAACAATTGGCTTGTTGGTGTGACTGAGAAAGGGTACCTGTGACTAAGTAGCCAAATTTTTTGTATTTTGTAAAATTACATTTCCCTCCTGCAAATAATATTGTTCTGGATTTAAAATTTCAAAAAATAGTTCACTTCCTATCAATATATCTATTTGACCTGGCATATGGAAATTAGAATCAGCCAGCTCAATTGAAGCTGGAATATTTAAATCCGATATATTTAATTTCGATACAGGAATCGCATCGATAATTTTAGGTAAAAGTGAAAATTGTACATTGCGTGCAAAAGTATAATCCCGATTTGAAACTTCAATATTAGCTGAATATTTCGATGATTGCGTAATTCCGTTAATGCCTGTTATAGATTGGTTTGCAGACTTAAATTTAAATCCCAACTTTCTTGCTATGTCTTCTCTCATAAAGCATATCGTAGACGCATTATCTAATAATCCTCTTAACTTAATTCTATATCCATCAGCACTTTTAACGAAAATCATGAATGTATTTAATAAAACACATTTATTTCCATAAGTCAAAACCGCAACTTCTGGCTGACCTTCAAACCGAGTACGATTCGAATTGCTCTCTATCCCCCTTTCCCCTACAGTGTGATTTTTAACTGCAGAGCAAAGTTCATCAGAATCATGAAGCAATGAATTATGTAATCCTCTGCAACCACTAACTGTGCATTTGTATTTAGACATGCAGGCACCATAATGAAGTCTGAGGCAATTTATACAAAGTTTGTTATTGGTAACAAATTTCTTTCTGCACTCCACAGACATATTTTGAAATGCAATACATTTATAAAGAGGATGAGAATTTCGACATAGAATACAAGGTTTAACAGTTATTTTTTTACTATTAACTACCAGCGATTTGGCTTTAGTTGACATTGCAGTATTTTTATGGATCATTTTAGTACTAGGAATGCGAGTAATGTTTTCTAACACAGCACTTCTCCTTTCTAAAAATTTCATAATAGAATCAAATGTTGGAACGTCTGCTGTTTTCAACGAAAGTTCGAATTGTTTTCTAGATTCTTTGTCAATTTTTTGAAGAATTATATTTATTAAAATTATATCTGATAGATCATTCTGCTCATATTTCAAAACTTTAAGTGCTCTAATGTTTCTATTGATACAATCCATTAAAGCGCGCAGTTCTTTGGCTGATTCGCTATAAATTTTTTCATAATTAATTATCTCAAGGACATGAGAATCTATCAACTGCCGTTTGTTTTCGTAACGATCTTCTAATGCTTTAACTTTAAAGAGAGAATCGAAACTATCGCTAGGCGACTCTAAGAGCTTTGCTTCTCCTTTTAGAGATGCTCGAAGATAGTATAGTTTTTGCGAATCATTCAATTGCTCATTATTACTTATTAAATTAATAAATTGATTTTTAAAATTAGAAAATTCTGCTATTACACCAGAAAATTCTGGGAATGGAATTTGAGGTAAGCGGATACTATTTTTACCATTGTCATTTAAATTAATGTTTACATTTTCAGAATTTTTCAAAGAATACATTAAAAGTTTGAGACCTACCTCTGTTGTCTCGATCCGTTGATTTATATCTTCAATGTCCAGCTGAATGATTTCCAAGCTTTCGAAAATTTCTATTTCACAATAATCCTCAGCTATTTTATCTAGATTTATCTGTAATTGCTCAATTTTTTTGAGTTTAATTTCGATTTCAGTGACACTAGTATCCTTTGACACTGTCTTCTCCGAGGTAAAAGCCTCTAACCTAGTTAAAGTTCCTTTGAATCTTTTAAACGATTCAATTTCTCTTCAGTAGTTACGTTGGAGTTATTTTTATTTTTCGATTTTTTATCCATTTTCTGTGGCTTCGTAGGACCAATGTTTCGACAATATTCGTGTGGACTGTAAAACTGGTTAAAGAATAAAAAATCAGTCTTTTTCGCAACGCTAAGCCTACTTTATTCGTGCACCCGCTTTTGTTGGGGTACAACTAGACAATGTCTACTTTTACAAATTTTTTACAGATAGCGCTACAGTGCGCTGATGACGTAACAAATACATTGAACATAGACAATGTCCAAGATGCAGACGGCGCAGTTAATCATGCGCGGGCAGATTTGTTAAGATAAGTTTCTATACCGATTATACTATAATTCGTGGTTAGGAAAGTTATTATATATATATATATATATATATATATATAGTTTTATTTGATTTATTTCTATTTTTCAAGCATTTATCACAAAGGAAAACAGTAAAAAAAAGAAAGAACACGTCACTCTCCGAAGTATCACGAGAACTATTTCAATTTATGAAATTTAGCCCTGATTTTAAAACACTTGAGTTCAATCTTTTAAAATTTAGTACAGATATATAAAATCTTCAATAATCAAGCAATAATTAGTTTCCACCGATACATGTCGGATCCTCCGCCTTACAGTCCTGATCTATCACTTCGCGATTATACATATTTAGTCATTTAAAAAAAGCCTTGAAAGTCTAACGTTTCACTTGTAAAAAAGTAGTGCATGATGCTGTAGACAAACTCAGTGGCCTTTGTCTTTCTTCAAGAAAGAAAATGGAAAAGTTTGTACTACGTTAGAATAATTGCTTTAACTATGGTGGTTATTATATGTATTCTGTTTTGAAGCCCCATTATTATGTTTCGTGATTGTAATAGTGGTTTTTACTAATGAAATGTCTGCAATTCCTTAGATTCCAGAGAGTCTATGATTACTTTGACAAAGAATACATGGTTGAAAATAAAAATATTCCATCAGCAAAATTTGATTTCATTTGAAAAACTACACGTTATTCCCACATGACATAAATACAAAGAAATATTCTGTAAAGCAATACTGTTAAGATATGAAAATTATATTTTTATTGCTGATATTGTATACATCTTCCACTATACAAATATATATATATATATATTCACATTTTTTTCTCTAAGTTAGTATGTGATGAACAGTGATGTCCCGAACTGCCACAAATCGGTTGTACCTGTTTAGAGGTAGTGTGACGGATTAATTTTGACTATAATTTACACCTTTGACTGGTTTTAGTGTACCAATATCTCAGTTATGGGCATTTCAGTGTGACAGCTGATGGTTATAATTTTGCGTTCCGTGTAACACTTGTTACTTTTGATTTTTAAAAGACGGATAATACTCCGAGGAAGCGTTCTAAGATAATAACTCTTAACGAACATACTTTTATGACTGTGAGAGATATAGCTATCGCAATTGGTACCGGTAAAACAAGTGTTTCAAGAATTTTAAGAATGTTTCAAGATTCCGGAACATCTTTAAAAAGAAAAGAAAGAAGTAGGCGCAAACGGAAAACTACTCAAAGAACCGATAAAATTCTAATAAGAAAAATTGCAAAATAAATCCAAGAAGAACAAGCATAGACTTTCAAAAGGATTTATTAGATTTTAGTGTTGAAGTGAATATCTCAGTTGTACGCAAAAGCCTCTGGAAGTTGGTCGTAAGGCAACAAGCTCGAAGATTAAAAAATTCTAACTCAGAAAATGACGGGAAAATGTTTAGTGTGGGCTGAAAAATATCGATCTTAAACTGTTAACGACTGGAAGTAGGTACATTTCAGTGATTGTTTGCGTAGGTATACAAATTATATAAGAACAGTAAGACAAAATTGAAGATGAAACTGTGTTACCTGATCATATCCAACAGACTGCAAAACTCCTTTCTGGTGTTTTGGGTTTTTTTCCCAACGAATGACACTGGAAATTTTGTTTCTCTCTTAAATGAATTCTATTAAATACATAAAAATATTATGTAGTAGGATTGTTCAATTCATGATAACATTTGACGGAATATTTACACAGGACTTGATTCTTTGTCACCATTCGATATCAATCCAGATTTTTATGCGGGAAAATAAAATACAAGCGCAGATTTGGCCTGGTAATTCACCAGATCTAAATCAAATTGAAAAATTATGGCGAATTCTCAAGAATCTTTTAGCTAAATGAATTTCACGACAACAGAAAACATGATAAACAAGTGTAGTTCCTTGATGATAAAAAGAACATGCGTGCCACACTGGTGGAGTTAATGCCAAAACGTGTTCAAGAGGCCATTTCTGCTAAAAGGAGACATACTTCGTACTAATACAGAGATTTTTCAGTCGTCTTGAGATATGTAATGATTAAAAGTTAAGGGGTTTTAGAAAAAAAATCGCTTTTTTTCCGTTTATCCCAATTAAGTCGAACTGTATAGTGCAGGGGTGACGAACCTTTTTGGATGAAATTGCCATTTTTTCCAAAGAAGTGTCTAATGACATAAAGACGTGCCGTCAAATAATTCTGACTTGTGATTATATATATATATATATATATATATATATATATATGTGGGAGACAACAAGGGGTCCAAGACGTTGGTCTTTCTTCTATTTTATTTTAACATTAAACAAAAATTAATTAAAAAGGTAGATAAGTTTTTACAGAAGTTTGACGATGATATTCAGAAGGTAACGCCTGCTCGCGCACCTCTCGCGTTCTCCTTCGCTGCTTCTCTCTCTAAAAAGTTTTTGTTTTACTTTCACTAGTTCAACAGTTTCCACGGTTTCAGTTCTCATTAGCTGCGCCTGCGCGCGAAGACTGTCTTTGCTTTTGGCTGCATGCCACAACGGCCATTCTGACCGTACGCTGTCCGCAGCGGTATTTCCATGGAGACCAGAGGAGAATCTGAAACATACAAAAAAAAACGGAACAGACAAGGACTATACGACAAATATATAGAGATTAAACATATCATAATTTTTCTGAATTAGACAGTTTCTCCATCATGTGAAGGCACCTCTTTCGACATCCGGAAGGTTCCACAGGAAAACATTGTGTTTCACCGGCATAAGAACATCTTTTTCAACAAGTTGATCTTTGGTTGAACGCATCGATATTTTCCTCTGTAGAGTTCTGGACGTCTGTTCAAAACGATTTCTCTTTTTCCTTCGTTTCCACTGCCAGGGCTGGAAGATCCTTCGGAGCAACACAAACCGATGATGTTTACTCTTCATAGGTAAAGGGTTAGGTGAGCGGGAGATAAATTCCACGGAACTCGTTTTCATGGCACCATTGGCTTTCTTACACAATACTATATCAGAACATTTTTCTCTTACAATACTCAATTTTAACTTAGTACTCTTAATTTTATTACATTTATAATCCTTAATTAGAGAACTCAAATCATTCCTAGTATTAAAGTTTTTAACATATTGCAAATCATAACTAGAGTTTTCTATCACATTTGAAACAGAAACATTTGAATTAAAATGAACACAAGCATGAGCACCTAAAGAGGATTCACTTTCATTCAATAAAACATCGCTCTTTGCGTGGCCTAGTTTTTTTATTTCAGAATATACACTGGGATGTATAATAAATTCTTCGGTCAAGGTCGGTGATATTGCCGTTCCAACACTTAAGCTAGGAGAGTGTTGATTAAGAGAAATATTTATGGGTTTAACTTCTACCATACGCTGTTCGCCAAAACATGAACTTAATGTTATGATTTCTTCGGAAGGTGTTTGCACTCTAATTAGTGAGGAATTTAAAACTGGGATCTGGCAACCTGAATCAATCAATGCTGTTATGGGCTGATTTTCTACAAAAATGTTTACGTATTGTAATTGTTGTGCGAATTCATCGCTATTTTGTTTTTCGTTCTCGATTTTCAAAGTATTCACGTTTATTCTATTATGGATGTGATCATTAGATTCTTTAGGTTTAAAACGCTTCTCACAGTTCCTTGCGCAATGAGATGAATCACCGCATATAAAGCAATTTTTATTTTCTCTTTCATGATATTGGGGATAGTTCTCTTTAATCTTTGTTTTAAAGTTTTGTGATTTATTTTTAAAGGGGTCTTGGGTATATCCATAAGTAATAGGAATTTCTTTATGTGATCCGCTTCTAGATGAAATATAAATATCACACTCTTTAGCTAAATCAATAGGCCTAAACCAATCTTCTGCTTCTCGAATGCCAATATGAGTTGCAGTTTCCTTTATTTAAAGTTTCAAATAATTTATCAGAAATTATAAGATCACATAGAGATTCAAAGGAATTAACTTTTCTTAACGAACAATAATATTGGAAGTTTGCCGTCAATCTTGCAGCAAATTGGATGTATGTCTCGCCTGATGATTTTACAGCATTTTTAAATGAGTTTAAACACTCGCGAGGGGTTAATTGGAATTCTCTGAGTACTATAAGTTTTAGTTTTTCATAGTCATTTAATTCCTCTTCTTTAATATACAGTAAGACGTTATGAGCTCTTTCGCCCAGAAGATTTATTAAAATTTCAGATTTATATTCGTCATTTATTTTCTTGGTTAAAAATGCGCGTTCTAATGATTGGAAGAACAGATTAAAATTTTCAGATCTGGTGGGAACAGGAAGAGATAAAGTTTTTATACTTTTTATCATATTTTCTATGTTAGTTTCGAACTGTTTTTCTTCGACTTTAGCTGCAGGATTTAAACTTAATGCTTTATTTTTCGCCAATTGAAGTTCGATTTCTTTTTCTAATTTTGCTAACTGAAGTTTCGCGAGCTCAATTTTTTGTTCTGAAGTTACCTCTCTTTCGTTTTGCGATACTCTCTCATAAAAAGGTAGATAAGTTTTTACAGAAGTTTGACGATGATATTCAGAAGGTAACGCCTGCTCGCGCACCTCTCGCGTTCTCCTTCGCTGCTTCTCTCTCTAAAAAGTTTTTGTTTTACTTTCACTAGTTCAACAGTTTCCACGGTTTCAGTTCTCATTAGCTGCGCCTGCGCGCGAAGACTGTCTTTGCTTTTGGCTGCATGCCACATATATATAGTGGAATAATAATATAAAACTAAATACTTTTAATTCAAAATTATATTTACTACGAAAAAAATATTTTCTGTGCGTGCGTGCGCGCTGTATGGTTATAAATGTTTTATGACAAATAACTTACATAAGAATTGTAACATGTTACACTTTTTGTGGAATACATGCTGGATTGGAGTCATCTGCCAAACGGTTTCTTAGTAATTAATTATTTTTGCTGTGGTTCACTTTTTTTTTTTTGACAAGAGGGTTTGGGATTTGTTTCAAAATATCGTTTTACAGACGATGTTTTGCATACCACTATTCCAGATCTTAACACACATACCGCTTTATCAATTTTATTAATAATGCCATGTTTCTTCGTTTCACCAAATTTGAAATTCTCTGTTACACTTATTAACTTGCACTTTTTGTTCTTTGGCTGAACTAGCCATGTTAAACAACAGTTAAAAATAGTAAATATATAACACGGGTAAACTTTAAAACACAGTTGCGTCAATAAAAATGACTGCGCTATGCGTAAACAAATTTTACATCATAAGCAGTTGTAGTCTACAATGTAACTAATTCAAGACAATAAACACTAGAACAATCACTCGTGTTTGTTCGTAATACTTCATAGTGAACTTTGAAAGTTTGAAAAATAAAATGCAAACCATTTTGAGATCACTGACGTGCAAAAATATTGTCTCACTGGTTCGCCATCCCTGGTATAGTGTATAAATAAGATGATCAAATGTATTTAAAAATGTTTTGGCAAAACTTTTGCTATGCTACCATACTTTAATAAAAATGATATTTTATTGTACTAATATATGGTAGAATAGTGGATAATTATCTTCATGGATTTTCTTATTCACTGTTTATCTTTTACGAATTGTTATAGTTGTACAGAACAGAATTTCAGAAAAATGGATTTTTATACAATTTATACAACTTCATTCAATGATTTACTTACTTGTAACTAAGCATTTTATAGTATATAATGAAGCTAAATAATCATTAGCCTCATTATAATTTATATTTAATGATAGTTTTGTTACATTGTATAAATTTGCTGCAAAATGGGAGAGAAGGGAATTATATGAAATGAAATGATGCCAAAAATAAAATATTTTCATGAAAAAATGTTTAATGTGTTTTTAATTGTGCCCTTTAATTAAAATATCGCAAGATGTTTTCCAAAGATATTATATTTATAAAAATGAATATATCAGATACTTTATCAAGATATTCATGCAGTAAATTGATCTAACTGATTATCCTTCTTTAGTGAAATACACAAAATTTAATATTTTCTGGGTCTTGGCATCAACTACCGGATTTTACATGAAATGTTACATTTTTCTTTGCGTGATGTATTTTTAACTCATTATAATTATTTGTCTGTGAACTAATTAGAAATATTATACAAAATAATCGATCAAATTAACAGTATTGGAAATCCCTGTACCTCTTTAATCAATTATATAAACTTAATTTCGTCAACCTGTGACGGGGCTTTATCGCACCTTTCGCTAATCCTCTTGGGGAATCTTGCATTTCAATCCAACCTTCTCAAGAGGAAAACGTGATATGCAGATTAGTGAATGATTATATATATTGGAGCTTTTGCATTCGCGAAGAAGTCAGCTGGAGGCCGGAGAGTATTACAGGAACCATATAGAAGTTGGTTAGATGCCAGAAAGTTGCATAGAAGCTTGATGAAGTCTGATAATAATAATATATGGAAGATTAATGTTAAGGAATAAAGTCCAAGAGGAGGATATATAAATCTTGGTTGCTGATCGCCGTGTGATATCGGTAAGCGATTAATTATTAAAGTTTAATTATAGAGCGGCTTTAGTTAGTAAAGCAATTGGCGAAGATAAAGATGCGATGGTTAATTTATTTTAAAGATAGTGAGTAGGATTTAATGCACTATTTATTAAGAATTATTAATTACGTCATATCACTCCTGATCGTTTTCCCCTAAGTAAGACATGTGTTGCATTGTTTAATATATATTGAGTTCATAATAAACTAGATTTATTATGGAAGATTCGAGTGGTCAATCATTTATCCCTACAAATCTAGGTCGCGAGGGTGAAGAGATGATACCCCCGGGCAGGGGGTATCACAAACTCAGAAGAAATGATAAAAGAATGGGGATAAAATAAAGTTTTTTTACTGTACGTTTTTGAAATTTTTTCCCCCGAATAGACTGCATGTTGGCAACTAAGCCTTTGCAGACACGGCAAGTCCCCAACTGTGAAGACCATTTCATGGTGGCACCATCTAGTGGCGGCTCTCGCTACCAAATTTCAATGCTTTAACTTATTTTAATTCAAGCTCTCACCGGTTGAAAGTACCAGAGCGAAATTGATACTCGAGGGATGTTTTACATGCCACATAATCATATGACATACGTGCCTACGATTTTCACATTCAGAAAATCTGTCGACTCCAGCCGGGAACGAGCCCACAGTCTTGTACTTGTGAAGCGGGCACGCAACCTCTAAGCCTCCGAGCCGACTTTTTAAGAAAACTGTATAACTGACGCTAGTTGAAGATTTATTTTAATCGTAGCTTCATCAGTGTATTACTTTTCGTTAAATATCTCTAATAATAATCACAAAATATATTTTACGCTAGCTTTTTTCTTATGCAACCCATTCTTATTTAAACAATTTCTTACTTTTTTTTATCGTGATCCTATTACTTATCTGAATCTCTCTCTCACTGGTTTATATTTAAAAAAAACACATTTTCTTTCTTTTTCATCTTTTATTTTTTTTTTGTTGAAGATTTTAAAAAAAAGAAAGTTTTTTTTTGTTGTGGTAGCGAAACAAGTCGTAGAAAAAATGATTTTGTGTTAATGAATACATCATTTTATTTAAATTATCTTTTGAATCTTTTTTTTGGAAGGGGAGGGGGAGGAATATTTTTTATGACGAAATAAATTACAAAAGTATAAACAATTTATTGCTTTTTAAAAAAACAAGTATTTGACTTATATCTTGGGCCATAGCATAGAGAAATTTGTTTTACAGATATTGTTTTTTACAATTTTTCTACTCTGTTTTAGCTTGCATTGAGGTTTTTTTTACCAGTTAACATTTAATTTCATAATGTTCTGAGCACCTGGTTTCCCCA
Organism: Trichonephila clavipes; assembly: GCA_019973935.1. Taxonomy (NCBI): domain Eukaryota; kingdom Metazoa; phylum Arthropoda; class Arachnida; order Araneae; family Nephilidae; genus Trichonephila; species Trichonephila clavipes. The sequence goes on from BMAU01020022.1 coordinate 56,771, forward strand.
GAAAAAAGAATTAATAATGTAACAAAGATATCTTTATTTCATTAATGAACTTTTTGAAATTTTTATAAGCGCACTGATATTTTTTTTTATATACTGATTTCTATCCGTTCAAACTTGCTACCTAACTTCTCATTCGTTCACGTTATAAATGAGTTAGAGTTTCCAAAAGAACTCCCAGATATGATATTCCTCCCCATTCAATTTAATGATTGTAAAATGAAACAGAACAAGAGCCAATGATGCAGTGATAGGCTCCAACCTGCTCCGAATTGAGCGCTAATGATGAGAAACGTGCGACGAACCGGAAAATACTGAAAAAGAAACACATATCGTAGCTTAGCTACCAGACTGAAGTTTCTTCAAACAAAAGCTTGAATCGGTCACTAAAGGGAACGAGCGTCCACGGTGACTGAGTTGCAATCGTTGTAACGATCACAATCAGTTACAAATGCGATTTGAAAAAAGAAAAAGAAAAGTATACACATAAAATGATTTTGGATTATAGGGGAAAAAAAGAAGCATTTGAAAGCTGGAAAAAGAATTGATACTAGATGCGTATTGGCACGTTTGGTTTTTGTTGAAAACCGCGTGCTTGGTTGTCTTGGTAGTAGAGTTCATCAACAGAAGAAAACATTGCAGTATGATGAACTGACTGCAAATGTTCGTGCACTTAAATCTGTGTAATGAAAAATTCGTAGAACTCGAAATAAAAAGACATTGGATTCATTATTAATAATCGTTTTCTAAAACGAAACAACAGCTGAGATTTTTCAAAACTTTAAGGTGACTGACTGCATATATTCGGAAGCGAGATTTAGAAAAAGCATATAATTGAATACTTTTTTGATATTTAGAGCCATTTAAATTAAAATATACATATAAAATTGTTTTAAGCTTATTACAACAAGAAAAAAATTAATTAAATGCAGTTTTTTGGTAAAATAAAATGAAGAATGACATATTTTCATAACATTCTGCTGCTTTTATGGAAAAAGCTTCTTTATTACTATTTTACCTATATATACTTAACCTTCTTTAAAATGCCTGAACTAGGATTTTTGAAAAAAACACAATCTATCAATTGAAATAACAACCAGTGTTTTTTATTAAAATTTATTTTTTATTGTTTCTCTACTCTGATATATTAAAATATATGAATAAATCCACTTCTAAATTATATGTGTCAAAAATCCTAGTTTGAACTCTGTACAGAAATCTTAGATATATATAAGCATATTATTATTGTTATTATTATTATTTTTAATGGAGAATGTCCTGAAAATATGCCGCATTTTTTCATCTTCATTTATCGACAAAAAATTGCATTTAAATAATTTTTCTCGCAATAGTATTCTTAAAATAATTTATATATATAATACGAATAGTCTAATTCAAATCTCTAAATATTAAAAAAAAAACCATTTATATACTTTTTAATAAATCAGGGCTCAGTCAACTTAAATATTTTCTTTACTGGGAAATGAAAAGTAAAAATATATCCATATCGTCGGTCTAATTATCGAACTGCGTAACTCCATCTGGGATGCTAATTTGATACAGTGAAGCTAGGCGCCAAGTTGTTGTTTATGTTCGCCAAGATAGGCGATAATATTACACTATGGTTTACTTTGATATTTTTATCGTGCGATATTGTTACAAATTTTGTGTAATGAACGCTTAAAATAGTGTAAATAATTTATATCTGGAAGTGTAATACTTTGATATCACTTTCTGTTGTATTTATTTTATGTTAAAATCTTGCCACCACCTTTTCTTCGAAATCTAGTTTTATTCTGAAAAAAAAGTAGTGATTATACTGATCGAGGAATAAATTAAAAGCGGAGTGCGCACTGAGGCATGGCGTAAACAAAACAAAAGGATTAAGAAATCGCGCCAAAAAACGCTTGGCGCGTTGCACTCCTATATCAAACCAGTAACACCGGTGGAGTTAAAACAGTCTGATAATTAGGCCGACGATATGTATTGTTAAGTTCAGTTTTTAATGGAACTCATGAGTGAGTGAGTGAATATTAACGTCGCACTGTTCAGTTACACGAGAGCTTTTGGCGACGGACCACGTAATTTTGAACCATGGTCAAGTGACGTGGACGACACCTGAGCTGGCACCCCCTCTCCTAACTACCACACCACACCAATGGGAGGACGTTTCAGCTCTTGGCAGATATAACGTGCATCGCAGCCCTACACGGCGGGTCTTTAGTGGTACTTTGCTCGAATCCATGACATACCTGCCATGATCCGATACCTTGACTACTGGGCTACCGCAGCTCGAATGGAATTTATGAAAGAGGTTGTTAAGATTGCTATAATCAAATCCAACTAGAATATAGAGCAAACTTTAGATAAATTTTAAACAAGAAATCAATTCAATAAAATTTTTCTAGAAATTTAAGTAAGGATAAGAATACAAAAAATTTCAATACCCTATGTTTCATTGTTTACGCCATGGATTTTTTTAAAGTTAAAGTAAGTGTCGAGTTGCATAAGAATAGCTAAACTCGCTAGAAAACAGTGAATAGAAAAATGCAAATGATTTTAATCTTCTGATTTTTTAGTGTTTTGAATGGAACACTAATTCTAAAATAAAAAATCATAATAACATAAAATAAAAAATAAAGCCAGTGTCAGAATTCAAGTTTTTGAATAGTTCTTTTAAGATCCACCTTCACTTATTGGAATGTTTGGATGTATATGGTTATGATAATACCATGCAGCAAGTTTTTATCCAGGGTATAAAATATCCGTTGACGATCATGTATCGTATAAGAATTTCTCCCGTTCATTTTCCAAATAAACTGAAAGGGCACGGAAAGTATTACTAGCAAGTAGAGTACAAAATAACAAATGAATGAACAAAAATGAGTTTCAGATAGGGTTACCAGAAATAAAACTATCGTCCTTGAGTCTGGCATTTTACTTTACAGGAATTTCAATGGAAAATATTCAATTGAAAACATTTTAGCCATCATGGCAACATGTTTGAAAATAATAAGATATTTTTTAATTCAGCTTATATATACATTTGGAGCTTTGGGTCAATTGAAAAAATCCCCCACATTTTCGGCTTTTAAACGAATTGACTTATACTCGGAAATATACGGTCATCAAAAAATATACCAGCCTGAGCTAAGACTGACATTAATCTAACTTATAAATATTTGAATTCTTGACATCTGATTTATCAGACATGACAAAAATTTACAAAGGATTAATCATGAAGTTGAAAATTTACTAATTTTTGTTATGTTGAGCGATTAGTTTATTAGGAATACTGTATTAAATTAGTTACATGGGAAATCTTTGGGAATGTATACATGCATATGTTTTAAATTTTCGTGATTTTTGTCATAACTTATTACATCTTTAATCTTTTGATTTAGATTTTTCCTGTACTATGAATGCATGATTTAATTTTATTTGTTTTATTATTTTGTAAATGAATTTCTCTCTAGAAATATACATTTTAAATAAACGAATAATTTTGTATAAGTTTTATATACAAAATTTCTTTTACAAATAACTTTCAGAGAATTCCCAAACCATTTAGATAAGGAAGGAACTTTAAATACATTTATAAAAGAATTGAAAAAACCTTTTATGTTTCGTGTATAATACCAAAAAAAGAAGAAATTTATCAATTATAGCAGGGGCTACTGAGCACTGTTGATTCGTAAAACCCTTGAAATTTTTCCAACGTAATTAAGATTTTTTTTCATTCTTTTCGATCGACGATTTCAGGAAGCAATGTTAGAAAATAGACCAAACATGAGGTTTTACTTTTATTACGCATTTAATACATACTATGATGCAAAAACAAGTATTTTTTAAATATTTAAAATGATAAACTAAACAATTTTTTGGATTTTTCTGATGCATCTTGTAATTTCGAGAAGAAAAAAATAAAGAAGACATTTTTCTGCCTAGAAGAGCGTAATTTATAGCAGTAGAAATACATTATTAAAAAAAGAGCTGTTAACCATAGGTATCAGTATTAGGCGCAATAAAAATGTCAGATATTTTTAAAGTGCTGGAAAAAAATCTTCTGGTGGAAGAAATAATCGATTAAAGTGATAAATTTGGATTATCTAAAAATGTACATCTCTCTTGTTTACATTTCAGAATAATTTCACTAAATTTAATTTTTTTCGTACGTAATATTGCAAAGTACTAGCAAAATAAAGAAGAAATGTGAATAAAATAAATATAATAAATTCACAACTTATGGACAAAAACAATTTTAAATTTACGTGGACTCGTAAAAGAAAAAAAAGTTTTTATAAAAATAAGTAAAAGAAAAGAAGTTTTTATAAAAATAAAACTGATTATAAGAAAGAACACAATAATTACGTTACAATTAATGCTAATGGTCTTTATTTTTTTGCAATATTTAATCCTATGAAAGAAATTTTATTCATCGTTAAAAGAAATAATTTAAGTTATTTTGGACTGAACAGTTTAGTTGTACATAATTGAAATTTGGCGATTTCCTACAAAAATAAGCACTTCCTAACATGGTAATAATTTCAATTGAAATTCCTGAGTATTTTCAAACTTGAATGGTAAATATTTGTTAACTTCAGTAACACTAGTCTTAAAATCTAAATCTGTGATCCCTACGATCGTTGAGTATGTTAACTTCAAGTTACATATTATCAAAATTTATGAAATTTGAATATCAAAGTTTTTCTAAAATACTTAATATGGGGAAACTGAAAAAAAATATTTAAATTCAATTCAAAAGAAAATATTTAATTTAGTTTGAACTTTAATAAACCTAAATATTTGAAATTTATTTTTTGACTTTAAATAATAATAACATTCTGAACATTCGAGTATTTCTACAATGAGTTTTAATATAACCCTAAATTTCCCTTTTATTTTATTGTCTTATAAATTGTGACATTCAAAGACTTTAAAACATATGTAGCAAGAAATCAATTTATCTTGTTTTAATTACGTTTAGAAACTTTGCTGTCTTTTGCTCTTAAACCTAAGTGAATAAAGTATCTGATACAAAGTTTTCCCTGAAGTTTCTTCTTTATTTCTTAAGTAAGCAAATGACAAAATTTATTCGCAAACGTTTTTAAGTAACATTTGTTACTCATTATTTTCATTAAATAATACAAGTAAGAGAAAATCTAGCTATAAGCCTTGAAACTATTTAAAAATATTGCAAATTTTAATGAAGAACCATCGCGGTTAGTTTCAGATTTTTTTTAAAATAGATATTTCTTTCTCTGAAAATCCGTTACATTTTTGAAATCTCAATTTTATTTACTTTAAATTAGTTCCATGGAAGCGCGGTGGTCGAATTTTAAATTCACATTTGGTTAAGGTTTTCATCTATTTGGGAAAATTTGAAACACATTCGAAATTTTTTCAAACTGACATTACACTTTTATATATAAAAATAGAAAGCAGTAAAATTTATATTTTGTAACCAATTAATCAAATTTTCTTAACAAGATTTATTTTATATCGCTAAAACATTAAAAAAAGTTGCTAATTACATTGAATAAAAGTGGACCAAACGATTACAGCTTTTATTCAATACACAAAATATTGCAATATTCCATGAAGTGAAAAACGCGGGTATCATTACTGTAATAAATTGTAGAGTTTCAATTAATCGTCCTTAGCTAACTTTAAGCTACCTATAAAAATATCTTATCGTAATACTAATTATTTTTAACATAAAATTTGTGGATGCATATAAATCAAGTAGCAGTATCAATCATACAGTATTGTTAATTTAAATTTTTTATCGAACACTTGTTACATTTTATTTTCAATAAAAAACACTAATTTAAATTTTTATAAGAACAGAACTTGTATGAGTGGTTGCTTCATTCCCCTTTATATATTGTCAATAAAGAATTAATTAATTGTGAGCTGAATAGAAGTATTTTGATATATAGTGACAGTTAATTTGACAAATAGTTTCATGATTCTGGAGTACTCAATAGAAATATCCCACATTTTCATGCTAGGTACTTGCTGCCATCGTAAACATCGAAATAAACTTATGCTATAATGCGAATACTAAGGGGAAAATAACTGTTGATTTGTGAATCTATTTCGAGATGACGTCTCACAATAAACCAGCGGAGAATGCTATTTGCTATTGTGAACTACCACTTACGTCACTTGGAGATTCCATTGTTGCTCTTCTGGATATGGAGTTGAGATGTATCTCTGTATACTTTATTGAAACAATAAACAGAAAAATAAAGCAGATTCTTAAGGTCCAGTTATTGGAAAGTAGTTCCTTAACATAAATATCATTTATTAATAAAATGAGTAATGTAGGCAGTATATATTTCAGGGGAAATGTGAGCAACGGTATAATCATTCAGAATCCATTTATAATATATAAAACGCTACTAGAGGAGGAAAAAAAGGAATACTTTATATGAAGTTCAATAGAATGCTTGAAAGAATATAATTTAAGTGAAAACTTAACATGGTTTTTTTTCTTATCATTTTAAAAATACCATATTTACGCGAATCTAAGCCGCCATCTATTTTAAGCCAAACAACCCAATTCTACACAGGGTTTTGAGAAAAAATAAATATTTGTGTAAAAAGTTTATCAATATCCGATAATTCAGAAATTTAAAAAAATTAATGAAACTTTGCAATAATATAGCTTATACATCAGAATAACACATAGGTTATAATTTATAAAGACATTGTATGAAGTGTCCAAAATATAACGATAATTGTCAAGTATGTGTAGGAAAGATTTCTGCCATCGGCAAGCAATTCTGGCGTGCACTGCAGAGAAGCCCGCGGCCGCATATATCTATCTTTTACGTGGGAAGAAACCCTTTTTGTTTTGTCTACGCCAGGCGCTCTCTTCTAATTTATTACTTTGATAAGTGTAATCCCTATTTTTTTAATTTTAGAACAAAACTAAGTTTTGAAGGGAGAGATTATTTTTTAAATCTCTCTTTATTTGAATAGCTACTGTTGATTCTTTTCATGTGTAATCCATTATCTTGAACCATACTTAGAATAAAAATTGATAATTCATTTCTTTTCACTTTTTTATGATTTTATTATGCACAGTTGGTATGGTAACAAGCTGATCCTTATATCAAAATAAATACTTTCATCGCTTCTGGTACTTACAGTAGATAAACTTTGTCTTTCACACTACATCATTTGGACAAATTTGCATAATTTGTTTGTGGTTAGTAGTTAATTATAATACTATAATTTTAATTGAATAGAGAGATATTGCATTTTTTAAGTATAAAAAGAATAACTACTGTACTGTATTTTTTGGAGTGAGTGCGTGAGTGAGTATTAACGTCGCACTGTTCAGCTACACGAGGGCTTTTAGCGACGGACCACGTGATTTTGAACCATGGTCAAGTGATGAGGACGACACCTGAGCTGGCACCCCCTCTCCTAACTACCACACCACACCAACTTAGCAGGAATATTCTACCAATACTTAGCAGGAATATTCTTTGAAATCCGCTCTTCCAAGATATATGACAGCACAGATTCAAAGATGAATATTTTAGCGGGGAAAGTGAATAGTTTAGTAGCAGAAATTGTGTTTTCAGATGACGGCCTCTTCAGCGGATTACAAAGATTATCATTTTTGTCCCTAAAAATAGTTAATGTCATTGTCTTACGTTTTTTGTATGTTAATGAAGACCTTAGAAAACGATTTGACTATTCATTTTAAGTGAACAGTGTATATAATTAATTTTACAGTGGAATATCTTTAATTAATTAGCTCTAACGGATTAAATTTCCCGAAGTGGAGTATTTTGTTTATGTATATCCCTTAATTTCCAATGTAGTGATCCGAAAAATAGTGCATAAAAAAACTGCAGTAAATCATAATATGGTAGATAAAGGGTTAACGTGCATCCTTCCTCTACACGGCAGATCTTTTTTGGTACCAGGCTCGAACTCGTGATAAGGCCAGCCGCAATCCGATACCTTGACCACTCGGCTACCGAGGCCACCGTATTTTTTGGAAGTGTTGAAAAAGTACCTACTAACAATTATGCCGCGAAAGCGTAAGTCTAATCTTTCCGAAAACTTTAATAAAGCTCAAGCTATGAAAGTAGTTAGACATTTGCCAACTTGACTCTATCACCAACATTTCGCTATGTTTTTCATTGAATCGCCATTATAATTTAAAAAACGGCGTTGCTTGCGAATATTACAATTTCAACATAAAATAAATACAACAGAAAGTAATATTAACGTATTAAACTTTCAGATAGGAATTATTTACGCTATTTTAAGCGTTCATTACACAAAATTTGTAATAATGTGTTACTTTTGCTGAGCAGAGATAAACTTAGGAAGGTATTTTTAAAAATCTACCCTCAAGAGAGTTACGGGAAGTTATAAATAAAAAAAATCCTTTTTATCAGCTGTCATATCTACAGACTTAAAATTTAACAAAGGTGTTCTTTTTCTTTCTTTTTTTGTTCCGCTGAGATATGCAAAAAGCTTTTTTTGTTAAATTTGCAATTCACGTAAAATTAATTTAAAAACTTCTTTATTTTTCAATCTGTATTGTTTAATTTTTCAGTTCACCCGTGTGAATAACGGGTATACCAACTAGTGAACCTATATAATTATTCTAACCATCGGTATCATGTTTCGGAAATGATTCGTCTCTCCCATTGTCATAGCTGACTTCGGCATTGGTGCCGGCGTCGCTATTTTCTTACACAATGTCGTCTTTCATGCCATCTAATGCATTTGTTAAGCAGCATTAAAAAAAAAAACGAAAAAAAAAAAAAAGAATGCAAAAGAATTGTTAAAGACTGTTAAACATTTACAAGTGAAAATTATATCATTTTGCTTTTACCATCGACGTATATTTGTTTCATCCGTGTCAAGTTTTCAGTGCACACTCCGCTTTTTCTGCATATGAAATTACCTCCTCTTTTATATTTGCTTCATAGTGAACTCGTCTTGATGTTATAACCGATATCTTAGATGTTTAGGTGATTAAAGGCCTTACCACACGTATATGTATTTGGAGCAATTTTACGAGAAAGCAACCATTCTGAGCAATTTTTACCTAGTTGCCATAGCAACGGCACCGAAAATTTTTCTACCAGTGAACTGCAGGAATTGTTCCAAATAAAAATTGTTTGAAATTCCAGCCAATGGGGTTCTTTGGCTCCCTACGTCATAAACAAGATGTCGGTAAAAATGGCAGCCTTGGCTTCGCCAAACGCATCAGAAATTGTGTATAATATTTTAATTTTGTATAATATTTTAATCGCGTATAATATTTTAAACAGAATGGTGCTCCATTTCTATTTACGACCTTCAACAAAAGCGCGAGCGGAGTAAAATAAATAATATTGGATGTTCGTTTTCCGAAGCAGAAAAATCATCGAGTATTTTTTCAATGTGAAGATAGAGCACGACTGACATCAGAGCGTATCGTTTTATTTACGGCAACCCTTCACCATCACGGTTTCTTGAAAAATTTCCTAAAACGGTTGTTCAAACATGCGCGTGTGATAAGACCTTAAAAGAAAGCGTATACAAGAAAAATCTCCCAAATACGAACAGACAACGATGTTTAAGATAGACTCAATACTGTAGATAAACTGCAGAAAAGGTAAGTCATCGATGCAAGTTGTCAGAAGGAATGATTAAATTTTTCCTTTTGAAAGGGGTGGAAACTCAATTTCCCCCTATCCAACAAATGTTTTGCCTTGCATTTTAAGCCGTCCCCGATTTTCAGTAGTATAAACACTTGAAAAATAGCGTGGCTTAGATTCGAGTAAAAACGCTATGTCTTTTTTAAATCACCAAACTTCAGGTATTTTATTTCTTTTGTTATTTACAATTTACAGCCTTTAAAGTATTATAATTCTTTTTGACGAAAATAACATATCTATCTAATAGCATAATATACAGTCTTATAAACTTAGTAAACAATACCATCGCAGAATGGAATTCCATTTATGTTTACACTGAATATGATTCCCTACTCAAGTAGAATTCTCGACATCTGCTTCCTCAGATAACGTTCCTGAATGTGCCGTGACATTCAAAGAGAGGATTAACAGCCTTACAGAAGAAAATAAGATATACAAATTTTACTCTGGTATATTGGTCGCTGTCAAAGTTTAACGATCATCTAAAGCGAAATAAGTTTTTATCTAATTATTATACACGACGAAAAAGACAATGGTTTTATAATTGTTGCCACGATTAAAAATAAAGAGAGAAAAAAGTATGTTAGCAGTAAAAACGCTTATTTTTATAAGTATGCCAAATGTGTATATATATTTTTTAACGAGCTACAGAATAAACTATTACTAAATACTTTTAATGAAAAAAATATTGTATTGAACATCATAAAAAAGTTATTTTTAAAGATGTAAATGAAATTCGGCTTTTACATTTTAATAAGTGGCAATAAATTATCGTTTTAAAACATTTAGTAAGCGGATATGTATCTCCTAAGCATTTCTGAGAGAAACAAGTAGTATAAAAAAAATTTTAAGTCAATTTTTATTTAGATCAACAAAGAAAAATTTTATTTAGCTACTTTTTATTAAATAGTTACAATTAATATAAATATGTATATACATATGACAGAATCACAACATTGAGTGGTCATTAATTTTTATTAATTATCATTAAAGCATCGCATTGTCATCCAAATCAATCGTGTACTGTATATATTTCATTTCAACTGAATACTTTAACACGTGAGAAAAAAACCTTTTCAAGTTTTGACACAAGTCGCCAAAAGGGTCGCTAAGTCGCCAAAAATGATACCAACGTGGTTATATTTGTAATTCTTTAATTTATTAGTTTTAATCAATTAATTTTTATTAATTATTATTATATTATTGTATTGTCATCCAATATAAACCTGTATATAAAACTTCAGCTCAATTAAGCGCTTTAAAATGTATTTTATTAACGATTGAAAATTCCACCCAGATAAATAAATAAATATATAGAGATTATGAGCTAATAGTAGGAATTGTGAAAAAGACATGCTTAGGTTGTAATGGTAGCTAAATAAATTTGTGCGTAAGTGTACGCGCGCGTATAAGACTCGGAATTGTATGAATTGTAAAAAATTTGAGCAGCCTTGATGTAAAATTCTTAAAATAAATTATACAGCGTTTCTTTAGCTAGATATTGTTTTTCGTTTATCTGTTTATCCAGCAGCCCTATCTTTCTCCCTTCTACTTCAACCGAGAATACTAAACTGAAAAAATAGTTCCCTTTTCAAAAAAGAATTATATCTTCAAGTATTATGTATTGCTTCTACAGCTGCGCTTTCTTTTTTCATCTAACCAAAAAGCAATACATTAATCTTAATGCTTTATCTGAAAAGTAGTAACAAAAGTATAAATTCACTACTATTAAGCCATTTTTTATGGAACAAATTCTTCAATTTGAAAACTTTAGTCTAGTTATTGAAATATTTTATTCCCAAATAACAGTTGAAGATGAATTTTGAGCTTAACGTCATTGTTCTGTATATCGCTTTCGTTATATAACAATAATAACATTTCCATTTGTAATAAGACACTCGTGTATGCACGAGTTTAAATATTGAACTCAGGAAAAGTATTTTTTGTTTCGAAAAATCTAAAATTTCCTATTATAAAATATGGTGTTACGTAAATAGACATCATTAGTAACACTCAAGTTTCCAGTCGCTGTGCTTTCACAAACATGGCCAGATTTCTGGAAATATGATATTTCTCTATTATTACAAAAGTAACCTTACCTTTAATTTAAGTTTACCTTTAATTTCATAACTCTAGAGATAGAACTCATTTTCGTAATGAGATCCCATAAAGTTTAGCTTTATGACCATGTTTGCGAGTTTTAAACATAAGGGAATTCAGCTTAAATAATGCATGCGTTAGTAAATTATGGAATTGTAGGACAGGCTATCAGTTAATGGTTACGTTACATCATCAAAACACGAAGAGTTGGTTTTGATACATTAGAAAATATCGTAAAACATATAATAAGTATAAATTTTTTATGATGACTTGAGTACATAAAATTATGAATCACCTGTCAGCAATAATATGTTTTTAGAAATTTTACGCAGCAACTCCTTTCAGTTGTATTACAGTGTACAGCGAGATGGGATCAATAATTCTTGAAAAAAATCACAACATCCAGGGAATGAGGTCAAATATCTTATATTTTTAAAGAATAGAAGCTTTTGCAGTTTATCTATGGTGTTGTTGTTTCGAATGCTACCTGTCTGACGTAGTCAGAACGAGACCTACGAAATTCAACGTTGCAAGGAGCTAGATGTACACCTGTCGTTGGCCTTAGCCTTGAGTACCAAACAAGTGACAGTACGATTTAGCTCGATGAAATTCCCGAAGGGAAGGAATGAATGTTGCCAGAGAGCCTGTGAGACAGGTTGGACTTCTTTACGATAGATGGCGAAACCACTGATCTCATCAATTTAGGCATGGAACTGGAGGGGAGGGAAATATTCTCCAACCCCTTGCCCTCGTGGTTACTGCTGCGACCACTCGCAAGACTTTCGGACCCACTGATTTAGCGAGCACGTACTCCGTGTGTACTCGAAGGTTATTTGGTGGCATCGGGCATCAAACCCAGGCCTTCCGGTCTGGAGTTCTATGCTCTAAACACTAGGCTACCCACGTTCCTCTATATTACTTACGGTATTTACTTGCGTATAACATGCACTTTAAACGCAAAAAATAAGATAGAAATTTACGGGTGCACATTATATACCGGATATAAAAATGATAGCTTTAAAAATAAGGAAAAAATTGTCATTATAAAAAATTATATTTCTATGTATAAGTAAATATTGTTTATTTAAAGAAAATGGCATACCTTATGAATTTTAATTAATGGATTTAATGAAAAGTTCGTCAGATTCATCTTCCCTTACATCTTCAGGCACATCATCAAATTTTTTATTTCATCTTCCCCAACATTATTTCTCCGTCCATTAACAAATATTCATTTAAAGTTCCATCTAGATTCTTAGATATGCTAAAACTTTTTAAAGTGACTTTTGAATTACGACAGGTTTAATTCCACTCCATGCTTTCATTATCCATTCACTCTGTATTTTTAGACGAGTGATTCTCAACCACTCTGAGGCGTCAAATATTTTTGAAATTATTAAATATACTTTGAGAAAAAAATGAAAAAATTCAGAACCAAATCATACTGCCGTTTTGTAAAAATAAACTGTTTATAAAATTGTTATTGATCATTTGACTACACTAGAGGAGAAAGTTATCCATTACTTATTAAATTTAGGTATAAAAAAATTTGAGTTCGTAATCCGTTTGTGACAAAGGATACATCTGCATACGAATTTACTTTGAATGAAGAGGAAGAACTCATTTTGATCCATAATAATCGAGATTTAATTTACAAACATTCGGGAATGTCAATTAATTCATTTTCGATTAAAATTAGTGGTGATTATCCCATAATAGTCAAAAAAGCTTTAAAAATATTGTTACAATTTTCTACATGTTATTTGTGGGAATTCAGATTTTCAGCATAAACAAATATAAAAATGAAAAACAGATTGAGATTTTCAAATGCAGATCACGAAATAAGAGTGGCATTATAATTTTTACGACCAAATATAAGCAAAATTATCAAAAATCATCAAGTTCAAATTTTGCATCAAAAGTATTCTTTTTAATACAAAAATTAATTTAATTAATTAATAAATAACCATTTAGTGTTTTTGTCGTACATATTATTTTATCATTGAAAATTATCGTAAACTACGTAGGCTGTTCAATAAGTAATACGTCTAATTTTACTTCCACGAAACCACACATCGGAATGTTAATTTCTGTGGCATAAGAAAAGTTTGTTGTCTGAATTAACAAAAGCTACCGATATATATCGTGTACAGATTCATGTTCTTGACAATCACGTGATTGTACTGGAGCGTGTTTGCGGGAGCATACAAGACGCGGCCAGTTGTCGAAATGAAAGCAAAAATCTGCAAAAATCAGCATCAGAGACCTTTGATATGATACGATATGATTAAAGACTGTAACAAGAAGGCGACAATATCTTAAAATGCTTCATCACAGCAGAGGAAACTTGGTTGTATCACTATGATCCAGCCATAAAACAACAAAGCAGTGGATGGAAACATCCATCTTTACCTACCCCCGAGAAAGTAAAAACTGTGAAATCGGCTGGTAAAGTTATGACCATAATTTTTTTTATTATGAAAGAATTGAGTATAAACACGCTGTCGAACCTAGTACTACCGTAAACGGCTCGTACTACACAAATGTCCTGCCAGAAATAGTACATCATGTTAAAAGGAAACGTCCATTGCTCTCTCTCTCTCCGAAATGGCATCCTATTGCACCATGACAATGCCCGACCCCACCCCATATTGCTCGTTGCAGACTGGATGTTTCGCAGCAGAAAAACGTAAAGATTTTACCACATCCTCCATACAGTCCTGATCTCACTCCATGCAATTTCTGATTGTTTCCTCAACTTAAAAAACCATTACGAGGCAAAAATTTTGCAAGCAACAAAGCATGTGTAAAGGCTGTGGAAGCAGTTTTGAAAAAAGCTCTCACAAAACGGACTTTTACATGTTTTTAAGAAGTGGACAGAACGTTGGTATAAATGCCTTTCTTGCCGCGGAAGTTATTTTAAAAATACTGTAACGGCGTGGCACATAGTACACTAGGAGGCTTGACAGTTAGCACACGATAGACTAGAAAGAGGGCGCTGCTGTGAACTGTTTCGGTTTTTGAGCGGGAAGGAGAGAAGAAGAAGGTGGTCTCGAATGTAAAATGGAGGAAGCTGCCTGTAGTTCTCGATGCGATTTAAAATTGTAAATATCGTGATGTGTTTTGAATGAAATAATAAAAACGGTAAATCCGGTTAATTAGAGATGATTAATTCAACTACAAGACGATCTTACAAGACCATGTAAATGATGACAAATTAAGGTATTCTGGTTTTTTTTTTATAATTTTAGTCTTATTACTTATTGAACAACCCTCGTATTTTACATAGTGTATTGTAGATAAGTAAAATTATTTTAAACTTATTTTATTATTAATGTATCACCCAATTCTGAAATTTTTAAAAGTGTATTGCAACAACAACAACTACAAATGTTGAGAATCATTTCTGGACTAATAAGATTCATTTGGCTGTAAATGTTTTTCACCTTATAATACCCACATATTTTCTAATATGTCTTTTCTTGCTCTTTAGGGTTTTAGTTCCTGAAGAATATCGTTGCTCAAAAGCCTGGTAAAGTACTTCAATACTTCAAATGGATGGATTCGAAAAATTAGTGCACAGCGCCAGTAAGTACGTTTAGGGCTTCGTAAAAAAAGGTGTACGTAATATAATACGATAATATAATACGATACATATTATACCGCTGACGAATTTCGGCAGATCAAAATGCATCGCCAAGTACCGCGATATGTAGCCAGTAGTGAAAAAACATTCCCACTTTTGTTTAAGCTCCAAAACTAATATGAAAATGACAGCATTTGGCGATTTTGAACTGGCAACAACTTTCGATTTGGCGAGATTGGTCTACGGTATAATATGTAAGTACCCAAGATCTTAAGACAGATTGTTTTGAGGTAAAAACAATACTTCAGGTTAAAAATGTAATATTACAAAGAAAACGTAATCAAAACATTTTTTTATCTTTTGTGAATTATACATCTATTATAAATAAAAAGAAGAAATACTAGCAAACAGAATTAAATTTTCTTTCGAAACAAATCTATATCATCATATCCGAAAAGTGAAATATCTGGATTACAATATATTGAGACAAGAATTTAAGAATAGTTTTTTGAATGATATAATTTTAAACAATAAAAACAAAAAAAATGATGCAATTTATGAAAAACTGCTATGGAAGCAATGGAAAATAATCGAAAAGTAGTTTAACGCATCTAAATAAAATTTCAAAGTTATTTTAAAAATAATATTGTGTGTTTTGTAAAATATTTTTAGATATTCTTTCATTCTCGGCAGATTTCCAAACAGATTTCAAACCTTTGTTTAAGATCTCTTGAGATTCTGAATCTTTTTACCACTTGCAATGTGTTGGATATTTCTCAGAAAATAAAATCATACAGTAAAATATGATCCTTTGAGATACTGGTCTACATCGCGAATTCAAACTCTGGAGGAAGTTTAAAGGTTTTGAGCAGAGATAGTCTAAATCGAAAAAATATAGTGTTTGGTAAGAAAAAAAAATCTAGTTCCAAAATCTACTGAATATTTTGAAAAACCTAAGAATTTTCTTTACGGTTTGACTTTTAAATTTGTAGCTATGGATTTTACTGTTTTTGAGCAATAGCTTCTAAAATGTTTGTGATATTAGTTTATAACTCTTAAATTTATGCTAAGTGACCAAAGTACTTTTTGAAGCACAATTTAACTAATCTTACAAAATTTAGTAGCCACTACAATATAAAGCGAACGGATACAAATACATTTTTTCCAGTAAAAATCAATGCATTTATAAAAAGTGTAACGGATTTCTAATGGACCTTCTTTATTCTTAACTGATATCTATAAGAAGTTGATTAAGTATAGGGCAACACATTGGCTTTTAATTTTATTTACTAAAACTTACAGGTCGCCCAACCGGTATAGTGGTTAGCGACGCTGACTGTGGTGCCATAGGGACTGGGTTCGAATCCCGGAGAAGACATGGATGTTTGTTAATGTATAGTGCCTTTGCTGCATGGGGGTACTCTAAATAGGCGTCGAGCCGCAAGTCCTCTCGCGTTGTTGGTGGAAGAGGAAGAGAGGTGGGAGCCGCCCGGCCACCCACAGGGTGTTCTCCCTCTAAATTGGGGTGGAACCGAGCAAAATCGTACTGTCACCTGCATGGTGCTCAAAGCTAAGGCTAACGACAGGCGTAAAAATTCTAGCCCTTAGCCGCGATGAATTTCGAGGGCCTCGATCTGACTTCGTCAGGCAGGTGGCATTAGTCACAATACAACAACAAAACAGACAGGCTTCTTAATATGTAAGGATTAGGCTTGAAATGTTACACCTTTATTTAAAGCAGCGATAATCAAACTGCGGCCGCGGGTCACATGCGGCCCACTGAGCCTTTTTAAGTGGCCCGGTCATGGCCCATTGCTCTGAGAAATTCATTTATTTATGGACATTTGATGGGAAATTCTTTGTTAAGAAATGAAATATATCAATTTTGCTTTTTGCTGTTGATGTCAAAAGGGTGCGAACTGATATTTTTTTCTGATTAGTGATAATTGACAATAGTGGAGTTACGACCATTTTATGAGTGGAACTAATTTTTAAATATTTTTCATATTTTACAAGCGAAAAACATTCGAAGAAAATAGATTGTTTCAAGACGATCGGGAAAAGTTGACTATTTTGTAGTGAAAAGCAAGCATGGATCAATAATTGTTAGATTTGACACGAAAGTGAATTTAAAAAAATACCAATAAACAGGAATCATTCAATGACACTTTTCCTCAAGCATCTCTTTCAAGAGGTGATAAAGGCTTTCTTGAATAATCTTAACAGCAGCAAAAAAGTAATTTGTCAGTGTTAATATCACAGAGGTAACAAAGGCACCCTATGAAATTTGTTGTATTATTGGTAATCAAATGAAACCGTTTACTGATGCAGAAACTGTGAAGGAGTGATTCTTAAATGCTTCCAATTTAGAAAAATTCAGTGACAAAAATAAAGAACATAAAACATAATAAAATTTAAAAAAGCAAAATAGGAGTTTTAATATTTTGATTAATTTTCCGCATTATAACTCTTAGTATTAAAGTCTTTCTCTCCCACCCCCTCCATTAACCTTCATTTTGCGGCCCGCGTGAAATAGCCATCATAAGTATGCGGCCCGCATGAAATAGCAAACATATGTATGCGGCCTGGCAGAAAAAAAGGTTGAGTACCCCTGATTTAAAGCTTAGGTTTTATTATTAAGCTCTCAATGAAACACCTGATACAATCGCACTCTTTCGCTGTTATTTTTGATTAACACCGTTTATAAGTTTCACTTCTATGTAACGGAATCTTTAAACTCAATTTTTACCCACTTTAAAAGGTCAGATTAATTCGAAATTTTTCTCACTTGTCCAGGACCGATGACAATACAATAATTTAATAATTTTGTTCCATTGTCCTGATCAGGATGATCAGGATTACTTATTTCCCATTTTCAGATCCCCTCCCGCATCTGGCGACTAATTTCAGATCCCATTGCCAGATTTGGAGACAAAATCCATATTTTCCGACTAAAAAATTAAATTACAATTCAGTTCGATTAACAATAAAAGGGCGCTTTTTAGCTTTTTAAAACTATAATTTTATTAAGATTAAACTACAAAAGGAGAAAACGAAACATGTGTTGTTTTCCCTGCAGTTGTGCTTTCCTTGTGAGAAGATTAGGTTCACAAGTTCGCTTCCCAGTATGATTATAAATATCCTAAAAGAAGTAACCAGAAATACCAGGTTGGCGACTTTATCGCACTTTGTAACAAATTTGGCGGAAAATGATATAGCCAAGGAACCACCGAGAAGTCTGAAATCGACCGTTCTGGAAATTTGTTTGAGCCTATGTAAGGGACCTTTGAGACAAAAGTTGAGTTCGTCGAGATCAAAAGCAACTTCTGCGTTTATTGCGATGAGACAGAGGGACTTTATCTGTCTGAGTCCCTGCTAGTGGGACTGTTCTAGAAAGCCGTTTCTGGAGCACTGTAAAGCTTGTGGTGCCCCCTCCGTTGGGGACACCCTTTCTCCCCATTACTAACATGACCTATATCTGAGAGACGGAAGGAAGAACCACTAAAATCTGACATACTAAAATCAGTTTATTCTGATCTTGATTTATATATATAATACAGCAACAATACAAGTCTAAGAGGATATTGACCACGAGTGAGTAGACGCAACACGTATTACTGATAATTAGCGCACTTTTAACAAATGAATCTATATTTATATATTAATTCCTAATCTAATAGTATCCGCACTATCTTTATAGTTTAGATGAATTATCTTACTGCTATTTCCTGGGTAAACAGCTACGGTCCTTAAAATGTATATTCAACCTTCAATATGGCTGGCTGTAGATTAGGCAATGTTCCCTTGATCTCGGACCCACTTTTGACTTATCTACACCGGCACTGTTAGGCCAATTCCCAGAATTAAGACTCATCTTCTAGACTTTTAGCTCACTTCACTTAGCTTACTTCCAGCATTACTTCTCCACTTAGTGACCCTCGCAAATGCTAACCTTCCAATATATATGATTCCTAATTTGCATACACACGTTCTGTTCTTGAGAAGGTTGGAAAGAATTGCCATTCTGGCCTCAAAGAATCTCAAGAGGACAATTAGTGGAAATTGCGATAAAGCCCCGCCGCAAGCTTATAACAACCTACAAGAGGTTGTTGATGTTTGGGGTTCGAAAAAGATCAGCAAGTTTTAAACGCAATTTATTTATCCCTTTACTTAATCAACACAACTAAAGGTAGAAAACGCACTTAATAAATAATTGAAAGAGCAATCACACGGCTTAAAGCTAATTTACTCCCCTCACTCTTGGAGCACTCTTGACTTCCACGCATTCACTGTAAATATTTTTCTTAATTATACGACCTCCGGTCGCCAATCTAATTCACAATTTTAATCATTTTTAACCTCCAATTATCAACTATCGACCACTTAACGATTATCTGTCTACTAACATCGCGTACCTAAATACCAACGTTTAAATAGAACAACTCATTTAAACAAATTAAGTCTTCTCCTTCAAAGGAAAGTTTTCAAAAGAGAACTTACAGTTAAAAAGAATAATTTTACCCCAAGAAGATTAATGGAAGGTTTGCGGATAGTCCGGTTACAAGCTTGTTTGTAACGAGTGTGATATGCACTATTATGAAAAATGTGTTAAAATATTTCTATGCGTTTATGCGTCGTGATTTGTCTTCGTATAGTCATTTGTTCGCCATTATCCATTAATAAATCTGTTATCATCCAGTTAATTGGACTCGTCGCCTTCTTTCCCCTTGCAAATTTGCAACAATAACATAAAATGACTCGTATGTCAAGAGAAATTAAGGGTCTACTTTTTATCGTTTTCCGTAAACTCAAGCGATCTAAAAGATGTATAAAAACTCATGAAGTGGATTATTTTAGAATCTTTCGTATTGGTAGTAAGTAGAGAAATTTTTTAGAGTTTTAGAATGTAAGAATTAGAAGTAATGCACACACTCTCACACACACAGCATAAAAACAACAATAAAAGAATCAAAATACATTAGAACTGTTCAGAAATAAAAAAAGATGCGTGAGCTTCATTCTATTAATTATTTTTTTAAATAAATGATTCTAAGAATTAGGCAACGTGCAATCAGGCTTGGTTCTTCTGTTCTTTCTTGTTAAGTATATTTTGTGCGTTACCTAAATAAAATAATATTTGTGAAAACTGTTGCTCCTCTAATATATCTTTCAATCTGTTCACGTTAAACAAAATATGTTCTCATTTAATTTAATTACAGATATATTACATACAGCTTTTTTTATACATGGCGGTCCCGAATTCACGGTACAAACTTTAAGGGTAGATACAGGACATTGTAGCAATCATTTATTGTACAAGAACGTATGGGCGCAAGTGCCGCGGTGAGGCGCAAACAAGGGAAATAGCAGAAAAGAGAAATGAAGTTATCACAGTTGGTTGCGTTGTCAGTAGGGGCAGTAGACGTCTATCCGCCATTCAACATGATGTATCTCAGTAGGAGAAAGAGCCATTTGTAATTGTGCTGACGTAAGAAAGCATCGTGAATGTTAAGGCTGAAAGACCCGAGTAAAGTAGAAGAGCTGACGACACACACTTATGTGAGTCGTCAGACTGTTTTGTAGAGTGCGTGACGAATCTGTACGGAACCTTTCCACTAATATTCTTAGGCGTTTTTTTGGGGATTATAAATTCGCGTATATATATATATTTCCAATCAACTCCAAAAAGTGAACGGGATATGCAAAGTAGATAAGGTATTTAAATAGAGCGTTGTAAGCTTGCAGGTATGAAGGCTATTGAGCCAGCAGCAGTAACCTCAAATTTAGAAGATTCAATTAGATTACGTTAGTGAAGCCTTATTGCTGTTATTCTACGAAAGAACTAGAAAGCTGATATACCAGGTGGTAACTATAATTTATTTACGCTTAAAATAAGCGTTAGTTTAGTAAAATTAGTTAAGGTTAATGAAAGCTAATAATTCGAGTTACGTGTATTTCTCGGACCTTCTATTTCGGTAGACCTTATTTGATCTTGTGCGTAGTTATTAATTAATTTCATAATTCGTAATTTAATTTAATATTAAAGGTAAATCCTTTTTGTTTGACGTAACATAGAAATATTATATGATATTAGAGTTTCTGATATTTGAATTGATATAATAAATACAAGTTACTACTATACAAAATGGCTCTTAGTGATTCTTTTCCTCAAATTAACCTTGGTGTCCAGGGTGGAGCCCAGGGGGGTTCTCACAAGTGTTGAACGAAAATCGCTTACACCGCTTCCATTTTCAGTGAGTACAGGCTTTGTACCCCGTAGACTATCTTTTAGGACTTCCAGTAAATAGTACAGCAATATGTGCGTTGTACTTGGACTTCATAGCTCATGTGCAAAACAGTTGTGGACAGTTATAAATATTACACTTGTCAACGGCGTTTTCAATAAACACTTAGTCTTCCCTTTCGTTTCTTATTTTTTAACACGCTTTTATAAGTTTTACTTGTATGTAATGGAATCTTTAAACTCGATTTTTACCCACTTCAAAAAGGTCAGATAAATTCGAAATTTTGCGCTCTTGTCAAAGACCGATGGCAATACAATAATTTCATAATTTTGTTCCATTGTCCTAATTAGATTAATTAGGAATACGATTTATAGATTTGGCGATTAATTCCGCATACCACTTCCAGATTTGGCGACTTATCACATAAACCATTTACAGATTTGGTGACTAATTCCATATGCCATTTCCAGACTTGGCAACTAATTCCAGAATTAGCGACAAAAAGATTAAAGTGCAACCCTAAAACCGCAAAATAAGCTTGTGGTTAATACAAATAACACAAAAAATAGTGTTCTTTATGTGAGAAAGGGTAGGGTGGGTTAGCAATTTGTTACCATAATATAATTTTTTTTGACAATGGAAAAAAAAGTCTCGTGCATATGAAAAAAAATTATGTTCTAACTTCTAAATATTTTTTATTTCTTAAAAATAATATACGTTTAGAAGTGATGATACAAATTAACATTATAGCAATACGTTTGAAGGTGATAAATGTATGCTCTATAACTGCTAAATATTTTTTTTTATTTTGATAAAGCAATACGTTTGGAAATAATGATACGAATTAACTTTATAGCAATACGTTTAAAAGGGGATAATACGATTGACATTTAATATTTCTTCGTAACGCACTTTTATTAGTTAGACATGTATCTAACTAATAAGGTCTAACAATATAAAAGGACGGAATCTTTAAAATATAACGATATGGGACTCATCCGAGGCCCTGTAAACGGGGAGAATAAATACCCTTCAGAGTCGTTAAGTAATATCCTTTGAAGAGCAATACTAATTCTAGCAGCCACGTAATTCCGGCTCCAAATATCAAACTCAAGGATAAGAGTTCAACAAAGAATAAATTATAGTTTTAAAAACTAAAAAAACAGGCTGTTATTGTAGATAGAAATAAAAAATGAAAAATAAATTTTATATATATATATATATATATGTGTGTGTGTGTATGTGTGTAATAATTCCCTCTAGTATCCTTTTTATTAACTCTTTGTACTAATATTTAAAATAACTTTGACTCTTTGATTTAAAATTAACATTGTAATCTTAATCGTAATCGGCTAGTCCAAAATCGTTGTCCCACCCATTCTAGCCAATCAGAACTATTATTACGTAATAACCACTGTTGATATAAAAGCAAAAAATCTGGTGTAACCGCTCTCTTTTGTCTGCTTTCTTTCATCATCTAAGAATGTAAATAACTGCAGCTCTGTATTTTTCTCTTGTGTCCGTCATGATGTCGCTTCTGTTATATGTGTCTGCTTTCGTGCTTTTAACAAATAGATGTGAAAATGTACCGCAATCGTGTTTTAATCTGCTGTGTGTGCCATGTGAGCTTCATAATAAAGGAGGAAAATTTATTCTGAAGTTGTCTTCAGTAAATCAGATATGACAACAACCAATACCGGCCACGCTACTACAATACATTACACACACATATATATATATACATATACATATATATACATATACATATATATATACATATACATATATATACATATAGATACATATACATATACATATATATACATATACATATATACATATACATATATATATACATATAGATACATATACATATACATATATACATATACATATATATATACATATAGATACATATACATATACATATATATACATATACATATATATACATAGACATACATATACATACACATACATATACATATACATATGCATATACATACATGTACATATACATACATATACATATACATACATATACATATACATACAAATACATACATATACATACATATACATATATATACATATGCATATATATACATATACATACATATACATATACATATATATATACATATATATATATATCCATATATATACATATATATACACACGTATATATATACACATATATATATGTAGGATCCAATAATTCTCAAGATAACAAAGCAGTCTTCGCGCGCAGGCGCAGCCAACTAAAACACGAACCAAAACTTTGAAGGAAACAGCAGAGAGAACGAGAGAGGTGCGCGAGCAGGCGTTACCTTCTGCATATCAATGTCAAACTTATCTACCTTTTTAATTAATTTTTGTTTAATGTTAAATAAACCATAAGAAAGACAAAAGTCTTGGACCCCTTGTTGTCTCCCACAAATTATGGGGGCTCGGCCGGGATCGATAAAATTTCGATTTTGAACCAAAGTCTGGACAATGAACAACAGCGTCCGTGAAGGAGACGCTCCGCCATTTTTTGGAAACTTCGTTCAACCTGTGTAGAGGTTTGAACTCAACATGAATACTCCGCCTGTGTAGAGGCCGGGATTGAAAAAAATTTCGATTTTGATCAAAGTTTGGAACGTGAACAAAAGCCGTCCGTGGAGGAGACGCGCCGCCATTTTTTCGGAAACTTCGTTCCGCCTGTGTAGAGGTTGGAACCCATCGTCGAAAATTCCGCCCCGTAGAGGTTGAAATACCACAAACACCTGCGAAGAGGTGTCAATTCGAACAATTTCAACTATATTACCTGCGAAGAGGTGAGATCTGTGAAATCGAAAGTTTTCAATTATTGGATACATCGTACGTGCGAGCAACAAGGGAGCCAGAAAAAAATGGTAGGATCTTTATATTTTTCTAAAATGTATAAAAACGCTCTTAAAGAGGATCTCATAAGAGTTGTTGAGGATCTAGACGGTACTGCGGAGAGTACGGACACTATACTTAAACTAAAGACTAAAATTGAGAACAGTAGTACATTTGAAAGTGATCCAGATTTCGTTAAAACTTTAATTAAAAACTGTATAGATGAGAGAGTATCGCGAAACGAAAGAGAGGTAACTTTAGAAAAACAGAAAATAGAGCTCGCGAAACTTCAGTTAGCAACATTAGAAAAAGAAGTCGAACTTCAAACGGTTAAAAATAAACATTAAGTTTAAATCCTGCAGCTAAAGTCGAAGGAGAAACAGTTCGAAACTTTAAATAAGGAAACCGCAACTCATATTGGCATTCGAGAAGCAGAAGATTGGTTTAGGCCTATTGATTTAGCTAAAGAGTGCGATATTTATATTTCATCTAAAAACGGATCACATAAAGAAACTCCTATTACTTATGGATGTACCCAAGACCCCTTTAAAAATAGATCGCAAAACTTTAAACCAAAGATTAAAGAGAACTATCCCCAATATCTTGAAAGAGAAAATAAAAATTGCTTTATATGCGGTGATTCATCTCATTGCGCAAGAGACTGTGAGAAGCGTTTTAAACCTAAAGAATCTAACGATCACATCCATAATAAAATAAACGTGAATACTTTGAAAGTCGAGAGCGAAAAACAAAATAGCGGTGAGATCGCAAATCTTCAATACGTAAGCATTTTTGTGGAACATCAGCCCGTAACAGCCTTGATCGATTCAGGTTGCAGATCCCAGTTTTAATTTCCTCACTAATTAGAGTGCAAACACCTTCCGAAGAAATCATAACATTAAGTTCATGTTTTGGCGAACAGCGTATGGTAGAAGTTAAACCCATAAATCTTTCTCTTGATCAACACTCTCCCAGCTTAAGTGTTCGAACGGCAATATCACCGACCTTGACCGAAGAATTTATTATACATCCCAGTGTATATTCTGAAATAAAAAAAACTAGGCCACGCAAAGAGCGATGTTTTATTGAATGAAAGTGAATCCTCTTTAGGTGCTCATGCTTATGTTCATTTTAATTCAAAT
The DNA here is from genome assembly GCA_019973935.1 of Trichonephila clavipes. Lineage (NCBI taxonomy): Eukaryota > Metazoa > Arthropoda > Arachnida > Araneae > Nephilidae > Trichonephila > Trichonephila clavipes. Next base: position 82,389 of record BMAU01020022.1, read on the forward strand.
GTTTCTGTTTCAAATGTGATAGAAAACTCTAGTTATGATTTGCCACATGTTAAAAACTTTAATACTAGAAATGATTTGAGTTCTCTAATTAAGGATTATAAATGTAATAAAATTAAGAGTACTAAGTTAAAAATGAATATTAAATTGAAAAATGATATTCCTGTGTGTCAGAGAACCAGACGTTTATCTTGTTCTGATAACCCTTCACCTATGAAGAGTAAATATAGACGGTTTGCAATGCTCCGAAGAATCTTTCAGCCTTGGCAGTGGAAACGAAGGAAAAGAGAAATCGTTTTGTTCAGACGTCAGAACTCTAGATAGGAAAATATCGATGCATTCAACCAAAGATCAACTTGTTAAAAAAGACGTTCTTATGCCTGTGAAACACAATGTTTTCCTGTGGAACCTTCCGGATGTCGAAGAGGTGCCTTCACATGATGGAGAAACTGTCTAGTTCAGAAAAATTATGATATGTTAAATCTCTATGTATTTGTCGTATAGTCCTTGTCTGTTCCGTCTTTTTTGTATGTTTCAGATTCTCCTCTGGTCTCGATGAAAAAAAGGAGGAAGTACCACTGCGGACAGCGTACAGTCAGGATAGTCGACTGTAGGATCCAATAATTCTCAAGATAACAAAGCAGTCTTCGCGCGCAGGCGCAGCCAACTAAAACACGAACCAAAACTTTGAAGGGAAACAGCAGAGAGAACGAGAGAGGTGCGCGAGCAGGCGTTACCTTCTGCATATCAATGTCAAACTTATCTACCTTTTTAATTAATTTTTGTTTAATGTTAAATAAACCATAAGAAAGACAAAAGTCTTGGACCCCTTGTTGTCTCCCACATATATACACACATATATATACACACATATATATATGCACATATATATACACATATATATATACACATATATATACACATATATATACATACACATATATATACATACACATATATATACATACACATATATATATACATACACACATATATACATACATATATACATACATACACACACACAGATATATATATATATATATATATATATATATATATATATACACTAAAAAACACGCTTTTATAGTTAATCGAACTAAAAAGTAAAAAAAAAATTCTTAATATAAGAATAAAATGATTATCGAGAAAAGTAATGTCATTGGGATAAAAGCGTGGGCTGCTCTATATTGCTATATTTTCTTACTAGTTCTATTTCGAAATGCTGAGTTAGGGTAAAAATGTAGTAAAAAGCACCCCATGCTTTTATCCCAATGACATTAATTTTCTCGTTAATCATTTTATTCTTAAATTAAGAATTATTTTTTTACTTTTTATTTCGATTTATATGTAACATAAAAGCGTGTTTTTAAAAATTTTTTAAACTATAAATTATTGTTTAGGATAGTGTTATCTTATTTTCTTATTACGTTACATTACTTCTCTTATCTTCCTCCCTTATAATATTTCTCTTAGAATTTGAGATTTTAGCGTATACTCATAAGCGAGGGGTGCTCTAAATTAATCGCTATAATTTCTTACTAGTTCTATTCCAAAATGCTGAGTTAGTGTAAAATTGTAGAAAAAAGCACCCCACGCTTTTACTTACTACAGTGACATTAATTTTCTCGTTAATCATTTTATTCTTAAATTAAGAATTATTTTTTTACTTTTTAGTTCGATTCACTATAAAAGCGTGTTTTTTTTTTAAGTTTCTTTTAAACAATAATTTATTGTGTTTGTGCCTCACCGCGTCACTTGCGGCCACACATTTTTATACAATAAATGATTGTTATAGGGTCCTTTAACTACTCTTAAAGTTTGTACCATGAATTCAAGACTACCCTGTATAGTAAGAGTTTAAAAACCATTGTACTTTTTCATAAAACCTTTTACTTAGGCGAAAGTATCAATAAATACACCAAAATGCCCCCTTCCCCCAATAAAAAAAAAACTGGTACAGGCATGTGTATGCAAATAAAGAGATATGGAACCAATCGCAGCTTGGCGCTGTGGTCGGCAAAGCCTATGTAAGACAACGAGTGTCTGGCACAGTTGTTTGATAGGTTACTGTTGCTACAATGGCAGGTTATCAAGATTTAAGTGAGTTTGAGCGTGGTGTTATAGTCGGCGCACGAGAGATGGGACATAGCATCTCCGAGGTAGCAATGAAATTTGGATTTTATCGCACGACTAGTTCACGAGTGTTCCGTGAATATCTGAAATCTGGTTAAACATCAAATCTGCTGCGGCCTGAAAAAGAACATGCAAAAACGGGACCAAATACTACTGACGAGAATCATTAAGCGTGACAGATGTGCAACCCTTCCACATATTGCTTCAAATTTTAATGCTGCGCCATCAACAAGTGTCTCCGTGCGAACCATCCAACGAAACATCATCCATATGGGCTTTCGGAGCCGAAGGCCCACTCGTGTACCCTTGTTGACTGCACGACACAAAGCTTTATGCCTCGCCTGGGCCCATCAACACCGACATTGGACTGTTGATGACTAGAAACACATTGCCTGGTCTGACAAGTCTCGTTCCAATTGAATCGATATGATGGACGTGTACGGGTATGGAGACAAACTCATGAATCATTTGACCCTGCATGTCAACAGGGCACTGTTCAAGCTGGTGGAGGCTCTGTGATGGTATCGGACGTGTGCAGTTGGCGTGATATGAAACCCCTGATACGTCTGGATACGACTCTCATAGGTGACAGGTACGTAAGCATCCTGTTTGACCACCTGCACCCATTTATGTCCATTATGCTTTCCGACGGACTTGGGAAATTTCAGTGGGACAATGCGACACCTCACACGTCCAGAATTGCTACAGATTGGCTCCAGGAACACTCTTCTGACTTTAGACACTTCCGCTAGCCACCCAAATCCCCAGACATGAACATTATTGAACATATCTGAGATGCCTTGCAACGTGATGTTTAGAAGAGAACACCACCCCCTCTTATTCCTTCTGATTTATGGACTGCCCTGCATGATTTATGGTGTCAATTACCTCCAGCACTACTTCAGACATTTATCGAATCCAAGCACGTCATGTTGCGGTATTACATGATTATTACGTAATAGTGCCGTGGGTAGCCTAGTGGTTAGAGCATCGGACTCCAGACCGGAAGGCCTGGGTTCGATGCTCGATGTCACCAAATACCCTCCGAGTGCACACGGAGTACGTGCTCGTTAAATCAGTGGGTCCGTAGTCTTGTGGGCTTATTCACGAGCGCAGGAACTGGAGAATATTTCCCTCCCCTTCAGTTCACTTGCAGAAATTGTGGAGGTGGAGATAGAGGTCGTGTCGCCATCTATCGTCCATTCGGGGAGTTTCACCGAGTATAAATCGCACTGTCACCTGTATGGTGCTCAAGGCCAACGACAGGCGTACCTCTTGCCCATGCCACGATGAATTTCGTGGGCCTCGTTCTGACTACGTCAGACAGGTGGCATCAGCCACAACAACAACAACAACATTACGTAATAGTAGTTCTGATTGGATAGAATGGGTGGGACAGGGATTTCGGACTAGCCGATTATGATTAAGATTACACTGTTAATTTTAAACCAAAGAGTTAAAGTTATTTTAAATATTAGTACAAAGAGTTAATAAAAAGGATACTAGAGGGAATTATTACATATATATACACAGTGTGGTCTCAAATTCATTGTACAAACTTTTAAGAGTTGTTACAGGACATTGTAACAGTTGTTTATTGTATGGGATTGTATGGGCGCAAATGACGCTGTGAGGTGCAAACAGGGGAAATAAAGGAATAGAGAAAGGGAGTTATCGGTCGGTTACGTTGCCAATAGGGGGCAGTACATGTCTAGTCGACTTTCAGCATGATGCATCTCAATAGGGGAAAGTGCCATTTACAAATGTGCTGACGTCTACGATGGGAGTCTAACATGTTTCGCACATGTTTGCCGAAAAAGCAAACATGTGCGGCCGTGCAAATGGTAACAGCAGAGCTGCACTACGAATGTATCTTTGAACGTGTATGCCAATCGCTCCACCGACGCTGTTAAACACGTATCGTTACTGGTAGACGCAATTTTGAATAGTTATTGTAAACATTACACTTGTTAACGAAGATTTCAATAAGCACTTTGTCTTCCCTTTCGTCTCATTTTTTGCATTTGTGACTCACCGCGTCTTGCGCTCATACATTCCTATACAATCAAGGATTGTTACAATGCTTTCTACTTACCCTACCACGAATTCGGGAACACCCTATATATACACACATATTTTTGTAGCTTGAGATTTAGCATAATACTAACACTTTCAGTATTGGTTTACTAAAAACACACACAAGCTGTATGTTTTGTGTAAGAAATTTTCCAAGGGGGCTTTTCAATGAGGCATTTCTTTTGAAAATTGATTTTGTTATTATGTATTGTATAACTGTGAATTTATAGAACTAAATTATGAGAGACAAAATGCATTGAATATTATATTGATATAAAATAGGATATATTGAGAAAAAACACGTTATGGTTTTTATCTGAAAAATTATTCTTAAAACTAAATAAATGTGTAGATATCTAAGTTTGCTCTCGTTTTCTGCGTGTTACTTGTGAATTTTCTTTCTTTTTGGTAATTTTCGGATAGTTTATTGAGTATCAAAGCAAATGATATAAAAAATATTGATAAATTTTTTTTTAAATATATATATTTAAGAAACACAATTTTTTAGTAGAAAAGCATATTTTTCATAAACTTCTTACTACAAAAAATTTCACTGAAATAATATTTTAAAAATTAATTACTACAGACAGCTTATATGTAAACAAAATCTTTTCTTAAGTTTTAAAAGTTCAAAATAGCAACGTTACAATAAAACTGGGTTTTGTTTTAATTAGAAAAAATTCAAAGATTTTTAATGCGAGTTTTGCTATAATTTTTTTTATTTCTTAATAAACATGAAAACATACGAAAATTAATGTTTTAAATATAAATAACTTACGCAAACAATTATGAGGGATAAATTGTTATAATAACCCTAAAACTCCTTTATATTAATCTTATTTTCTTTATATTAAAAAAAACCAGAAAAATGAAAAAGTAAGATAAATAAATCCCCTGAATTACAGGTAAAAGGTGATGAATAATCTCCAGTAAATTCCGTTTGTCAGAGAGTTATTAAAATTATTTAATTTAAGATGAATAATTTATATGTACAAATGAACATTTAATATACAACCCTTTATTTCTTATTTTTTGAATAATTCATTGTTTAAATTTCACATACACACTCATATATATATAGAAGTGCATTTGTGTTTGATATACATACCGTAAGTATTTTAGAATAGTTAGTTATAGTTTCAACAAAAAGTAGAATAGTACTTCATTCGTAGGGTATGACATCGAATATAGAGAAAGAAAGAAAAAAACAGTTCTTTTCAAAATATTCATTAACCAAATGTAATTCTTTTACATTTCAAGTTAAAATTACTCTGGGTTTTTTGCTTTAGCAGAAACACTTTTTTCAATGTTTGCAATTTTATTGGCAATTCACGAGGTGAAACTCATGAAACAGCCATCAAAAGAGACCCATACCTTAAAATAAGAACTGAGTAATCTTGGTGTCAAAAGATATATCAGTGAATCGTATTACAGGTAGTATGTAATCGCATTGCCATAAGATAAATTTTCAAGGAATATTAAAAAAATGACAGTTATTAAATATATTGAATATTTTCTGCCCTTACTTTTCGCTTTTTGAATGAATACATCAATATATGCTTCTGGATTTATCTGATTTCCAGGGTGAAATTTTCATTCAACGAATAGAAGCTGTAGTAAAATGCACAGAAGAATAGAGCAACTAAATTAGAGAAAGTTAGATGGGCAATGTTAAAAAGGAACTATTAAATACTTATCTCAAATACGCGTAATACAGAATTATCCACGTCTTATTTGAATGCACCTTTATTAACAGTTATCTTGTTAAAGGTATGTATCGTTGAAATCGAGTTGTAAATGAAAGGCCATAAAGTACAGTTGCGGGCAAATCTATGCCTATTCCACGACAAGATAAAGTTGTTTTACTCATTTTTCGTTATGTTACTGTTAGAAATTTTCCTTTAAATTGCATCGTGTGTTGTAAGATTAATGCCATTAAATAACCGATATATCAACCAAATCTTATTTTCAAATTCTGTATGATGAAATGAATTATACAAGACGAACAGGAATCGATGATGATGTCAAGAAATACGACATAGAATATTATTCTTGCAATATGATAAGAATGGTTGTTTTTCAGATTTCTTTACGAGTCGTATGGCAACATTTTTGAAAATGATATTTGCAATTTTTTAAGAAACAGAATGAATTAGATATGATATACAAATATATCTTTTACATCACGACTCACATATTTATTTTTTTTAACTTTTTGTGTGACGGGAGTAAGAAGAACAAATGCAAAACTTGTTTTATTCTTTTTTTAAAATCATTCGGAATATTTCTGAGAGGAATAAGAAGAGAGACAACCCTTGAAAAATTTACAATTAGTTGTAATACTAGAATTTTTATTGCAATTACCATCTCCCCAAAATAATTTGATAATAAAATATTACGCCACATAATATTTCTCTATTGTTCTACGTCGAAACCTAAAGGAATGAAGACAAGGATTCGCTCATATGTGAAATTTTAATTCAATTTTTCCCTTAATATTTCTGGCAACCCAAAATGCAACACCATGAAGGAAGCATCCATATCACGTGAATTTCTCACCATACTTGTGTAAATGAATAGCATTTCATCAGAGATGCAAATCATGTGTGTGTGTGTGAGTGTGAATGCTGCAGCACCACCAATAAGCTCTATATGAAAGGACAGCAAAATGCCATTTTGAAATTTTGGATATACCTTCTTCGTACATAATTTTGCTTGAGAAGCCTTAACATGCCTTGAAAAAGAGTACAAACGTCATTAGAGAATGTTTCCTAGTTCGACAAATCGAATCTTTACCCATGGAGAATGCTGATTATTTTTCTGAGAAATCAATGCTTGTGATTTGCCATAACCAATCAACCATGATAGAATTTGTAATCGAAGGATACAGAAAGGAATGACTGACCAATAGCACCTATTGCCACTGCAAGTGATGCTAGTTATCTTGCACACATAGTATGATGCCTCACTCAGCCACATTACTACCATCCTACAAGTACTGTCTGACTCACAAAATAATTGGTGTGCATCTACAATATAACGTCGTTTGCAGCAGAATAGAATACCTACAAGGAGAGCTAGATACTGCGATTATCTTTATCTTCAAATCACTGGGATTTTCATCTGTAATAGTACATTGAACAACGGACATGTACAGCCTAATAGCAAGGCATTGGCTTTGAAGACGAGTCACGCTTCTGCCTGCAACACCACGATGATTGGAGTCTGGAGACATCTTGGAGAAATTGCTTAATTGTTGCCGTATGCATCGCCATATCATTCTTACGCCCGGTATCATAGTTTAGAGTGGTATTGGACTCCATTCCTGTATACTCCCCTATTACATTTTGTTGATACAATAACCAGTCAGAAATGTATCTCTGAGGTTTGGGAGCCTGTTATCATTTCTTATCTTCAGAGTTTACCTGTGGTTACATTCTAATAGAATAATGCGTGATCACGTGCGGCCCGCAAGTTACAAGATTTCTTCAGCCAGAAGACTGTATTGCTAACTTGACCTGCTTATTTTTTCAATCTATCTTCTTTCAAACACATTTGGCATCAATGAATCAAGAATGAGTAGGTTATCTTAAACCATTCTGCTGCCAACAAGGCTTTCAAAACCTCCATTATTCGATGCTGAAATGTTTAGCAGCTGTTATTACTATGGATGCAGCACTCAATTCTGATTTCACCTATCTTTTAACGTGCTGAAAATTATGAGTTTTGTCACCAAGAGTCTTCGTGTAGCCTCTGAGTACGTCGTTAATAAGTAACTAATCAAGAATCTTGATAAAAGCTGTATTTTCAAGCATTTTAACTTTGTACTATGTGTTATCTCTGTAATAAATTTGGCTTTGGCTCTTGTCCTCTAAAGTGTTGCATTTTGGATGGCCGTTAAGATATCAAAAATAAATGTCCAATTATGTATACATAATTATCTTTGTATATACATCTATAGCATTATTTAATTCAATGGACGTTCTCAGATACTTTTTAATATAATTAGTGTCGCATATATCTATTAGATACTTAACAATTTAGAGAGTTAGTTAAAAGAAGTAAATACAAGGTACAAAAAATATACCTTGAAAACTGCCAGATTGAATAATGCAAAGAAAAAAAAAATTAGAAATCAATTTATTAAGTTTTTAAAAAAATTATCAAAAAAAAAAGTCAAAATATTAATTTAATTTAAGAAGATATAATTTAAATTTTAAATCACCGGGTAAAACAAATTTTTGAAAAGAATATGGAGGAAAAATATTAACAAAAATTCACAATTGTACTTACTTCACTAGCATAAAGAATGAGACCTTATAGCTATATTCGTTAATCATTAATAAAAAATTGTAAGTACTTCTTGAAATTCTTCAAGTACTAACTGCGTAGAAATTATTTATTTTTATATTGTTTCTAAAAAATAATCATTATATATTTCACTCTCTGATATAAAATCTCTAAAATTCCATTTCAGTTGCTGGCATATTTACTATAGCCTTGAAGAATTTTTTTGAAAAATATGTTTAACAACTATCTACCATTAAATTAAGAAGAAAAATAAAAACAAGCGCTTGTTTAATGTTTTTGAATTTTTTTTATATTGAAGCAATTCCCAATATATATATAATATTAAGAGAAAAATTATAATTTCGATTGAATAATGATTTTTATTAATTTTCTACGTCATTATTTATATATATTTCCTTGCAAAAATAATTTTGAGATTTTTTTTATCATAAATACAAATCTAGTAAGCTGAGACAAAGTTAACAAGTGTAATAAAAATCTTGATTTAATTTTTTTTACATGTATGCATATATATTGTACATAAAGTCCTCCTTACCTAATTTTAATCATATTTCGGTTTTCCAACAGTATAATTTAATTTAATATTTAATTAAGTTTGTATTATTTAATTTTTTCTGTATAGGTATAAATATGCAAGTCATACTTCGCCTTTTATATTTTAATTTTTATACTTGAAATAAATTTTAATCCAGATGCATTGTAATTTTACGATAATAGACTTTTAAGAAATACCTTTTTAAGTATAGGGAAATCCTATATAGTATTTATTTTAACATTCTAAAATTTTATCTTTCATTTGTAAATATGTGTAGGTTTTTCATCCATACGATTCGTCAGTGAAAATGTTTGAATTTGAAATTGCGAACTGATATCTATTCGTTAATAAGGTTTAAGTTTCTGTACATGTATAAGAAGCTTATTTTTAGCGGTACAGAGAAAATAAATTACTTAATATTCACTTGAAATGTTACAAGCACTTATTTAACACTTTTGTCGTGAAAAAAAATAATTCACTCTAATTTATTGTAGGTATTAAAAATGTGTATCTCTCATACACTAACATTGGTTGCCAATAAAATGTTTGTTAAAATTTTAATTATATAAGTAAATTTGTTAAAAGATAGAAATAATGCCACTTATTGCTATAAAAGTTATTACTATTAATGAGTAAGAATAAAGATATTTGAGAGAGAGAAAAGTAACAAAAACACGATGATAGTGGCAAAAACAAGTTAATGTGGATTTGAAATCTAAAATCCCACATTTTTTAACACTGTAATTTCAATCTCATACTTTATATGCATCTAAATACTTAACTTATGGGCGCTTATAAATAGTTCGCATTTCAAGTTTTTTTTTTATTTCTGATGGGCTGCAGGTTGGTGCTGTACCATTGCAGACCTAGTACATTCCCGGAAGCTGGTATCTCTTTTTTCAGTGCGGCACCATACAGGTGGATACTAATCGCCACAGGTAATTTTGACACCCAGTTTCCTCCCTAGAGGGAGGCTCCTGAGCTCTGATGATGCGAACATGTACTGGGATTTAATTTTGCCGACAGTGCCCAAGACAAACAGACGTTCAAGGGATCTTTTACATGCCGTGTAATAAAACGACGTGACGGCTGTGGATTTTCTGCATCATGAAAATCCACCGATTTGGTCCGGGACGAACCCGCAACCTTGGGTGCAGAAGACCAGTGACAAACCAACCATGTCACCCAGCCGGCTCGTATTTAAAGTAATTTCTTACGATTTATTTCTAATTTGTCAAAAACCTTAATAGCCTGATCCAGTTATTCTGTAAAATTATGAGGTCCGTCACCAATAGACGGATGTTTATGTAACCCTAACTCCCTCAGTTATTCTGATGGTCAGCAGCTCTTAAACTGTGGTCAACGGATCCCTGGAGGCCCGCAGCGTCTTTGTAGGGAGTTCGCGAAGGTCTCTAGTTTAATGGGGAAAAAAAATTTCCTTCTTTTACAGACTCTGAACGACCTCGTGCAAACATTGAAAGTCGTGGCATCCTAGATTAGATCATTAAATTTTTCCTTGTGAAAAAACTACTAAAACACATATTTCGATCAAGGATATTAATTCAAAGTTTTCATTGTTTGTAACCACATCGCCATTACAGTAATGTAACATTTTCAAAAAATAGTAGAAACGGGGGGGGAGTGTTAAAAAGGTTTTTAAAAAGAAGAGACATTCTTAGGATTATTGAGAGACCTTTAAATCATTCAGCCATGTGTTGGGAGTCAGGAAGGGGTGTTCAAAGCCTTGGGGGTACACGATGTCAGGCTGATACATTGAGGGCCGCGGCGATCGGAAGTTTAAAAACTGCTGCTCTAGATAAATAAAACAACGATTGTCTCGTTTAATTATAAGATCAAATTAACTTAGCATTTGTCATATAAGCAAGTAACATAATTTTTTTAAAGTCAATTCCTACTTACAAGGGGAGGGCACAACAAAGGGACAAGTCTTTGTGGACAAGTCTTTGTGTAATAGTAGCACTCCTTTAGGGTATTTAACCCTCAATGTAATTCCGCCGAATGACCAGTCAATTCGGAGAAAATAGCCTTCGAAATTCCTGCTCATCTTTCATACAATTAAATTTTAATTATAATCAGCGACGCCATAACGTAGTTGGGAGAGTAAATCTTTACCACGCGACCGGCCAGGGATCAAGTCGCGCAAACGGTTTTTTGTTTTATTTTAAAATTTCTTTAATTATTTTTATAATTAAATAAATTTATTTAAAAAAGGTTTACTAAGTATTAAATGATGTTTAAATAATAATTGTGTATTTTGAAAAGTTAAATAATTACTGTAATTATATAAATATTCATGTTATACTTTATAAATATAATTATTAATAAATAATATTTATTATAAAAATGTATTACATGATAAATATTGAATGATATTTTGTATAAAAATTAGTTACAAATGGTTTTATAGTATGAAATACAGTATTATATAAATAAAATATTATAAAAAAATACAACAATATATATATATATATATATATAATAATTATTTATAAAAATATTGTATAATTAATATAATAAAAATAATACATATCTTATATTATATACTATTAATTTAATTGTTTTATAATCATATAAAATATTTAAAATTTAAGTCTTTTTTAAATAAATTTATTTAATTGTACAAATAATTAAATGAATTTGAAAAATAAAACAAAAAAAACTGTTCGAGTGACTCGAACCTTGGCCGGTCGTGGGGTGAGCAGGTACTCTCCAACTACGCCAATGTGTCTCTGAAGATAATTAAAATTTAATTGTATAAAAGATAAACATGAAATTCGAAGGCATTTTTTCTCCTAATTGATTGGCCATTCGGCTGAATTTTATTGAGGGTTGAAAATCCTAAAGGAGTACTACTATTGCTCAAAGTGGTCGTCCCCAAATGTATTTCCTTAGTCGCGCCCTCTCCTTGTTAGATGAACAAAGAAAATTTTTAGTTACTTTTTATTAAATAATTATAATTATATATATATATATATATATATATATATATATATATATATATATATATATATATATATGATAGAGTCACAATATTAAGTGTCAAAATAGAAAGCGATTTTCCATTTATATGTAGAGTTGGACTATTATTTTTGTTTGTTACTATGTATTCATTCATAAATCACATTCTCAGAAATTAGGTCAACCCAGGAGGGATTCAAACTCACGACCTTAGGATTAGAAGTCTAATGCGCTGAGGGGACATAACGAGTGAATTTCCGTTTTATATATTGTGTTGGTCTATTATTTACTTTTATGTGTGTTTGTTACTTTTTATTTATTAATTAAATTTAACTAATGCATTAATATTTGAAAAAAAACTGTATTAACGTCAAGTATCATCCATTACAAGTTTGAAAAAATGTGTTTGAACTTGAATAGATGAATAGAAAGTATTTTATTAATGATTGAAAATTTGAACAAGATATAGGGAGATAATGAACTAGTAGTAGAAATAGAAAAAGAAGAAAAATTAAATCCTGACTTTTTAGAACATTACTTTTCCAAAGAATCATTAAATATCGCATGTCTTGATACTACATGCAAGTGAGCAATCAGTGTTAGCTATGAAGTAAAAGCACTTTAGTTTGGTACCTGGATTTCCTTTCGTGCAATAAAGTCCTTGGTTAAATTAAAATGCATTGATCGGTAACATGCACACACGAAAAGTATTTTATCCAACACACAAAGATATGGATTGTTTTTGAATTATTAAGTCAATTTTTGGGAGTAAAAAATAATTTTAAGTTAATACGAATGAGCTATGCGGTAAAATGTATAAGCATTACAGATGTCGCACAATAAAAAAAATCAATAATCATAAAATATTTCTAGTTTTTTTTTAGTCAAAACAAAGGTAAAATGTAAAGAAGATCTTTTTAAAATGGCGATATTTTTCGAAATTTGGATTTTTAGTAAATGTTTTGATAGTAGAATTTCGAAAAGAAACATTTTAGAATTGGAAATGAAAATACACTCTAGACATCAAAGAAAGTCATATATATGTGTGTGTTTTTGGTTATTTTTGGAAGTGTATTCATAAATGTAAAATGCTATCGAAATTCTAAAAAAAGATTCAAAAAGGCCTTTTCATAAAGATTGTTTCTACGTCAAAATATAGAAGAACTTAAGTATCAAAGAATTTAAGAATATAATCATTTTTTAGACGCACAGGTTAAAAAACATCAGTTTATTTGTTTAATACCCATACCACATTTTGGTTTTTTAATTAAATTAGTAATAATCTTAACTGAAATTTACTATTATTTATTGAGATAAATTAAATTTAAGTTATTTAATAATTAATACACAGAAATTTTGCCTTAACATGATCTTTTTTGTAACTATCTCTTTAACGTTACTGTTATCGCCCCATTCTACACACAAGTTAGATTTATTTTCAAATTAAATATGAATACTCAGTTTTAACATAGGTAATGATTGGGGATTATAAAAAGTCGACGAATATACATACCGTCGGACCTTTATACAACGAAGTTGCTAAATCCCGAAAAAAGTTCGTTATATGGAAAATTCGTTACATAGTGGTTCATCTTTTAATATACTTAATATAGTTATAGTTATCAATTCTGTTACGTTGTATGAAAGTTATGTAATCAAAATTATTTTTACACTATCTCTTATTAGTAAAATCAGGGGATTTTTTTAAGTTCAGGGAATTCGACAATTACAATGATTTTTATTACCATATCAAAGTATCAGGTATAAAAGAAGACATTTATTTTCGAAATGTATCTGTTACATTAAAAAGTTTAGAAAATAGATTATATAGCTTAGAGCTCCCAATGCTTAATATCGAAACTTTTTAAAAACAACAGTCTGTCAAGTCTACTGGGATCCTAGTGGGCACCGCTCATCACTTGCGATGTTGCCGGCAATCGAAAAAAGGCGCTTACGAGGGACAGATGATATCACGATACTCATATACACCATCGCTATTGAGTAAACGTGATGATAAATAGAGTTTTTTTGTTTTTCATACTTCAGGTGCAAAACTGCCTGCGATAAATAGTGTTTAAATTCTTCGTTTTGTATGGTATTTACCAAAACAGAAAAAATCGAATATCGATTTTAAAGGAAGAAATATCGATTCAGTGCGGCATTTCGATTTAAAAAAACGATTTTTTTAGCCCGAGAAATCGCTATTTCGATTAATCGATCTCAGATCGCCATCCCTAGTCTAAAGACTCAGATTTCTTCAATATATTGCTGTTGTTCATGCATTTCCAAGAGCTCATCCATTGTCAGCTCCTTATTGTGGGAATCTAGTAGTTCTTGAACGTCATCACTATCTACTCCTAGATTTATTTGCCTGGCAAGATTGACAAATTCTTCATTCCCTTTACCAATTTCATCAATTTTTTCCCCTCAAACAAAAGACGAATCTACAAGATTTGAAAATCGCATAACTCTGGATTTGCGTAAGTCGAGGTATTACTGTATATGATACGAGATCACATGTGATTGAATAGTAGCCCAACGCTATGAAAGCATTTAAATTATTATTACCCTATTGAAGGGGTGGCGAACATTTATGGAACAACGTGCCATTTTTTCTAAAGAAGTGCTTAATGAGGTATAGACGTGCCGTCAAATTATTTTGACTTGCGATTGGTCAAAACTCGTTAATTACTAAGAAAAAATACCTTTTGCACTGTAAAGTTGTAAATGTTTTAGTTATACGTGTAATTCAAATTGAAGTAACATTAGTGTAACTTCTGTTGTTGCAGATTAGACGATAAATAACTTATATTAAGATTGTAAGATTCTGCTTTTAGTAGAATGTATGTTGAATTGGAGTCAACTGCCAAATGGTTTCCAAGCAATTAATTATTTTGCTGTGGTTCGCTTTTTTGACAAGAGGATTTGTGATTAGCTTCAAAATGCCGTTTTACAGACGATGTTCTGCATATCACTGTTCCAGAACCTAAAACACACACCGCTTTGTCGCCTTTACTAATAATGCCATGTTTCTAGATTCACCAATTTTGAAATTCTTCGTTACACTTACTATCTTGCACTGTTTGTTCTTTTGTTGAATTAGACATGTTAAATAACATTGAAAAATTGTAAATATAACACAACTAGGCTTTAAACTACTCTAGTTTTAACGAAATTGACCATGTTATGAGAAGAAAAATTTTACATCATATATAAGCAACTGCAGTCCACGAGGTAACTAAGGCAGGGCAATAACAAACAAATGTGCTCTCGGCCGCGTTTGTTCGTAATACTTCATAGTAAAACTTGTTATTTTGAAAAAAAAAATACAAACCATTTCGATTCCTGGCGAGCCCAAAATATTGTGTTGCGTGCCATTGGCTCGTCATCCCTGCCCTATTGTATTCTATATCTATTCTATGTACAGTTAAAGTAATTTTAATTCTGATTTAATTTGATCTTGAATTAGAAACTAAAAATAATTCTTCATTGAGTATTGAAAAATAAAATGATTTAGAAGCATTGAGCTGTTAATGCTTAAGTGCTAATGGAACATTTTTTGAAAGGAAAAACTATCAAATGTGACAAAAATTGATTTAAAAAAAAAGTTTCCTTTTAAACTTAAAAAAATTTCAGGTAAAATGTAAACACAAGTTTAAAGAAAAAAATACTTTTAACAGCTAAACTTGGACTGAATAATAAATGTTTTTCTTTGGACTTCATCTTAAGTAAAAGAAATGAGAGAAAAAAAAGGCTTATTTTTCACACTTACGTGTTTAAACTTGAGAGGGTTTCAAATTCTAAGTTTAAACTTGTTTGCATTCAAAATAATTAGATGCACTTTCATAAGAAAACAGCATTTTGATTTATAAAAGTAAGTATAACATGCAAGAATTAAATATGGGATGAATAAATAATTAATATTAAGAGATCTCGCTGATGAAAAATTCTCTTATAAAATATTAATACTAAAAATGCGCAAGAAATTTTTGCAATGGGGCATTTTAATAAAAAGATTATTATTCCAAAAGTAAAAAAAAAACTGGAATTTGGGAGATTTCCATTAAATTATTTTTACATTTTCTACAAATGAGAATAGCATATCTAATTCATTAACGCTGTGTAATTGAATGCTATATTTTTAGTGTTCTATTTTCCTTCAATAATTCCTTTATACGTGTTTTCAAGGAAAAAGATAATAATTTTTGTTTTTAAAATTAACTAGATGCTTCAGAAAAAACTGGATGTTAAATGTATTAAGTCATCTGCGGTAGAAATTATAAGGAAAATAAATCAGAAAGCTTAAAATTCAGGAATTTAAAACTATGAATTGGAATTTCAATAGCTTCATAAAATTTAACTTTCTCCGATATTAAATAATGCAAGATCTTATTTCACAATACAGTTGCAGGTTTTTCACTTAATTAGATAAAAGAAGGAAGGAATTATTACTAGTGCAAAGGAGGAGAAAAAAAATTTCCCGCTCTTATATTTCTGTTAATATATATATATTATTTTTCGTAATATTCTTCTATTAATTTTTGGATGCATTTCGATTGTATTTCATTCAAAGCTGTCGTAACCGATTAATTATAAATATGATTTTAGCATATAAATAATTAAATAATAGAATTATTATATCAAAAACTGAAATTTAATACAATTTATGTACATAATTTATAAAATACTTATGATCAACGTGTTGAGACAATTTTTTGTGTCCTATTAGTGCACATATAATAACGTATACTCGTGGCCGAATCTTTTTCAAGTCAATTGGAACATTGATTATACCAAAATTCTACTTTCCAGGGCGACAGATAATAATACATAAATAAAGTGTAACTTTAAAATTTTTTCGTATAATGGCTGTTAAAATTTTGATGAAAAACTAATCTAAGCTAGCCATTTTTAAAATACTATTTTGGAAATAAAATTAAAAATTCACAAGAAAAAATACGGATTCCAAATAAAATTCACAATATACTACTTAAATTAAAAAAGAGAGAGAGAGAGAGAGAATGAGCTTTAATAAATACTTGAAAATCAATTAACTTTTGTACGACTCTATGATAATCCTAACGTAATCAAATCTACAAATGACGAAGCATAAACTGCACTTCCATCCCTATTACAAGCTTACAGCTGAAATAATTAGCCTTAATATTAATAGAAAATATAATAAAGTGTCATTGCCAGATATATATTTATAAAATTTCTGAGCAAATAACAAGAAACAATTTAAATATTTGATCTGCTGACGATATTTTTATAAAATATCTGAAATCAAAACATTATTTTAAAAATCGTACACAGATATAACTAACGTAAAATAATTATGAGAATAATCATAAATATTCTTTTGCTTGATGACAATATTTAAGTGGCATTAAATTAGGAAAATGAAATATGAGTTCTAACAAAAAAATTTCAGTTCTGCTTCATACAAATTACTTCATTTAGAAACTAACAGATTCTAAATTCTTATTTTGTACCAATGTTTCATATTTATTCTGAGTTATAAAAGTTTTGCCGTTCATTATTGACAGTGTTAAATTCGCGAAAACGAATTGATAAATAATATCATAACTTTTTTTTATATAGCATATTTAGACTTAAAGGTAATGTTTGATTATTTAATTAGCTAAAGAGATTGCATATTCTAGTAATTTGATAGTTTAAGAAATGTTCAATTTCAAGAATTTCATTTTCTTTTCGTTGAATCAAGAACTTTATTATTATTATTTTTTTATAAATTTATATGTAACCATAAATTTTGTATCTAGTGTTTCTTTGCGAAAAACTTTTCGTTGTCAAAGTTACGATAGTAAATCTTGTTCATTAAACACAATATCAAGAATTTAAAAAATTAAAAGACTTATTGAAGTACTTTTTAATAACGTATTTTAAACTTCACAACTTAATGATTCAATTTTAAAACAGGTTTGACAGAATAAGCAGTAATTTTAAAAATATTTACGGAATATTTACTTTGTCTCTTCTTTTTATAAAGGGTGTTTTTTTTAGAGGTATAGAACTTTAAATTGCAATAAAACAACGATGTATTATTCGATTGACATGAATTTTTTTTATTCGAAAGATAATCTTGTGGCATTACATTTTAAATATGATTTCTGGCATATGATTGCCACGGCTGGCTCGGATGTAGTGCAATCTGGACGTCCAATTTTCGATGATTTTTTCCAACATTTGTGGCCGTATATCGGCAATAACACGGCGAATGTTGTCTTCCAAATGGTCAAGCGTTTGTGGCTTATCCGCATAGACCAATGACTTTACATAGCCCTACAGAAAATAGTCTAGCGGTGTTAAATCACAAGATCTTGGAGGCCAATTCACAGGTCCAAAACGTGAAATTAGGCGGTCAGCAAACGTGTTTTTCAATAAATCGATTGTGGCACGAGCTGTGTGACATATTGCGCCGTCTTGTTGGAACCACAGCTCCTGTACATCATGATTGTTCCATTCAGGAATGAAAAAGTTTGTAATCATGGCTCTATACCGATCACCATTGACTGTAACGTTGTGGCCTTCATCGTTTTTGAAGAAGTACGGACCAATGATTCCACCAGCCCATAAAGCGCACCAAACAGTCAGTTTTTCTGGATGTAACGGTGTTTCAACATACACTTGTGGATTAGCTTCACTCCAAATGCGGCAGTTTTGTTTGTTGCCGTAGCCATTCAACCAGAAGTGCGCTTCATTGCTAAACAAAATTCGCTTATGAAAATCGGGAACAAAGGCAATCTCGTTTTGGGCCCATTCGACGAATCTACGCCTTGCTTGATCATATTTAAAATGTAATGCCACAAGATTATCTTTCGAATAAAAAAAATTCATGTCAGTCGAATAATACATCGTTGTTTTATTGCAATTTAAAGTTCTATACCTCTAAAAAAACACCCTTTACTGTTAGTAAATGAAGCAGATTAAATTTTATATAATTCAGTTTGCCTCAATTGAAAAAAAGGATACTTAAAAATTTTTTTATGTTGAGTTTTATAAAATAATTTGACAGTTGCATGGAAATTTGTAGTATTATAGTAATAAATAGAATTTTCAATAGAAAAAAATGCTCCAGGAATCAAATTATGAAAATTCAATCAATAAATATCTACACAGAAATCATTGAGCATGTCTTATATATAAATGTTATCTGATTTTTGTTTTAAATACATAAAGAAAAATACGTATTTTTCATACTCATTTAATTGCTTAGATAACTTACTGAAAATTTATGCTTAGAACTTTTGCTTTAGTATTTGTTTCACATTTATCACATATAATTTTAAATTATGCTTTGACTCGAACATTGTCAGAATCATTACACCTTGCTAAATTCCAATTGTAAATATCCGAGCATATCTAGCTATCCCTTATCTCAGTAATAATAGTATAAACTTCCATAAAGCTAGTTAATACAAGGTATTCCGAAACACAGTGTATTAATTCCCAAGAGTCCGTCGAGAGATTCATTCTAAATGCAGTTAATTGTCTTCAATGTGACAGCCTAACTATTGCATTGTCAGATAGA
This sequence comes from Trichonephila clavipes, assembly GCA_019973935.1. Classification (NCBI taxonomy): domain Eukaryota; kingdom Metazoa; phylum Arthropoda; class Arachnida; order Araneae; family Nephilidae; genus Trichonephila; species Trichonephila clavipes. The sequence continues at coordinate 101,978 of BMAU01020022.1, forward strand.
TAGGCATTCCAAGTCTCTTAAGGGAAGAACATTTGTATATTTCTTTTATGAAGATATTTATTTAATGTAAATTAATTTTTTTTACATATTGTTTTGCTGTGAGAAGATGTAAATTTATGTGGAGAACAACAAGTTTTCACATTTATTTTGATGTTTTAAATATTCTTTTTATTTAGTACGTCACTGTAAAATAATTATTTGAACATTTATTTTTATTTAAGATATCTAACTACGTTCGAAACCGTGATTTTAAAAGGCACATAAATGGATAATTTTCATGATATTTAGTGTCACTTAGATTAGAATACATGTATAAAATTGTTTTAAGGACATTTTGACAAAAAAAAATTTATTTAAATACAATATTTTGGCAAAAAATTAACTTAGAATAACATTTTTTCAAAATGTTCTCCTGGTACTCGAAAGTCAAAGCATCTAGAAAAGTAAAGTGGGCTGTTTTTAAGAAAGTCTACACTGACTGAACTAACTATCGAACAAATTATAGAATAAAAAAAACCTATCTGTATATGCTTCTGAATACAAGCAATTATTTTAGAAGAAGAAAAAGACAAATTACTTTTTCTTAGTTAAAAAAGAATAAATTATCTTTCACGCTGAAGTTTTTGAAGATTTTCTTTTAAAATTAAGTTTTATTAAGAAAACTTGGTACCCTTTGAACTACTTTCTTTCTTTATGTATTTAAAAACTATATTTTAACATTTTATATAATGTTTCTATTCAAGAAAATGATACGAAATGAAATTTTTGACATATTATTCCCACAATTTTAAAAATTAAAATTTTTTGAAGAAAATTTGGAAAATTTTAAAACTTTACTCCTTCTGTAATTATTAATTTTCTTAGCTGAAATTTTTTAATAATATTTTTAGGGATGTTATAAACAACTTTAGGGATAGATTTTACAGTAACTTAATTCGTTTTGAGAAAAAAATAAAATGTTGATATAATCATGCTAAAAATCAACGAAAAAGCCAGTATCTCTTACATTTTAATTTCTTAAAAAAAGTATTCAGTTTACAGCAAAATGGATCCATAATTTTGCTACATGCTTTATATGCAACACACAGGAAAAAATGGAAGTGATTGGTAAATAGTTGTGGAAGAAGTAGCATTTTGAATGCACTAATGTTTCGAAAATCACAAATTGAGAAAATCCACTTTAAAGTATATAATTCTGAAAAAAATTATAATAAGATTAATAAACTTAAAGTACCACTTTAAGGTATTAGTTATATATTTTTCTTTAAAATAATTGCATTTTCGTATTTTTTCAACCGATACATTTTTATAAATGAATTATTTTAAGAAGGTATTAATTGCACAAGAGAGAATTCAAGAAAAGTGTTAAAAATATTTTTTTTTCTGTCACGATAGAAAGTTTAGTTTTTTCTTCACATAATATTGAATTATTACATTTGTATGAAAAACATATCAGAAATAAGAACTGAAATTACGAAATTATTAACATAAAATGCCTTAATTCAAAATTTTACATGCACACATTTCACTAGCAAGAAAAATTACATTATTGTATTGCCTCGGAAATATTCTGCTTTATATATTACACATTCATTTTTTACAGTTATTATTTCTCTTTATAAAATAGATTTTTTTATCATAACGCTTTTTTTAGCTTTTTTTCTAAAAAGAGGGCATGACCGAGTTGCCTAATTTGTTTTGAAATGAAGTTTTATTCAACTTCTAACTTTCCGACTTGCCCAAATGATATATCAATCGAAAGATAATAATGAAAAGAATAAGATTAAACAAAAATAAAAAAAAAACGATAGGTCAGTCATTTTGGGGGTACTAAGTCGTCTTAACTTAATTAAATTCAATACGTACATGCCTACATTCATACACATATATATGTGTGAATGGGAATATCATACATATCATCCCGATTCCTATCAAGAATGATTCTTGTTTTTATTATATTCTTTGCTGTTATCTTTTTTTATAAACTTTCAGTGATTCATTAGATGAAATGAAATTGAAACATATCATTAAAATGGCTATTGTGCAAGCGTTTTAAAATAAAATAATTATCTGTTGAGTAATAACTAAATGATACTACGTTACATTTAATCTAGAAAATACATATATTTTACAGAAGATACATCTTGAAGTTTTGTAAATTAATGACAGTTGTTATTTAAGTAAAAATAATTTTAGTAATATTTTGGGGGAACATTTTAATTCTTTAAAAGTATCTTAATATTCACTTATTAAGATGAAATTTTTTATCAAAATGCTAAATTAAAACAAAGCTACAAAGAACTCTAAATAGAAAAATTCGAACTTTATTAAAGATATAGAATTAATCTCTATAGTAAAAAATTTTTACAATATAAAAAGACATAGTGTTTAAGCTAGCGTACAAACAATTAATATTGATTAGCTTAATATATTAATCAATAAAGTAGTTGAATTTATCTAAGATTGCAATTCTAATCGTAACGGAAATTCTAATTTCAAATTAGGAAATTTCCCATCTATTTGAAACTGTCAAGATAGCTCTAACTAAACTTCTAACTAAGAATTCGAATTAATTTTGAAAACTTTTCCCAGTGTATTAAATGAATTTTCAAATTATCTCTAAACACTATCATCAATTCTCAACAAACAAATTGAATAGATAACCTTCTAATACATAAATTGTATGATTTTACAAACTAAGTAAAATTTAAAAAGAAATTGTTGCCACGCTTGTTGTAACGCTTTTTTTAAAATTCAAGGATAACTATACTTCAAAAAGTATGTTAATTCACTTTACTCATTATTTACTAGAGTGACATTGCAAAAAACATTCAAGATCCAGTTTAAATGACTAATCAAATAATAAAAAACATCTTATGTAATGACGAAAGTCATTTACATAGAGAAAAAACTAGTAATAGCTAAGCAAATCCATTTATAACATTACAATGCATTAAAATTACAGAAGATAATGGTGGTTGCCAAGTTTATAGATTTTGTTGTGTAAATTTAATAATTATTTACATAAAAAAGAAAATATTCATAAATAATTTTCAAAAATATTTAATATTTATAAAAAAATAATTTTTTTTTATTTCAGAGTATACATGAGAAGTTGTCAATAAATTAAATAAGTAAGTATTGTTTCAACATTATGAGTAAATCTACAGATCCAATCTTCAGATAATTATATATTGAAGTAAAATTTCAAAAATATAGCTTGCGATTTTATAGCACAATAAAAATTCTTTACGTCTGGATAATACAATACTTCAAAGAATATCATTTAAGCAAATTATTTATGAATTTATTAATTATTTTTTAAGCAATTTATTATTTTTTACATAGTTAAATATTTTGTATAAAATTACACTAAGAAAATATAACCTTCTTATAGCTGGTAAAAGGTCTACAATTCTCCTATTTTTATTTTATTTCGATTATATAATCAGATATTTTAATCAAACTCATATAATTCTTCTTACAGTGTTCTCTTTCATTTAGCTGCTTCTGTTTTACAAGAGATTCATACCATCAAATTACATTGATATGAAAAGTTATCAATTCTGTTGTGTTGTATGAAAGTTACATAATCAAAATCACTTTTATTTCTATATTTTCATCAAATCCTCTTCGAAATCAAATTTATCAATGAGAAGCTTTATTAGCTTCTAAATTTTAGATTATATATACAATCGAACCTCCATATTACGAACCTCTATATTGCGAATTTTTATATAGAGCGAACTTTTTCCTGGAACTAAGAACATTTCACGATTTTCTTCACAAAATAATCTCCCAATAGTGAAGTGCATTTTCTATGTAACGAACTTTTTTTCTTGTGATTCAATTTTTTTTCTTCCTATTTTTAAAATATTTCTGGACATTTCAAACTATTCTCTCTTATCTTATTTTATGGTGGTCACAAATATTGAACTGGTTTTATTAGGTGCCTTTCCCATCGAGAGCAATAGAATTCTGGGTGTTTTATCCAAGAAGTACAACCTTTCACCCACATTGCCCACATCACTAGAAACATCTTTGATATCCCCCTTCACCCTCAGTGGAGTTGTCTCGTGTCCCCATGTCCTTGAAATAGTTCCCGTCCATTTGTAGTGTTGATCAGTCGTACTGGTAACTTCGTTTCTTGTAGCTCAAAAATGTCAAAACGTAAGTGCTTGAGCATCAAAGAAATAAATTTAATTTTTCAGGAAGTGGATAAAGACGTCAAGAAAAAGGATATTGCTTTAAATTTTGGTATTCCTCCAAACAGCTTATCAACCATTATAAAAAAGTGATAAAGTACAAAATTGTGATTCATCGTATTCTTGTTCATGTGTCTATGAAAATGTCAACGAGACAGTTTTGAAGAGGATACACACAATGCAAGATAAAAATGTCCCGGTTTCTAGACCTTTCGCAACTTTGAAAACTCTAGAATTTGAAAAGGTACTGGGATACGACCAATTTCTAGGTAGCAATGGAATGGCTAGAAAGATTTAAGAAAAGACAAGAAAAAATACGGATTTTTCGTGTTTTTGGTGCATTGGAAAGATGCGAGGCGTATTATGAAACAAATCATTTTTTTCAAACAAAATTAACAGATTTCACGAGTAATAAAATTTAAAGACGTATGTGGTAGTGTATATTTAGAATTTCTAGTTATAAAATAATGCATGTTTAAATTGTGCTTGCATGCTTTAAATTAGAAAATGTCCTTAAAATTCATTAATTTTATATATAAAATTATTTTCTTAATGTTGAAAATACCCAGTATTCCTCAGCACTTTTTTCTCTTGCTTTCCTTGCAAATTTTTTCTTGATAGGTAAAATATATAAAATAAATAGATATTAATTTACACAAAGGTGTGAATAATTACTTTTTTTCAATACATAATATTCATGAATTTAAAATTTGTTTTATGTAGTTTATAAGGTATATTGAAAGATGAACGAATATAACGAATTTTCCATATAACGAACTTTTTTTCAGGATATAGCGACTTCGTTATACAGAGGTCCGACTGTAACTTATATTCATTCTACTTGTATCCTTCGGAATATATATAATTTTGTCAACGATTTATTTTTCTAAAATTTGTTATTAAACCCCAATAACATTCTCTTATATAATTGTATTTATATACTAATTGTATGGGCTAGTTTATCCATTTTATATGCAAATGACATTTATATTTTTCTATGCATATAAATAACATTACTCGATTATGTATACTTTTTTATCTTTTCAATTAGTATATGTATATATTCATATCCTGCTAATTTTCTTCTTGCATACACTTGTAATAAGTCAGGTGTTGTTTGTCTGATATGTATTTCTTAAAAGTTTTTCATTTAAAGTATATTTTTCTCTCTTATAAATTACATCCTATTTTCTTTTAACTATTCAACTTTAAATTAGATGGTGCCATCAGTTAACTTGTTAAGTAAGTTTTGAAATTAGTAAATCTTTTATTTTTGCTATTATTCTCCTCTTTCATATAAATTGTATAAACTTTTTCCATGGTTTTTATATTTTTTTACATAACATTTAAAGGGGTTTTCTAAAAAGTATTTTTGAACAATTTTTTCTTATATGCTTTCCTTCGATAGCCATTATTAATGTTCTCTTACTCTGGTAAGTTTGTTTAATATCTATGCTGTACGTTCGTATTTTAAATTACAATTTCAAATTAATTTAAGCTATTTAAAATTTCTTACTTTCTTATAAGTTTGTAGATTATTTTTTATTCCTGCAGTATTATGGAGTTATGTATTTTAGAAATGCAAAATTGTAAGCTCTTAGTAAAAAAAAACTATTCATACACTATTTTCTCTTTTTTGCCCTTCCCAGTAATATAAACAATTAAAGGGGAATGTTGGAGCTACTTGAAACAATGGCATATATGCAAACTAAGCCTAAGAGTTAGCTAATATATTAAAGAAGTCATTTTATTATGACTTATACTGCCTTGGTATTTTTCTGTATATTTCTTAGGTTAAGTTATAATTGTAGCAATATGAAGGAAAAGCTTGACATACATCTAAAAGGTATGTAAAAAATAAATAATAAAGCAAAATTACAAAAATTCAACAAAGTAAGTATGTAAAAGGTGTGAGACGGACTCACGCGTCTTTTCTTTAACATGTCCTTTGGGTTCTTTGGAGCCAGAATTAATGGCAACTCTTTTCCAACCAAATCCAAGATGTGAAGCGTGAAGGAAAGATGCAAATTAGGAAGCTTTTAAATATCAGAAGTTAGAGTAAGCGGGGTGGAAATTTGTGGAATGTAAAGATAATCCGTGGTTCAAGCGTGAAGAAGTTTTGGAAAACGTTACGTGGAAGCTAACCGAAATTATATGTGATAAAGAGCAATTAAGTCAAGGTGCAAACCATTGCGCTCAAGTAATTACGCAACTTCGTTTAGGATTATTGTGATCGCTATTTCAGACTACATCAAGGTAGGGTTGACTATTTAATATTAGTATCTGTGATAGTATTGGAATTCAGTTTAGGCGAGTCGGTTATTGATAGTGGTCCGGGTTAAGTAATTTCGGTAATATTTATATATTGTGTGTTTTACCACCGTAAATTCTCTCACATATATTATTATAATCTAATTTGTTAAAGTTTTAAGTTAAAAATCTTAATAAAGTCATATTAAGATTATGCAGGCTCCTAGTTCTTCCATTAATCCTACACCTCTAGCTCATGCTGATAATCAAGGGGATGTTCACCCGAGGGGCGACAACACAAAGGAAGTAGAAAATCCAAAAATTGAAAATTAAACATGGAGTCTTGTAAGTCAAAAAGCAACTTCGGACTTAGGGCCGAATATAAGTGGGGTTAACATATATGCAGCCAGACCGCGATTTTGCAAATTCATCGGGACCGAATTTTTACTCGTTAAATCGAGGCTACTCGTAATATCGGAGTCTCCCACAAAAAACACAATTTTTGGGGGTGGGGGAGGGAATTGTAATAATTTTTGGAATTGCTATAATAAGCAACTACACAAAAAATATCCATAGCTAAAAACTACTCACTTTTTATTCAACAGATAAAAAAAATACTATTAGCGAATTATTACGCACCAGTTAACTAGAAATTTTAAAATACTGATTAATAGATGTTTGACAATCTTTTTGATGCCCGACTCGAAAGAGTCCTTTTTCGACTTTATGCAAAAAAGAAAACACTACGTCTTTTACATCCTGCTGCGTGAGGTAGAATTTCTCAGTTCCCAAACAATGTAAGGAGTTAAAAGTAGGAGTTTTGTTAGGAATTTCACTATCAATTTTTGCATAAAAATCGCTACGTATTCGTTCTCGACAATCTGCCATGCTTAACAAATTTTTAAAAACAAAATCTTTTGCAAAACCCTTTATGTATAACAAACCTCACTTCTCTCAAGAAAAAGAAGAAATAGTAAAAAACCTCTTAAAATATCCCCAAACTTGTAGAGTGAATGGAGATAAAGGAATTCCCTGCCCTGTGTGTGTGTGTTCAAAACTCACGCGATAGGATACACTCATGATTCATTTGCAACTGTAATGTGTAACAATGGGCTGCCCCCGTAGCTGTCGAAATTTGCTACGTACAAGAAAAGTATTGCTCTTTTCTGGGCAAAAAGGATGGCAATTGAAAAGAAGTCCAATTTTTCTAATCCAAGCTAGTAAATTTTTTTTTCGAGTAATACTTCGTTAATTCGGGGTTTATTATTTATTTAATAAGGGTTTTTTGCATCCATTTCTATCGGGGAAAAGGAAACATTCATTAAATCGCGAAATTCGTTAAATTGGGGATTCGACGGTATCTTAAGAAAATCATATCTATTATAGTTGATGTATAATTTTCCTTTGGGAAATTGTGTATAAAAGGGAAAAACTATGTATCAACTAGTCTAGTGGCATATGAAATTAAAATCTCCGAATCAAATTACCCCTCAAGCGTTTTAGATTTCGAATTATAAGAAAACATTTCAGTAACATAGTTTTTTCATTAAGTTGTCATCCAAAAAAAACTTCTTTTGACAGAAAAATATTTGATTTATGTGTGAAACGGCTTTAATTAATTCATTTAATGACGTTTTGTTAAAAAAAATTCAAACTTCTTTGAACATCCCTTTGTAAACCTCAAATCATCTGTTTTGGATCGAGGCATTGTTCGAGATTAAGTAATGGTATTAAGAAAAAAAAATGAAGTTTTTCAAAACTGTGTTTTGTACACACTTTTTTCTCTCCATAATAACTAGTCATAATCCGATATCGACACTAAAATCTTAAGATAAGTTTTTATATGAATTACACTTTACTTCTGAGATTGTTGCATAATACGCTTTTAGACCATTTATTAGGTATAGCAGGTTATTCTATCATCCCTTTTTCATAACATGTTAATTAATACTCACATTAATATCTGTTTACTTTACTTCAAAAGGAAGTAAATAATATTTTAGTTGAAATTTCAAAATAAGATAGATTAAATAAATTACTACAATATATACTTATTTTACAAATATTCAATTTGTATTAAGACTTTTGATAAAACAGTTAAAACTTGTTTTAGATATAAAAGAATTTCCTATAAAATATTTTCTTCAAAGTATCAACAATTTTCAATGCAAAAGTGCTTTTTCAAAACATGCACAAAAATATACATATTAGATTAATAAGTATTGTATGTATATGTTATAGTGCGGTTACTGGTCTTCAATAGAAAATAAAAGTAAAATATATTTTAATAAATATCTTCTATAAATATATCTTTCAGTAATTTACGTTAATTTAGAAATTACATTATATATATTTTTCAATAAGAAGTTAATTTGATTAACGTGACTCAAAATATAATAAATTCAACTTGAAAATCAGTAATAATTTATTACATTATTCATATAACCAATATTCATAACCAAATAGCAATTTTAATCCGTTAAAGTAATAATTTAATAATTTAATCAGAAGTTAAATTAGCGCCAGATTTTACGGTTTTGTTGAAGTACTGGGTTTACATGAGGCGGACAAATGAGTAGTACTTCTCTCTCAACCTGCAAATACAATGCCCTGAGGTCATGCCATATTAAAAAATAATATCCCTTTATAAATTACACACACAAATGCACGCACACGCACAAACACACGCGCGAGAGTGCAAAACTTCGGCAACTTTTCTGATTTCACCATATGCAAAGAATCAACTGGGACACAAAAAATTCATGCAAGAGGAGTACAACGCAGTATTTAACCCCATACCCGGTTCTTCCCGATTTGAGCCCGAGCAGGAGAAACGTACCCTCCTGGCTCAGTTCGAGAGTAGCTCGGGCACAGGGAAAATTTATACTGTGCAATTGGTCTTTCCCGAATTATTTCACATGAGCCTTTTATGGTTTCGAATAACTGAAAAGTACTACTGGGAGGAATGTTCTCCAAAAAGAGTCCTTCTGCTGAGCACCCCCTTCATGTTTGTCTGAAAGACACTTTGTTACTAAAGGGTGTTTTTTTGAGAGGTATAGAACTTTAAATTGCAATAAAACAACGATGTATTATTCGATTGACATGATTTTTTTATTCGAAAGATAATCTTGTGGCATTACATTTTAAATATGATTTCTGGCATAGGACTGCCACGGCTGGCTCGGATGTAGTCCAATCTGGACGTCCAATTTTCGATGACTTTTTCCAACATTTGTGGCCGTATATCGGCAATAACACGGCGAATGTTGTCTTCCAAATGGTCAAGCGTTTGTGGCTTATCCGCATAGACCAATGACTTTACATAGCCCCACAGAAAATAGTCTAGCGGTGTAAAATCACAAGATCTTGGAGGCCAATTCACAGGTCCAAAACGTGAAATTAGGCGGTCACCAAACGTGTCTTTCAATGAATCGATTGTGGCACGAGCTGTGTGACATGTTGCGCCGTCTTATTGGAACCACAGCTCCTGGACATCATGATTGTTCAATTCAGGAATGAAAAAGTTAGTAATCATGGCTCTATACCGATCACCATTGACTGTAACGTTGTGGCCTTCATCGTTTTTGAAGAAGGATTCCACCAGCCCATAAAGCGCACCAAACAGTCAGTTTTCTGGATGTAACGGTGTTTCGACATACACTTGTGGATTAGCTTCACTCCAAATGCGGTAGTTTTGTTTGCTGACGTAGCCATTCAACCAGAAGTGCGCTTCATCGCTAAACAAAATTCGCTTATGAAAATCGGGAACAACGGCAATCTCGTTTTGGGCCCATTCGACGAATCTACGCCTTGCTTGATCATATTTAAAATGTAATGCCACAAGATTATCTTTCGAATAAAAAAAATTCATGTCAATCGAATAATATATTGTTGATTTATTGCAATTTAAAGTTCTATGCCTCCAAAAAAACACCCTTTACATTCCCCAAACAGAGAACAAAACTATAATCCAACACGACAATGTATTATTTGCTGTTCAAAGAGAAACAGTGAAGGTATAAGGAGAAACAAGATGCTACTGTCCAGATTGCGATGTTGAGTTATGTACAGTATCGTATTTTCGAACTTATCATACACGATCAAATTTTGATCTACAATTTCATAACCATTTATGTAAATGCGAAAGATGTAAATAAAATTTGTAATTCAAGATAAATCTAGGTATTTTAATTTTATATTTATAGTTAGTGTGATTTGTGATTCCAAAGTCTAATGATTTCGGTCATACTGAAAGCCAACTTCACAGGGAAATTACTCATTTATTTAAATAGATTTTCCTACGTTAATTTTTAGGATATTTTGTCTGCGAATGGTGCTATTATGTTTAAAAAGAAATGTATGTTTGAAAATAAGCATAAAAAAATTAACATTTTTTTATCCGTAATTCAGAAATAAAATTATCTAGGAAGGGTTAAGCATACTAACAAAAATTAAACAGGACGCTGCATATAATAGGAAACAAAGCAAAACACAAGTAATTTAAAAAAAATTTAAGTCTACTCCTACTTAGATCAACAAAGAAAAATTTTATTTTGGCTACTTTTTATTAATTAGTTGTGACGGGCTCACGCGTCTTTTCTTTAACATGTCCTTTGGGTTTTTTGGGGCCAGAATTAATGGCAACTCCTTTTCCAACCAAATCCATGAAGTGAAGTGCGAAAGAAAGATGCAAATTAAGAACCTTTTAAATATCAGAAGTTAAAGTAAGCGCGATGGCAATTTGTGGCAAGTGATGGCAATTTGAGGAATGTAAATAGTTCGTGGTTCTAGATTGAAGAAGTTTTAGATAACGATACGTGGCGAAGAATAGTAATTATACGTGATAGAGATCTATTAATCAAGGTGCATACGATTGCACACGAGTTATCGTAAGACCTCATCTAAAATTAGTGTGATCGTTTACTGATACTACAACAAGGTAGGATTGATTATTTAATGTTATGATCAGTGATTGTATTAGAATTGAGTGTAAGCGATTCAGTTATTGATAGTGGTCTGAATTAGGTTAAGTCGTTATTATAAATATATTGTGTGTGGTGTGCTTTACCATCGTAGTTTCTCTCACATAAATTATTATAATCTAATTTGTTAAAGGTTTAAGTTGAATATCTTAATAAAGTCATATTAAGATACTGTTTACTTTTCTAGTTCTTTCGTTAATCCTACGCCTCTAGCTCACGCTGATACTCCTAGAGATAATCACCCCAGGGAGGATTATCACATAGTTACAATTAATATAAATGTGTATATACATATGACAGAATAACAACAAAAAGTGGGAATTAATTTTTATTAATTGTGTCATTAAAGTATCGTATTGTCATTCAAAACAATCATGTATATAAAATTTCAGTTCAACTGAATGCTTTAAAACGTGAGAAAAAAACCTTTTCAAGTTTTGACACAAGTCGCCAAAATGGTCGCTAAGACGCCAGCGTAGCTGTATTTGTAATTCATTAAATAATTAGTTTTAAGCAAAAAAAATTTATTTTTATTAATTAAAATTCCACCAAGATAAATAAATAAATAAATACGTATATAGAGAGAGTCAGCTTATAGTAGGAATTGAAAAGGGCTTAATTAGTTGTAGTGCTTGGATTTGACACTTTACAAAAGAGTCAATGTAATTTAAATCCATTTAAACACTTTGAGCTATTGTAATATTACCAATGAAACTCATTCCTTACCTCTGGTAGTAAGTAATATTTTTCAAAAGTTCAATTTATAGCGTATAAAAAAGGATAAAATGTATAGCTTTTAGAGAAAGTTAATAATATTTGTTACATGAGTTAAGTTTCCCATACATGCGTTTTTTATGTCACTGTTGCTAGGTTCGAACTATTTCAGACATTTTCATTCAATTTCTAACTTGAATGCATATGGAATAATATTGTTACGAATTTTGTGTAATTAATGCTAAATTTTATCTTAAATAGTGTAAATAATTTATTCACGGATATATAATACTTTAATAGTACTTTCTATTTTGTTCATTTTGTCATAAAAATTATAATATGCGCAAGCAACACCTTCCCTTACATTATAGCGGCGTTTCTATTGGCGATACAGTCAAGTTGGCATCATTTTCAGCAATCATGTTGGTAATCCTAAGGAAACTTGAGTAGCTGCCAGAAGTTAACCTCTGTGATGGTTCACAGAATGTACTATCTAGCATCAATACCTGAGGCATTCAAAGAAGTGGTACGTTTTATGCACCACCACACAATAAACGACTAAGACTTGGTGGTACAATATATGTACCATCAAGCTTGAAAGAGTTAAGGAAGGAAAAAAATTAATACAAATCTTACCTGAGAAAATTCAGTATTCTTCGTTGGTTGATTAGAACAGGAAGCTTCCATTGCAGCAGCACCATTTTCGTAATCTTCGGCGGCCTGAATGGTAGACGATGGTGTGCACATGATAGCCAAGAGATGCAAGGACACAATGCAAAATTCAGTAAGAATGAATATCTGTACGCATATAAAAATGGACTCCTATGTCAAAAGAGTGGTTTGTGTCCATAGATCCGGTCATTATCGAAGCTATTCATGATCATTCGTTTTTAAAAATTCGTAACAGGAACGTTCGATGCTGATGATCTGTCTACAAAACACGATTCAGAATGTATGGAAGAATAATTATCTTCGTTGTGTAATACGTATTCGTTGTCAAAAAAGAATCTAAAGAATTAGTCTACAGTACATTTAACAATAGTTACAACGTTTGAAAGATGCTGTGTGCGACTAATATTCGAAGTCATGCAGTGAAAAACATTCTACACGTACTAATTTTCTTAGAGGTAAGTGTGAAATTGTGCTAACGAGTATAAAAAGAGCCTAACAAACTTTCGTATCATATTGTTAGTTAAAAATTATTAAATGGTCATTTAAAAATTGGTGTTTGAAGAGGCAGCAATAAGGACATCATGGTTTCTAGAATATCCATTGTTGATTGCTCCCCTGAAAAAAAAATGATACACATTAATTAAATGTAAATTATACTACAAATATTGTATAAAACTATTTAACAGATATCAGTAATATAAATAGTAGATAGTCAAATTTTAAAAATGATTTAATCAGTGTTTTTTTAAATTAAAAAAAAGTTCAGAACATGTTAAAGTGATAGAATATTAATGTATTCACCATATACATATACGAGGGTCACTCCGAAAATATTGGGGATTCTACTAGGCTTTTAAAGTTATACTTACAAAATTTTAAGAGTGTTCAAAATAGTCTCCTCTAGTATCAATGCACTTTTTTGAAGATGAATTTTCTACAGATTAAAGGCCTAAAACCATTAATTTCTTAGAATTTATGAAAAATAATGCATTTATAGCCACCTCAATCTTTTCTTCTGAATGAAAACTATGTCCACGTAAGTTATTTTATAGGTTAAAAGATAACCAAAAGTCACACATAGCTAGATCCGGAGAATAAGGTGGTTGCTGCATCACTTTAATCTGTTTTTGTTTAAGAAACTCAGCTGTTAATCCGGCTGCATGGAAAGATGCATTGTTATGGTGAAGCAATAGTCCCCTAACATTAACTTCACGGAGAACTTCCGGATGACATTTAGTGGTATACCAATTTGCTTTTACTGTCTTCTGTTCTTCCAATTTAATGGATTTGATCAATTCCATACTACTAAAGAAAACGGCATACTATACTTTTTTCATTGCTCGTTAGCTTTTCACCAATGTTGATGTAGGATCATCTTCAAAGACCTATAGATTGCTTTCTTGAAGTGTTGGAATGTCAAAAAATGGCTTGTACACTTCATCACCCGTTACAATTTTAGAAATGATGCGGTGGCCACCATCTTTTAGCAATTTAAGGGATTTTTTTATTGATTCCTCTTTTTGGTGCTCAGTTATATTATGAGGAACCCAATGGCAAACTACTTTTTTCTTATGTAATTCTTCATGAATAACTTTGTATATTGTTGTGGATCCTAAGTCAAGTTCCTTCTGTATGATTTGTTTGGTACAGCGATTATCATCTATTAACATTTTTCTTATGGCAGACACATTATCCAGGATTACGGCCAATCATTGCCTTTCTGTGGATTCTTCATCCTGAAGAGAATTGTGACAACTGCAAAATTCTTTAAACCATCTGAATACAGTAACACGACATGGAGATTCATCATCAAATGCTAATTGCAGCCGTTGAACGCATTCCTTTTGATTTAATACAGCTTTAAAATCATAGAAAATCATAGCACGATGATGTTCTCGCGTCCACTCCATTTTCTCTTCTGTCGAAAACTTATTCTACGCTAAACAACTTGAAGTTAGTCAATAAAAAGTTGTCTACTGTGTTAAAAAATACTTGGTATTTTTAAACTAAACCATTAATTTTGTTTTATCCTTTGTTTTTCCTTTTGATTTAATACAGCTTTAAAATCATAGAAAATCATAGCACGATAATGTTCTCGCGTCCACTCCATTTTCTCTTCTGTCGAAAACTTATTCTACGCTAAACAACTTGAAGTTAGTCAATAAAAAGTTGTCTACTGTGTTAAAAAATACTTGGTATTTTTAAACTAAACCATTAATTTTGTTTTATCCTTTGTTTTTCCTTTTGATTTAATACAGCTTTAAAATCATAGAAAATCATAGCACGATTATGTTCTCGCGTCCACTCCATTTTCTCTTCTGTCGAAAACTTATTCTACGCTAAACAACTTGAAGTTAGTCAATAAAAGTTGTCTACTGTGTTAAAAAATACTTGGTATTTTTAAACTAAACCATTAATTTTGTTTTATCCTTTGTTTTTCCTTTTGATTTAATACAGCTTTAAAATCATAGAAAATCATAGCACGATGATGTTCTCGCGTCCACTCCATTTTCTCTTCTGTCGAAAACTTATTCTACGCTAAACAACTTGAAGTTAGTCAATAAAAAGTTGTCTACTGTGTTAAAAAATACTTGGTATTTTCAAACTAAACCATTAATTTTGTTTTATAACTTCTTGTCTGCGAATATCTCAAAAATGTAAAAGGGAAGGACACGACAAAAACAACTTATACATTTTTAATATGTTTAATAACCACTTCAAAACAACATTTCTTACTCAAAAGAAGAAATTTATACTGCAGTTCATATATTTGCTCTAACGCGCCATCAATGTCTTTTTATAAAAAAAAATTTTGCCGCATCGAATATATATGTAGTGAGAGCTGTTAGTGATAAAGAGTGTTTTTTTTCCAGGTATAGAAGTTTAAGTTAGCATTACTTTCCAAGATGGCGACCGATTTAACAGCTGTCAAGTGATTTATTCTCAGTTTGGTTTGGCAATTCATCAAAACGATCATCAAGCAAGGCGTAGATTCGTCGAATGGGCCCAAAACGAGATTGCCGTTGTTCCCGATTTTCATAAGCGAATTTTGTTTAGCGATGAAGCGCACTTCTGGTTGAATGGCTACGTCAACAAACAAAACTGTCGCATTTGGAGTGAAGCTAATCCACAAATGTATGTCGAAACACCGTTACATCCAGAAAAACTGACTGGTGCGCTTTATGGGCTGGTGGAATCATTGGTCCGTACTTCTTCAAAAACGATGAAGGCCACAACGTTACAGTCAATGGTGATCGGTATAGAGCCATGATTACTAACTTTTTCATTTCTGAATTGAACAATCATGATGTCCAGGAGCTGTGGTTCCAACAAGACGGCGCAACATGTCACACAGCTCGTGCCACAATCGATTTATTGAAAGACACGTTTGGTGACCGCCTAATTTCACGTTTTAGACCTGTGAATTGGCCTCCAAGATCTTGTGATTTAACACCGCTAGACTATATTCTGTGGGGCTATGTAAAGTCATTGGTCTATGCGGATAAGCCACAAACGCTTAACCATTTGGAAGACAACATTCGCCGTGTTATTGCCGATATGTGGCCACAAATGTTGGAAAAAGTCATCGAAAATTGGACGTCCAGATTGGACTACATTCGAGCCAGCCGTTGCAGTCCTATGCCAGAAATCATATTTAAAATGTAATGCCACAAGATTATCTTTCGAATAAAAAAATTCATTTCAATCGAATAATACATCGTTGTTTTATTGCAATTTAAAGTTCTATACCTCTAAAAAAACACCCTTTAAAAAACACTACTACCACTCTTGTCATAATAACTGAAACTGACTCTTCCAAACTTCAGAAGCGCATTCTAGCAAACACTTATCTCAAGTACAGGTCAGGAGAGAAAAGAATGTGTCACTATGAAAAACTACCCCTGTTATTTATCCGTCGTTGTTGTAGGTAAAATTCAACATTTAATAGAGCTAAATTAGGTCCATGTTCTTTCCCGAATTATTTCACATGCGCCTTTTATGGTTTCAAATAATTAAAAAGCACCACTCGATGGAATTTTTTGCAAAAAGAGGACGGCTTTCTGCTCAGCAGCTCTCTTCATGATTGTTTAAAGGACATTTTGTTGACTGCATTCCCGCATCAGAGACGGAAACTAACCGAACACGACAATGGGTTATGTTATTTTCTAATTTATCACACAAGATTAAATTTTGATTGAAAATTTCATATTCGTTTCATTATCAAAAGATGTAAATAAAATTTGTAATTCAAGATTAAAATTAAGTATTATAAGCTTTATATTGGTAGTTAGTGTAAATTGACTCCAAAGTCTAATGATTCCTGACATACAGAAAGCCAACTTTACAAGTAAATTTAAATAATTTTTTTACCTTAATTTTTAGGAAATTTTGTAATATTGTATGCTGCTGCTATGTTTAAAGAGATATGTATGATTGAATAATAAGCATAAAAATTGACTTTTTTATCAATATTCCAGAAATAAAATGACCCTGGAAGGGGTTAATTAAGCCCAATTAAGTTATGCTGATGCATAGATCAGTATTCAATTTTGTTGACTTAAAATCTACCAACTAAATCTAGATTTTGGAACCACTGAAAAAAAACTATGGTTTAAAATGACGTGAAGCTCAGTTCATTGGCATCTAAAATTCTTTTAAATAATTTAAAATCCTAGTTTTTGTTCAATAAAAACTGTAAAAAGCAAAATTTACGCGCAAAATTTACATTTATTGGGCTGTTATAAACATACCATGAAAATATTTTTCTAGTGTATATATTTATGTCATATATTGCATTTTTAAATAGACAACGTTTTAAAACATTGTTCCCAAAAAATTATACTAAAATTAAGATACATTTTAAAGTTAAAAACCAAATGTAAATGCAACATCTTGGATAGACATATCTCAGAAATGTTCACATATTTTTTTCTAGGTTCATATCACCGCAGAAGGGTTTCACTCCAACATCTTTCATTTTGTCTTATACCCTAAGGTTATATATCTTTTTTTACTTTCCTTGAAACATCAATACTGTTGAGCTCTCGTATCAGTGGTACTGAAATAAAAGCAGAGGAGAGTATTTTATTTATTTATTGTTGTTCCTATATTTCACCGAGCATAATCTAATAACGTTTGACGATATTTTACCGAAAGCATGTTTGGTATTTTGAAATCTTTCTAACAGAATTTATTGTGCAGAGAAATACATATGAAAAGAAAATTTTCTTTCGGTATAACAAGAACTTACGAAAATGTTCAAGATAGACATGAGATTTCAAATAAATGTAATTATACTATTATTGTTATACAACTATTAAGATGAAAAAAATATGAATGGGTGAGTTTTTATAGAAAAAAAGGTCTTAAGTTTGTGTTTCGTGAACTAAGCTTACTGGCAAAGAAATTTATAACGCATCTATATCTTTAAAAATTATTTTGCCACTGATATGTATTTTAGGCAACAGATTATGAAAAATGATGCCATATTTAGTATTTTTACAATAACACAATTAAAATTGTTTTTATTTCATACAAGCAAAAGTCATTTACCACCCGCTCCTTTGGATAGTTAATGATAATTTATGACCATATAAACTAAACTCAAGTCAGTGGCGCAACAATCCAGAGTCAAGCATACTGTGCCCATTTTAATATACGTGACCTTGAGTGCAGAGGTGCATGAGCAGATGTTCCAGCCAGGAGGTCAGTCTGACGCGAAAAGTGTTTAGTTTCCAAGTAAACCTGGCACTCATTTATCGACCCACTGAAGGGTTGAAAGGCTAAGTTGACATTGCCAAGCCTGGAATTTGAGCCTCGAGCGTATTGCGTGGAAGTGCGATACGCTACTACTCAGCCACTGGGCTTCTGTATGACTATATATGAATATATATATAAGCATATATATATAAACATATATATATATAAGCATATATATATATATATACAATTAAGCATTTATGTCCAATCAAACATTTATGACCAATCAAATGCTTATGACCAACCAAGCAAGTTTTTTACATGCGGTCTGGTTTGCATCTAATGCCAAGTGGTTAAACTAGTGTTAGATCATGAATCGTTTGGATTGACATGACATTAGTCGATGTTATGAGCAAAATATAGGTGAGGTAATTGATATATTAAATATGAAAAGTTGTTCTATTGATATGGATTGAATTCTTGATAGGATGCTCTTTGATGAGTTTTCAATAATTTATGCTATTCATTTGTGAATACACTGGGTTTTTAATTTGAACTTTCGGTTTTTAGATGTTTTTTAGTTTGAACTTTCGGATTTTTTAATTTGAACTTTCGGATTTTTTAATTTGAACTTTCGGATTTTTTTAGTTTGAACTTTCGGATTTTTTAATTTGAACTTTCGGATTTTTTAATTTGAACTTTCGGATCTCAAATATTTTATATACATATACAACTATTTTTTCTACCTATATATATATATATATATATATATATATATATATATATATATATATATATATATATATATATATATATATATATATATATACACAACTATTTTTTCTACCTATACAACTATTTTAAAGATGGGTGCATCATCTTGGGTGTTCGATGGTTCACTTATATTATGCACTAAATTGTTTTTAAATTTTAATATTTTAATGTTGTAATATCTTTCAGAATGCGATGGCGAATAGTTTAATTTTTCAAGTATAATGGTTTAATTTTAACTTTTTAATTTTTAAATTTTTGAAATTTGGATATTTTCCGATTAACTTACCAAGTTGCAATAGGGGGAAGGTTGGTGCCATCAAACTAGTTTAACCCCACTTATCGGTCCTAAGTCCGAGATTGCACTTGGATATTTTATAAATTTTATTTTATTTTATAATTTTTTAATTTTGTTTGAAAAGGATGGAATTTTATCTTTTATATTCGCCATTGATATTTTGAAATAGGATTTAGTATTATAAGATTCATATATTTCAATTTTTCAACTGATTATTGTGATTGATTGTTGACGATTGATTATATATATATTATATATTATATATATATATATATATATATATATATATATATATGTATGTATCATATTTCTGGAAGATTGGTAATAATAATTGTAAGACGTGGCGAGTAGATGTTATTATTGTAGGTAACCAAAGCTAGGGCGTGGCCGGTAGTGAGTGATTATGTTACGTGGAGCATGGTCGAGTACGATATTATCGAAGAGGCACTCCTGTGAATCATCATTCCTTTTTATTCACATCCGGAAACACATAAAGATCCAATAGGGACGGCATTACACATACAAGAAGCAAAACATCACAGCACAAACACAGACAAAGAAACTACAACACACAACACAAAGCAGCCGGCTACATAACTACAGAGCGAAGAGAGAGCAGTTTCCAAAGACATCGGATTTTATACCTGACGTTGAAGACCGCGTGACATTTTTGTAATAAGAGCTCTGATTCGTTACAAGGGGTGTGAAAGGGATTTATGATGTAATATTATTAGTCGATTACGATTAAAATCAGGGTGTTAGTTTCGAACCAAATAATTAAAAGATTATTTGAATATTATTAAAAGAGTTAATTAATAGGAGATCCTAGGGGGAATTATTACACACACACACACACACACACACACACACACACACACACACACACACACACACACACACACACACACACACACACACACACACACACACACACACACACACACACACACACACACACACACACACACACACACACATATGTGTGTGTGTGTGTGTAAAATATTGGCCGAGTGTTAGTAGGTTTTCATTAAACATATCTTCAGTGGACGTTCATCTTCTTTATTATTAAACACACATCAAAAGCTTAGGACGAAATTGCTGTACATTTTCAAGTTGACGAGACACACGATTATAAAACAAAGTGGTCAGGAGACAAACAACAGCAACATCTTGGAGGACACGACACAAAAAGCAGTATTTACATTCTTAAATGCTGACGGCAAAGAGGAAGAGAGCGGGATTACACAAGAAGTTTGGTTTTATACAAACAGTGCAAGCGTGTGATGATTACGTAATCGTAGGTCTGATTGGATAGAATGGGTGGGACAGGGATTTCTGATGCAATAATATTAATCGATTACGATTAAGATCAGGGTGTTAGTTTCGAACCAAATAATTAAAAGATTATTTCAATATTATTAAAAGAGTTAATTGAAAGGATGCTAGAGGGAATTAGTACACACACACACACAGTCATACATTACATTGCTAACTCCCCCTCGATTTAAATAGAACAGAACGAATTTCTAAAACGAAATATTTTTATGTTTAAAACCCTTGTAATCCCGTCCCTTGGGAGTTGATTTCTGCAAAATATGCTCAACAAAAGAAATGTGCTCGCCAAATTTAAACTATGTAGGTGTAAAACTTTGAAAATGGAAATTTTATTTATAACACTCCTGCAACATCCTTGTGAGTTGATTTCCACGATATCTGCTCTTAGTGAAATTAACATGCTAGTCAGACTTCGAGTTTATTGGTTAAAAAACGAGAATTTTAATTAAACCGTCCCCGTAATTCTTCTTGTGAGTCGATTTCTGCTTAACTTGTCCTTAAACTTGCCATATTAAAAAATGTTGGCAAACACACTAATCGTTTTCTAAACATGAACAAACATGTTTTTACCCTATTGACTGCATATTACAACATTTTGAAATTTTGCACATACTCACACGAACCCTTCCTTAATCAAGGGGATTTCTAAAAATAAATTTGAAAAAAGTTTTTTTTGTTGGGGGCAAAATATGCCTACAACTCCTTTAAAATATCAGCAAAGCCCCTAGCAAAATTTTGGAAAGAAACGACGAATGGTGGGGATTTGTTTAAGGCTGTTTTTGCCATATGTACGAGAGCGTGAACTTGACGCGGAGCACATTTTCTGACAGAAAAAAATGCCTAAATTTTTATAAAAATTTGTGACATTGTAACTCATGCATTTGTTTATAATATAGTGTTTTTAAAATTTCAAAATATTTCATAAATAGTTAGTTTTTCTTTTTAACATGTGAAGGGATAGCTCATTTAGCATTATGGTATAGGAAAAAAATGCAAAACACATTTATTTATAATAGAAAGAATATATCAACTCGGATAAAAATGAGTTGTATGATAAAATAAGTGATTCTCTACAGGATAGTGTAGCCAGATTATAATATTAATGTTTGAGTGCTTTTATATCTGAAAAAATATTTCGAATTCGGCCCCTATTCTTTAACATTAGCCGAACATAGCCTTAAGGCCCAAATAAACAAATTTAAAAACATTCGAACTTATATACAAGATAATGTTTTTATTTTGTCAACACATGACAAAAACAAAAACGAGTCTTACAGTAGGCGCATATGATGTGTAACATCTGACATGTTATCGTGGCAAATGCGCAATATTAAATTTTCCCTGAAAGAATATGAATTGGGTATGATTGGAAATAATTTTTTATCGAATAATTATATCTTTAGTGAAAATTGTATTTAATTAACAAAAGGAGTAAAAAATGCAATATTTTATCAAAAATAATTATTCTTGTTTAATTTGGGGAAGAGCGGAGACAATAGACTTATGATAACTAAAATATGACACATACTTGTGATTTCAAAGTATTTAAAAACCGTTGAAAAACAGCGTCAATAACAGTACCACTGTTAGCAGTCGAAACATTCTAATTTTTGTGTTCATTTCGAGCTTGAGTTCATCATTCGTAAAAGCTATGAGCGGCTCAGCTTTTGGCAAACTGAAGTTAAAGTTAAAATAACCACTCAAAATCAGGGGAAGCGAGTGATATTTTTTTAAAAAAAAGCAGAACCACCTTCGTTATATAGTAAAAGTACAAAATGCAGGGAATCTTTAATTTTTCTTTAACCGTTTGATTAGAAGAAATGTATACGACCATCGAAATCACTGTTTGTTCATTTTCAAATAAGCATTCTGCCGTACTTATGTCGCCCAATATCAAGACTAACGGATTTAGAGTCAAGCGCTCGAGTGCTTGATGGCTACTAGAGTTGGACCCCCATGCGAAGGTAGCGTAAAGACTCAGCCACGCACTCTAATTGGTCAAATCAAGTAGCGCGCGCTTACGTCACATCCTGTTATACACATCCGTCCCTTTTCACGAAATCACTCCCAACAAATATCCAGCAACCGAGAGGAAAGATGTTACACATAAAAAAAAATAGTTCACTAGAAAAGGCTATTACATTCTCATTCAGCCAGAGTATATATTGTATTGTATTTTAATGAAATTTCGGTTAATATTAATAATATAGTAAAAAAAAAAACCGTACATCTTTAAGGAAAAAAAAATAAGCAAAGTTTCCAAACGTTACACAAAATTAAAATTACTTATTTTCTTCAATATTAACGTGAACGATAGTTATTATTTGTGTTGTTTTAGGAAAAGCATTTTGGAATTTGAAAATTTTGTATACTTATTCCACTTTATTTAATTTTAATCCAAATGAAATATATCGGATGAATTGAGATTAGAAATAAAATATAGTTAAGAAATAATGTAACCAGTCTTACAACACACTTAAAAATTAAAATTAATTACGAAGAAATTATTCTATCTACTTCGTCAATGGAAATTTTGTATTATTGTAAAAAAAAATAACATCATTTATATAAAACTCATTATGAAATTTCAACTATCAACGAATTAATTAAAAGTATTAGGAATAGAATTAAGTTTTGAGGAATTTTATTAGTTTATTTTTAAATGAATAATTTCACCGCTTTGAAGTTTTTACTTAAAGAAATAAAAATCATTTTCTATCTCTTTCTTTAACTATTTTTTGATACTTTCTCTTTTAACAAAAGGAAATAAATCTTAAGAATATTTCTTAAAGAAATTCTTAAAAGAAAACTTTAGATGGTTTTTGTCATTGAATATTAAATGAATTCATTTCGTTTAAAGAAAAAAATATGTATTTACTTCTTTTCATTTCAAAGAAGAAAATTAAAAATGTGAAAAGGCGGTGTTTTTATATCTTTTCGCTTAGAACTAGATATCTCATTAGTATTGGGGAAAAAAAAGAATTTTCAATATATTCTAAGCTTCCATTTTGCCTTAAATATAGAATAATGTTGTTTACTTTTTCTGTGGGATTCATAATTATATTTTAGGATTGTAAAATGGTTTTTAAACCATTTCTTAAATTTAAAAATTTGGAAAAAAAATCAAGTCATAGTTTTGATTAAAATTTTTATAGCGTTGGTTTTTTGTATTTCTTCCCTCGATTTCATTATTCAAAGCTTAGCTACTGTTTATTAAAAAATGCTAAATAAGCTCTAAATTTTAAACACATCGCTTTGATATTTTTTTATGATTATACAATTATTTACTTATATTCGATTAAATAAAAAACCCGATTCGTTAGATTGGTTTATTTTATTTTCAACACCTTTCGAATGCTAACAAGCTTCATTTTTCTGTTTACAGTGTTCGAAAAGAATAAGTATATATGAAAATATATAGTCTAAATTACTCTAAATTTTTAACACATCATCTTAATTCTTTATAATTATATAATTATTTCTTCATATTCGATTAAATTAAAAACACCCAATTCGTTTCAAAGATTTATTTTATTTTCAATACCTTGTTTGGAATTCTCTCTCTCTCTCTCTAATAAATGTCATTCTGCAGCTAACGGTGTTCGAAAAGAAAATATAAAAATAATTTAAATTACGTCTTGGAATAGTTGGCAGAGCTATTGTAAGTTATGGAGTTTAAAAAGGAAATGATTTTTAGGTATCATAACAATTCATTTAATATTCAAAAATTTGATTGTAATGAAATTTTTTTATTTTATGAAAATGGTAACAAAATTTTAAAAATCTCAAATTTTAAATAATCTTTAATTTTTTATTTGCTTACTACTGTTTAATTCCCAAGATTCACAATGAAAGGAGAAAAAGAAAAGAAAAATAAAAGAATATCATTTGAAGTTTTTTAAAAAACGTAACTAACAGTCATCTTATTTAGAAATTCTTTCTAGATCTCAGACTTTAAATTATTCACACCAAAGATTATTTAGAAAATGGAAAAACTTATCTTCGTGAAAAGTAATTTCCTTCAGATTAATCCAGTGCAATACTGGATTAATCGAAAGGAAATCTAACCCATCTAATCTAATCCAGTGCAATTTTAACATACACTAAAGAATTGGAGGTATAATACAAGTAATTTTAAAAAAGAGTTAGCAAGAACAACTTTTTAACGTAAAATTTCCCTACTTTGATTTATAATATAACGTTCATACAATTAAGTAAAAAGAAGAATAAAACTTCAAAATTCAAAGTCTGAATTTTTGTATTATCTTGACTAAAATGAAAGCAAGATGTGTTTTTGTTGTTACTTATGCCCCCTGATCGACAGTAACATCAGATCAAGGCCCACGAAATTCAACGTGGCAAAGGGCTAGTTGTACATCTGTCGTTAGCCGTAACTTTGAGCACAATTCAGATGGCAGTGCGATTTTTCTCGGTTCTACCCCAATTTTAAGGAAGAACCCCCTGGGGTTGGTCAGAGGCCTCCTACCTCTCATCTCCTTCCACCAACCACACGAGAGGACTTGCGGCTCGACGGCTATTTAGGGCACCTTCATGCACTAAATAGGGCTCGAAGGCTTGTGAACCCAGGCCCTACAGCACTGCTGTCAGCGTCACTAACCCCTTTACCGGATGGGCGGTGAAGTAAGATATTGATCACCCAAATAATAATCTCAAAATAGTTTTTCCAGTTATAACTGTACCATAAAATAGAAAATATTCTGGATTCTTGGCTTATACCTTGAAAAAATGATACATTCAAAATATTATTATTTTTTCGTAGTCAAAAAATGCATTGATCAAAATTCAGGATAAGAAGTTGTATAATTCGATTAATGAAACATCAGGAAAACGAAATAAAATTAGATAGTAAACTTAACAGTAAAAAGTATGTAAATTTTATTTAGATAAGAGTGGTGAAAATACCTGATCTCTTTAAACAATTTTCTTCTATAAAAGGACTGCAGTTGCTTAAGAATATTTTTCCACTAGCTCTTTAATTTAATTTCGTGACTTGAATACGAAGCGTAGAAGATTTCAGAATTTATTCTTTAAGCAAAGAATTTTTTTTTAGAATTTTATTTTTATTCATTATGACATTCAACATTTCTAAACTATATCGCTACATTCTTTTTTTTTTCTGTAAAAGTTTATTTAATTTAAATAACCTAGTCACTTTTACTTCGGAATTTTACGGTCAAAATTTGTAAACAGATAAAATAAAAAAAATGATTCTTTAACATAAAAGATTTAAAAATGATGTCTAGAATAAAAATTGAGCTGGATTTGTTATCATATTAGGTGAAAATTCAATATTGTATTGTAAGGAAATTTATTGTAATATATAAGGAAACAACTGTAAAAGCATTTGCGAATGATGGCTTAAGTACATAATATCATATTGAACATAAATATGATATTAAATTTTACTTTGACAATCTATTAACAATGTAACTTATTTACACAATGTAGCCTGAGAATCCTTATTCAGAAAGACTCTTCAGGGCCCACTTTCACCTTAACCCACTACTTCTCTAACTTTCAATATTTACGATCCAATTTTCAATCATAATTTTCATCACGTCCTCCTCCGTACAATAACAATGTATTGAATTCAATAATAATATGCTTTGGCGCTAAAGCTACAATACGACTTTAATTATAAACCATGCAAATTATCAAGATAAGTATTAAATTTTGAAAATAGTTTTATACCTGACAAGCTCATGGGGTCAGTGTTAATTACTAAACTTGTTTTTAACTTAGTGTTGTTGAAATAATTATCAAATACATTGTGCAGTATTAATACATTTATAAGTGTATTAAATCAGTGTGTAAATGTGAATTTTTATTTTTTATTGTGTCAGAAAGTTTTTTTTTTTTTTTTGCTTTCTTTTAGTAAATTAAATTTTTTTTAATCTTTTGTTTTCGACTTTTCGATATGTTCATGCCCCCGTAGGTTTATTATGCCCCCTAGGGAGGCACCCCCACACACAGTTTGAGAGACCCTGATTTAACCCAAATTCTCCTGCTATTAAGGTTTTGCCACAATCCACCTTAGATAATTAGCATAGGAAGTCATTAACAACATCCCCAATAATGCAACTAAGATTTATACTAATGACAGTAAAGTATTTGTGTGGCCGAGTAGAAAGTGGTATTTATATGGAACTCCCCACCCCCAGAAAAATTGATTCTCAAAAAACGTAATCCGGACTCTGCTTGGTTTTCAGAATTGAATTAATAGCCATTTGTGATTCCTTCAGGCTATTCTAACGAGATCTTTGAATTCTTTCTGATAGCCTTAGTTCTCGCCAACACCTTGACAATTGGCATCTGGATGGCGACGAACCGGATGTTTCATTCTACACAAGCTGGAACCTATATCACAGCACCATGATATCTATTTTCAGGGCATCCCATCTCATGTTGACCTTTACATCGATAAAATGACGGACAATCTAGGAACGTGTAGGCTTCTAATTCTCCAACTTCTTTCTCTTATGCGCTTTCCTTTCTGGAATTATACTCGTTAAAAAAATCTGAAAATTTTGTAGAGTGGAGGGCGCTTTCCTCTAATCATTTGTATGGGAATAATAGATCTAGTCGGGCTTTAGTCCCGAAATGAGACAGAGATTCCCACTCTGTCGTCTGGCGAGTGGTTACACCTAGAGCCTCTCATTCTCAGGAAGTAAAAAAGATTTGCTGCCTCTGTGCCTAGAGCTAGGATCATCAGGCTTCTCCCGTGCATATCCTGACTTACATGGGTCTCTCTAGAAAAGATATCTATACGGATTCTCTTCTTGGGCTCGAATTTTAAGAGTCAATAGTTTAATGCAGGAGTAGGTAACGTTTCAGCAGGGGCATGCCAAACCAATCTACCAATGTAGTTCAGCATGCAACATAGTAAGGCATATTTGAAACCGTGCGATTCCCCCGATAATGCTAGAAGAGTTAAAGAATAGAGCTTAATAGTACAGATTATTTGCAGTTTTATTATATATTAGTTTTGTATCATTCAAAGATATTTATTTCTTAACATAAAAGTAAACCGCATAAAATATAATTATTTCTTCTACAAAAAAAAAAATTGAAATTGTACATATAATATGTATTTTTAAACATATTTATATTAACATTATATGTATTGTATAGCATATTTCATAACGCTGTATTTATTACCACCAGCCATATTCCAACAGGATAATGCGCAACAACAGTGGCACGCAATGTTGAAGAGTTTTTCTTTACCTATCAGATTGAATTGTTTCCTTGGCTTGCTTGTTCTCCCGATGTGTCGCCAATCAAAAACGTGTGGTCCATGCTTGCACAACGACTGACCCTAGATATACAACCCGCTACTACACCAGATCAACTTCGGCAATATGTGGAAGCCGCATGGACTGCTGTACCCGATTGATACATCCAAAGCCTCTTTGATTCTATGCCGAAGCGTGTGGCAGTGGTTTTAGCCAACAATGGCGGCTATACTAATAACTGATTTTGTAATCATCCACTCCTCTCAAGAGGCTATAATTCTTATCGTTTGATGTTTGTACAATATGTTATCTGAGAAATAAATTTCGCTGCGATATCTCTGATCCTTCTTGGTGTTGCATTTGGGCAGCCAGCCAGTGCCGATTTAAGTTAATTTCGGGCCCTGGGCACAGAAGATCTACAGGCTCCCTTGGCATTGTCGGTTGAAATTTGTAACCAGAAAACCTGATTAAGTCCAGCTTATCCGGCTTCCTTCCAGACCCCTAGGTGCCCACTCCAAGCGCCCAATGGATAAACCGGCACTGATTTGAACTAATTCTTCATCCTTATTGCAAAGCCATGTTTCTGATAACATCAATATTACCGCGGAAATCAAGTGAATGTGTCCGGAGACTTTGACAGTTGATAGAAAAGAGAATCATATCATTTCCATTCATTTTATGGATCATAATTTGATCAATTGTCGTAAGATGAACAGTATAAAGCGTGGTAAACTCATTTCGTAATGGAAGAATCGCTTTGTTGTTCATTCTGCCGTGGTAAAAACGTTGAAGCCCATCAGTAGGTACAATATAAAGTCCTTCTTAAGTCATGACCTTGGATAAGATTTCGTAGACCAAAAGTTGTGAATGTGCCTTGCGGTATTTGTAAGCAATTTCATCAAATGTCCCTCCTTGTGATTTGTGAATTGTCAAGGAGCAGGCTGGTTTCAAAGGGAAATGATTTCTTTTAGCATGAATCGATCTATTTCGGTTGACAGGAACTGTTGCAGATCTACGGTTGAAACAGTTTCGATTTAAGCTTATTTCGACACCTGGGCGCAGAAGATCCTCAGGCCCCCTTTACACTGGAGGATTGAAAATTATAACCAAAAATGAGGTTTAATCCAGCTTACCCAGGCTCTTCTGGGTCTCTCCGGGCCCCTGAGCACCCACCGCAAGCGCCTAATGGATAAACGGCATTGTGGTCAGCAGTGTAGCTGAGAGAACAGTATTGACGAGAATGTTTCCACATATTTCAAATTTCATGTTTCCAAACACAAAAACTAAGGAATACAGGGCAAAAGATGAAAAACATCTCCACATTATGATGCCGCCACCATCAAACTTTATAGACAGCACAATTCAGCCATTTAAGAAGTGTGCTCGCCGGCCATCCTTTAAACCCAGATGTGTCCATCGGATGCCATAAAGTAAAACTAGATTCCAAAGAACATTTTTCTACGTAACCACAGCGAAATGATCATAATTTTTGTACCACTGTAATCGATGCTTCGCATTCTGGGAAGTGAATTTCGGCTTGTGAGTTGTGTGCACGACCATGAAATCCCATTCTAGAGGAACAATCCTAGGACTAGCACTAACACCTGAAGTAGTTTGAAACTCCTGATTTCAACCAATGGGGACTTGTAATTCTTTTTCGCTGTCCTTTTCAGAGTTCTATGGCTTCGTTCCCTAATTTTCTTGTACCCTGTCACTTAGTTTTTCTGCAGTTTAATTTACACCACATTTCCACTGCACTATTACACCACCCATAATGAATTTTGACTTCCGTAAGATGTATGCAACTTTATTAACTGGTCCTCCAAAGGTGGCGTCCTCCTTTAATGCTACGCGCGCGCGATGCAAATCATTTACTTTAACTTCTTGGCATTGCCTTCTAAACTTATAAATATGACTTGACAAACCACTACCAACACATTTATACAATAGCTTTCGGTTAAGCATTAAATTACGTCACCTGCCAGATCCATTTATTTAGAGATTGTTTGGATTCTTTTGGCCAAATATAGCATAAATATACATATATAAAGTTAAATCATTTTGGAACCACCAAAAAAATTTACGGCTTAAAATGGCATGAACCTCATTTCATTCAAAATCCTTTTGAATAATGTGAAATACTATTTTTTGTTCGATGTAATTTATGGGGCTGTTATAAACATACCATGAAAACATTTTTCTAGTGTACATATTTATGCCATTTAGTGCATTTTTACATATAGAAAGTATTCAAAATCTCACTCCCTATATTTCATACTAAAATTAAGATACGTTTTTAAAGTTTAAAACCAAATTTAAATCCAACATCTTGGATAGATATATCTCAAAAATGTACAAATCTTTTTCTATGTTTATATAACCGCAGAAGGATTACACTACAGCAGCTTTAATTTTTCTGTCTTATACCCTAAGGTCATACATCTTTCTTATTTTCCTTAAACCATCAATACTGTTGAACTTTTACATCAGTGGTTATGTATCAATTTTTATATTTATTTATTGTTGTTCCTATATTTCACTGAGCATAATCTAGCAACAAGAACAACAACTAACAATGTTTTAGTTTTTACTTTATAAATAATTTGTTCTAAGTAAATATTTACCATTATTTACTAAGAAAGTTTCATTTTTAAAACTTTTCATTTTCAACTGTTGTTATTCTTACCCTTTCATATATAATACTAAATATTTTTCAATAATCTTACTGTTTAAATTCTATAAAGAAATCAATCTGAAGAAATAAGAATAAAATTTTTTAGCAAGAGAGATATGCTGTAAGAATCTGTGTGTGGATTACAAAACTTTTCCCATATTTTATATGTTAATGGCTTATGTAATTTATACACATTAAAATTTATTTAATTAAAAGTTTGATGAGTAACATTCAGGGTTAATTCATTGTTCGCAACTGAAAACACCGAATTCTTTTTTCCAACTTCGCTACCTCGGAAGTAAATTTGCATCGAGTTTCATTTCCGGAGACACTATTAGAATGAAAAAATTTATATATTTTATTGAGTCTGTAAAGATAATTGTCTTGTGATACCTCCAAAGTGAAAAATAATTCTTGTAGCTGGCGGGTGGTAGTGTGTGGAGAGAGTGAAGTTGAACACAAATAAAAGGTTTGTGTTCCGAAGTTTCTAATTTAGTGTAATGAACTTTTACAGAATAATGAAATTTAAACTAGCGAAGAAATATCTCTTTCTCCAAAAATATTCAAATTATTCCGAAAGCAATAAAAATTTATTCTTTGGTTTTGAAAATCCCCGCTATTTTATGAGAATTAATACAAAAATACACGGGTATGTTCTGTAAAAGTCACGTTAAGGTATCCGACTACGTTCGGAACCGTGATTTTGCAAAAGCGTTAAAATGGATAATATTTACGATATTTAGTTTCACTAAAATTAGAAAATGTATATGAAATTGTTTAAGAATAGTAATACAATAAAAAATTATTTAAGCACACTAATTTGACAAAAAATGAAATTAGAACGGCCCATTTTCAAAATATTCTCCTTTTGTAAAAAATGCTTCTATTATAATAATATTTTGTTTGTATTTTGTCAGACCTCTGTACAGAGGCTCGACTAGAATTTTTGAAATATATAAATTAGAAGTGGGTTTATCCATGTTTTACGACAACAGAGGGGAGAAATTTTAAGAAAAAAAACGCCGATAGTTATTTCTATGGGTTGTAACTCTGAAAATAATGGGAATTTTTCAAAAAAAAAATAGTTCGGACTCTCTGGAGAAGTCTTTACTTTTTACAAGCGAAATATTATTTTTTCAGAACGCATTTTTTATAAAAGAGCATTTTGAAAAAGTTTATTCTAAGTTAATTTTTTGCCAAAATATTGTATTTAAATAAATTTTTGTCAAAATGTCCTTAAAACAATTTTATACATGTATTGTACACACTAAATATCATGAAAATTACCCATTTATGCGCATTTTAAAATCACGGTTACGAACGTATTTGGGTACCTTAAGTCGCTAAGTCGGAAGCGATATTAATAGGCTTATGTGTGTGTGTATATGCAGCGATATTCGTTCAACGCGAAAACGCTGAAGACGAAATTTCGGAAAACACGAAATAATACAAGGATCTCGAGAAACTTCTATGTATTTTTATGCGTTTTTTTCTCTTAACACGAAACGAAAATCGCTTAACATGAAACTATTTCTCTCCAGCCAATGAACAAAACACGAAAAACGCAAGCCGGATTGGACTGTCCAATTATATTATCTAAAGAATTCATTGCACACATGATCATGTTTGTACAGCAGCAATTATGGCAGACGAGATCATTTGGAGATTTTCAAAGCTGAAAAAATATTGATGTAGATTCCGACGATGAAAATGAAACGAATAATGTAACCTCTGTTCCCACATCATCCGAAATGAGGAACATTATGAAAAAAATGTGCAGTTATTTAGACACGCATTCCAATGGTGAAATGAATGCCGTAAAATCCGGTGTGTAACGCGCACTTTGAACACAAAAAAATAGGATCGAAATTTACAGGTGTGTGTTATACACACGCCGGGGATAAAAACGATATCTTCAAAAATAAAAAAAACAGAGATGAGCATAAAAAAAATTAGACATATATAGATCGCAATACTGTTTATTAAAAAATTGACATACTTAATGAATTTAAAACGTTCTTCTAGGAAGTATACCCTTTTTTTCAAAGGTATGGGATAATACCTCGAATAAATGCCTTTAAAATGTAAGAGCATTGCACACATACATTTTAAGTTCCTTCGTAAAAAAGGAAGTACGCTTTATACGGTGAATATACCTAAAAATTGAAAAATGTAGCTTGAAAGTACAGGCACGTATTATATGCCGGATTTTACGGTAACAAAGTAAACAATATCGAAAAATTTGTTAACAGTTTGATGCTAAAAAACAATGCAAAGAAAAATATCAGATTACTTTCCAAAAATTCAATAATTGTTTGGTTTTTCGAAAAATTTGAAAATTTTACATTGCATTTCTTTAAGGTATCCGACTACGTTCGGAACCGTGATTTTCAAAAGCGCATAAATGGATAATTTTCATGATATTTAGTGTCACTTAGATTAGAATATATACATAAAATTGTTTTAAAGACATTTTGAAAAAAATTATTTAAATACAATATTTTGGCAAAAAATTAACTTAGAATAATCTTTTTTTCCAAATGTTCTCCTTTTGTGAAAAATGCTTCTATTAGAATAATATCTTGCCTGTATATAGCGCAGACCTCGGTTCAGAGGCTCAACTAGAATTTTTTAAATATATAACTTAGAAGTGGGTATATTCATATTTTACAACAACAGAGAGGAACAATTTTAAGAAAAAAACGCGAATAATAATTTCAATTGGTGGTAACTCTGAAAATAATGTGAATTTTTCAAAATTCTAGTTGAGCCTCTGTAGAGAGGTTTGAGCTATATACAGGCAAAATATTATTATAATAGAACAATTTTTACAAAAGGAGAACATTTGGAAAAAATATTATTCTAAGTTCATTTTTTGCCAAAATATCATATTTAAATAAATTTTTTTGTCAAAATGTCCTTAAAACAATTTTATGCATGTATTCTAATCTGAGTGACACTAAATATCATGAAAATTATCCATTTATGCGTTTTTTTAAAATCACGGTTCCGAACGTTGTCGGATACCTTAAGTTCTTGGGAATGTTTTTGTTCTCTCTATTGAATTTTATTACATATATACATTATTTCAGTCATTTCTGTTTTGTGCTAAGCTATTTTCATTTCATATATGTATATATTTATGTGCAAGCGCACATGACAACTCCCCACCTACAGCAATGAGTTCAATTGAAGACCAAACCAAGGCACACGCGCAGTTGATGCTGATGTAATAAAACGTCCATCCACTGTCTTTCCTCACGTAGATTACTTAGCTACATAATGGAAAAAGCAGCTGCATTATTATTTGATAAAGGTCAAATCGTTACGTTCCGGCACCTGGGGACAACTACTTCAGAAATGGCTCGTTTGGTGAGCTACTCACGTGCAGCCACTGTGAGTGCTTATCAAAAGTAGTTTATGGATGATGAAACGACAAATCCCAGGCCAGACCTTTGTCAGCTATGGCGCATTAAATCTAGAGGGGGAAACTGTTATGTATTGTTCATCATTAAGGATGCGGCGTAGGCGAGAATTTCGTGGGGGTACTTTCGGATCTATCATCCCCCAACATATCTGACGTCTATGCGCTTGGTGGATATTATTGCAAACCAAATGCAGCTCCACATTGCAACAGTTTTCGCGGAGGATGATGATGTTTACCAACAAGGGCTGAGTCTCCAGGGCTTGGTTTACGTAACATTCTGGTGAATTTCAAACAATGTCTTGCTTTCCGTATTTAACTGACATAAAAATCCAATTGAACATTTGTGGTTTCACCATACAAACCAAACTCATGCTGATACGCTACCACTTTGAAACTGTAAGTCGTGTGATGAATATATGGTACCATATACGCTATCTATCAGCATCTTGTCGAGTATGACGCGTGAGGACTGGCGATTTTGAGGATTAAAAACGATCCTACTTCATGTTAAACAAGTAGTCATAGTATAATATCTCTTTACTCTGTATAGAATAATCTGTTCAAATGTATAAAATATTGCAGAATATTATAAAATCCATCGCGTTGCTATATTAAAAATACTTCATTAAGGTATTTGACTACTTACGAAAACTTTTTTTTTAAAAAAATGGAGCAATGAGGATTTTTTTCTGGTTTATAGATTTATTTAGTACATTTTAAGAAAAATATACCAACATTAAGAAGAGAAGAATAATAATTACTATTAAAATGGGAAAAAAATTGCTAAAAATTTACAAAAAACTGTACAGAAAGTTTATGAACAAATTTTCAATTTTGATGTGTCTCTTTGCTATAACATTTTTCAAATGACTTTCAGGGTAAGATATTTTAATTTTTACAAAAACTAGAGCACTTTGTCTTAGTTATAATATGAAATTGCTTAAAAAACAGTGATTATATTCCCATAAGATACTGCAAATTTTGTAACAAAAGTGGCTTATAAATCTGAAGGGTATAACGATTCTGCTATTATACATAAAATACACAAAATATATCATTTAATTATTTTCAAAACTTTTTGAGCAATCGCTGTTCCCGTTAAAGTATTTTCAAAAAAACAAACAGACATTTCGAGTAAAACGCGTTTTAAAGTATGACATCTTGCTTAAAGTAGTGGCATTTGCTTTTACTAAAACACTTCTAGGTTTTGTTATATTGAATGGAAAAGGATAAACTTGATTTTTTTATAAAGCTAATAAGATAGTTTACAAAATAAAACCATAAAAAATTTGTAAATGTTTGGTAAAATTCACAATTTTAGGACAGTCGGATACCTTAAATAGATGTGAAAATAGTTCTCTTAAAAGTCACATAAACTTAGATCTTATTAAACACTTTTATGAACTAAAAAGTATGTTCGTATCGATTTTACAGCTTTATTTCATATGTTTAATTCGCTAGATATATTATAATTCACGAGCAGTATGCTATTTTATTAAAGATAAAAATATAAATTCAAACTTTCTGATTTTATCCTGACAGAAAATATATTAAGATCCTGAAATGTAAAAAAATTGTGGAGAAAAGGGCAAAACAATGAATTTTTGTTTTTGACATAAGTCGTAAAAACTAGCAACAACATAATTTACGAAATTTCCGGTGATTTATAATATTATCTTGTAACAGAGAGAGAGAGAGTCAAGTTATAAAATTTAAGTAGAAACATAAATCATACATAATGAATCTATTGTGATGAATAATGCATTTATTCATACTTATTTCACGCTACGAGTTAAAAGTTTTAAAAAAATCGACATTCAAAGTGAAACAAAATAGAAAATAATTTAAATTGTAAGACTGTGTGTAGCTTGTTAGTTGCTTAAAAATGTCTAGCTCATTTCTTTTACGTTCAACATAAATGAAGAATGTCAGTCATATATATTAATCAGAGGGAAACTATTTCATAAAAATCGAAACTATTTTTTTTTATTAGCAGTAAAATATTTATGTTGTGTTAGAGATTATTGGCCTTTTTTATACTCTAACAACATCTGCAATAAATTAATTTTGTCTTAGCAGACAATCATGTTATTTGTATTCTAATAAGACCACAGCAATTTATTTTTAATAATCTATTTATGCAATTAATTTGTTTATTTCTTAAATAAGCCACCATAAATAATCATTACTTTCTCAATTAAAGACTGTTCTGTTTTTCATGTACGTTAATAATGAAATAATAATTAAATTTTATCTATTTAGAAGAATAAATTATTCTGCTTATTATAAGGGTATTTGTTTTTTATCTACGTTAGCAACTTCCAAAGATGAAAATGGCCAAAATGTATTGATTCTTTTTTAAAGCTCTTTTGAAAATAATGGAAGTATAAACTTGTATTTGTTGTTTTTTAAATTTCTTTTTTATAGTTAAGATATCTAGATAATGTTCTTGGTTCTAAATTAGAGCTTCTACGACATAAAAATAAAATTGGATTCGATACTAGATACTCGAAAATATCCTAGAAAAAGACAAAATACTTTCTTACGAAAATTTGATTTTGACAAGTTTTATGTGAATTTGTAGTAAAAATTTTAACGTTAAAATAAACCACGAAAATTTTTTTAAACAAATTTTCGATATTTTTAAAATTATTCAAATTTAAAAATGCAAATTATTTTTATTTAACATTTTTAATAAAACAAAATTAAACCCATTTTAGTATGTTTTAAATCAACATATAAAGACGAATTGCTTCAAAAGAGGTACAAATGGAGACAAAAATAGTTGGTATATACTTATATGGTGCAGCACTAAAATTTGATACTAGCTCGTGGGGAAAGTACTAGGTCTACAATGGTAAAAATACTGACCTACAGCCCCATTTAAAATTTTAAGACTTTAGAAAAATAATTAAAGAAACAATTTTACGTATATCTCAACTTTAAGAATTAAAAAGATTTTTTTCCTTCCATATTGAACTCGTTAAAATATATTTATTAGACTATAACCAAATTTTATCGCCAAAGGGAAAGTAATGTTGAAAGTGTTTAATAGGAAAGCATAATTTTACATGACACTATTCAAAAATTTTTAAAGTTATTTGTGGAAGTGACTGAGATATATCTTTTCAATTATTCAATATCTCTCAGATATTTTATACACAAATATTTTCAGTTACTGTTAACATTAAAATGCGAAGATTAACATTTTTTTTCTAACTGTACTTAATAATTCATATTTTTCGTAATTACCTTGCTTTTTTATAAATATTATTATTGAAATAATAACAGTCTTTGAGTGTTAAAAAAAAGAAAAATAATAATAATTTTAAATGCGCTGAGTAAAAAAAAATATCTTCAAACATTTGAGACATTCATTTAAAATTAAGAGAAATCCGTTTTTTAAGGTATCCGACTAAGTTCGGAACTGTGATTTTGCAAAAGCGTATAAATGGATAATATTTATGATATTTAGTGTCACTTAGATTATAAAATGTATGTAAAATTGTTCCAGGAATAGTTTTACAATAAAAAAATTATTTAAATACAATATTTTGACAAAAAATGAACATAGAATGACCCATTTTCAAAATATTCTCCTTTTGTGAAAAATGCTTCTGTTATAGTAACATGTAGCCTATATATAGCTCAGACTTCTGTACAGAGACTCAACGACAATTTTTGAAA
The DNA here is from genome assembly GCA_019973935.1 of Trichonephila clavipes. Taxonomy (NCBI): domain Eukaryota; kingdom Metazoa; phylum Arthropoda; class Arachnida; order Araneae; family Nephilidae; genus Trichonephila; species Trichonephila clavipes. Next base: position 139,949 of record BMAU01020022.1, read on the forward strand.
TACATAACTTAGAAGTGAGTTTATCCAAATTTTTATGACAACAGAGGGGAGAAATTTTAAGAAAAAACGCCGATAACTATTTCAATTGGTTGTAACTCTGAAAATAACGTTAATTTTTCAAAAATTCTAGCTGAACCTCTGTACAGAGGTCTGAGATATATACAGACAAAATATTATTAGAATAGAAGCCTTTTTCACAAAAGGAGAATATTTTGAAAATGGGTCATTCTATGTTCATTTTTTGTCAAAATAGTGTACATAAATAATTTTTTATTGCAATAATATTCTTAAAACAATCTCGTTTTGGGCCCATTCGACGAATCTACGCCTTGCTTGATGATCGTTTTGATGAAATGCCAAACCAAACTGAGAATAAATCACTTGAAAGCTGTTAAATCGGTCGCCATCTTGGAAAGTAATGCCAACTTAAACTTCTATACCTGGAAAAAAAACACTCTTTATAAGTACCAACAGCACACTGGATGTTGGAGCAAGAACTTTGTTTTTTTTCGTTCGTGTGGCTTATTATTTTCTTTTTTTGTGTGTTGTAAAGTCATCACAATATTGAAATAGCCTTATGCTTTCTTTTCGCTTTTCTTTTTAGCTTAACTTATTTACTTTGCTTTTTTATTGTTTTATTTTAACGTTTTCAAACTGAGCTTGCTTTTTTTTGCCACAGAATTAAATGAAATATTTCAAAAATTAACAACATTTTAATTTCTTTATGTGTAACTGAGATTGATCATTAATACGAGATTTTCAGTGTGCTATTATTATTATTATTTCCTTTTTTAGAATGTCTGGAAAAAAGAAACTCTGTGTTCAAGAGGATTTGGATTTATTATAGAACCTACCATTTGAAATCTGTTATGTACTAACAGATGATTTTTCCGATGAAGAAGTCTCATCAAAATTATCTGAAATTTTTCGTTAGATTCTTTAGATGACTATTAAGATAATGAACAAGACTCAAGGTGCAGTAGTTCATGTTAAGAAAATACCGCATTTTCTACTCCAGGATGCCGTCTGATAAAAAAACATTCAATCGAAACTTCACTCAAAATGCATAATGTGTAATGAATTTTTGCGTATTAATGAAAAGAAAAACTGTTTCTTTGAATATCATCAAATTAAGTTTATGTGTAAAAGCTGTTTTTATGCGTAAAGAAAGTAAATAAACTTTAAAATTTTAATAATCTGTAAAAATAAATATTTTGTGCTGTCAAATATTAATGTTTTCTGGTTATTTCGCATTTTGAAGAGTTAAAACTGCATTTAAAAATCATTCAGTCTTTTCGTATTATTAGATCTACGGTATTTTTAAGTACCAATTTAATTAATTAACTCTAACGGATTAAATTTCCCAAAGTTGAGTATCTTTTTTATGTACTAGCTGGTGTAACGGCGTGGCACATAGTACACTAGGAGGCCTGACACATAGCACACGATAGACTAGAAAGAGGGCGCTGTTGTGAACTGTTTTGGTTTTTGAGCGGGAAGAAGAAAGGAAGAGTCTGGAACGTAAGATGGACGAAGCTGCTTGTAGTTTCCGTTTGAAAATTTAATTGTAAATGAAATCATTAATATAGTGATGTGTTTTGATGGAAATAAAAACGGTAAATCCGGTTAACTAGAGCTCATTAATTCACCCACAAGACGATCTTACAGACTGGTGGCAGCGATGCGACGAAACTAAAAACAGTGTCTTTAACAACAAAAGAAATAGTTGGGGTAAGTACTTTTTCTATCTGAAAGTACCTTCAGGCGTATTTTAAATTTGATCTCAATTTTTGTATTAAAATATGGGTACAAATTAAATACAGCAATCATTCTTAATTCACTTTTTGTATTAAATGCTGGATTTTGATTATTTTAAAGCTTTTTACTTATCCCTGCTATTCTAGTTAATTTATGATTTGTTTTTAAATAAAAACAAAAATTTATCCTATGTAAAGGAAGAAAATTTATTTTGTCTGGGGTTGAATTAAACACATAAAATTGTTCTTTTTTTAGTTTTAGTTAGTGTATTCTGATTTAAAACTGTGTTTTCTATGTGTGAGATATAAATTAAAAGAGTCTCTCAACGGTGTTTAAAAAAATCCATTGTAAACACAATATTAAGAATTTGTGAAGAGTGAATGATAAATAACTTATGAAAATTGTAATTATAGCACGATTTGAAGGTGCAGTGAAAAAAAAAAATATATGTATAAAGTGTATTAAGTAGAAATATTTTTGATTTTGCTGAGTCAACGAAATATTTATGACTTCTCTTTTACTGAGAGGAAAAAAAAGCTGACTCATTACGTTTCAGAAGTTCTCAAGGTTAAATGCATAAATTATGTAGCTATTCGAATCATGTAAGAATTTGTTTTTTATAAGTTGTTCAGTAAAATTTTTGTTTCTGTGGATTCAGAATACCAGCGGAATTATTTTACTGCCATTATTGTGTTAGATTTTTTTTTTGCGAATAGAAGCGTTTGGTTTTTCTGAAAAAAAAAAGTAAATCTGTAGATTTTATTTGAATGGTGTTCTTTGATTTAAAAGTGGTCAAAACATTGAAACATTTTCAATAAAAAAAATGTGTTTGTTTTTACAAATATAAACATCTATTATTATTTTCGAGTTAAGGGTGAAGTTGTAGAATTTCTATAGATAGAATTTTTTTAATATACTTGCTCGCAATTGTTTGTTTTAAATTGAAAATAAATGACAATTAATGAGTGACAAATTAAATTTTGAAGAGACTTTATGAAGAAATAACTTGGACTTAAGGTGTATGTTATTGTTTTGCATTGAAATGTTTATTTTTTATTTTTGTGCTTGTTTGATTATTCTGGTATTGTAGTTACGTAAATATTTTAATCCCTTGAAACTTTTGAAAAATAGAATTCGAAATTACTGAATATGTATGTATTCGTTATAATTTAAGAGTATATTTGTGCATATTTTGGTACAGTGCAAAATCGATAACTACTTTTAGTTAAATAATATATCGAAAAATAAGTTTCTTACTCGTCTTATTTTAATTTTCTTTTTGGAAAGCATTCTGATCTTGTTAGTCCCTAAATCATGGCATATTTAGCTAAAGGTAATAAACCTGATCTTTTGTCAGTATGTGAGGAAATGGGGGTTGAAGTAGATCACTCCAGCAAGGTGGTAGATATAAAAAAATCGACTCTAAATAGCGAATCTTATGTTGAAGAGGAAGTTAAGATAATTCTCGACAGAGTCATTAGTGATAGGAAAGAACGAGAAAGAAGTAAACAAGAAGAAAAAGAAAGGGAAGAAAGAAGTAAACAAGAAGAAAAAGAAAGGGAAGAAAGAAGTAAACAAGAAAGGGAAAGGGAAGAAAGAGAAAGGGAAAGAGAAGAGCGAATGGCTCGAGAGGCCAGACAACACGAATTAGAATTGAGAAAATTAGAATTATCGCAGCAGAATCAACCATTAAATGATGAATCTGGAAGAAGAGTTGAAATTGGACCTCTAAGATTCAATTGACACAAATCACAACTAAATTTGATGAAAAACATGATGAGATTAGTTTATATTTGATTAATTTTGAAAGGAAGGCAGAATTAGCTCAAGTACCAAAGAAGGATTGGGTGGCCTACTTGTTGGCAGTTTTACCAGCAGAACTCTCTAATATGCTAGCTAGAGAACCTACCGAAAGGGCAAATAATTATGATTTTGTAAAAGATCTTATATTGAAGAGGTACAGGTTGAACAGCGAAAAGTTGAAGCAATGTTTTTACAGACATCAAAAATCAGCAGAGAAGTCTTGGAGGAATTATGCTCATGAGCTGAATAGTTATTTTACAGAATGGATAGCTGAATTGCAGGTTAAAACTTTCGAGCAACTGAAAGATCTATTAATAACTGAACAATTGAAGTACCGTGTTCCAGCTGAAGTAAGAGAGCATTTTCTTGATAACTGATCAAGTTAAAAACTCCCTATGAACTTGCAGAGAAATTAGACGAATATGAAAGCATCAAACAGAGTTTCAGAAGAGAAATCCCTAAGAAAAATAGTTACAAATTCCAAGGTGGTGTAAATTATAGTGGTGCCAGACCCAAGGAAACCCTAAAGATTTCAAGTCAAAATTTCAAATAAAAAAGGAACCTGTCCATGAAAAAAAATCACGAGAAAGACTTTGAGAAGAGAAGACAGCTTAGATGTTATGAATGTGGGTCTTATTCACATCTTAGACCACAATGTGATAAACTAAAGAAGAATTACGAAACAGTCGCGTCTAATGAAACTGTTAGAAATGGTACTGATGTATTGGCTCCATATACAACTTTAGGAACAGTGAATGGAATTGAAATGCCTATACTACGAAATACTGGTGCAACTCTCGATTTAATATGTAAAAAAATAAGTAAAGCCTTCCATGTTTATAAATGAAACTGTGTGGATTCGAACTCCTCTGGAGGAAACCGCAGTGTGTCTGCCAATGGCTGAAGTTGAGTTGGACTGTGTGTTTGGTCATGTGATTACGAAAGCTGCTGTTTTAAGAGATTCATTAGATCAAGGAAAATATCTTTTGGGAAATAAGACTGCTGCATTGTTTGAAGAAGTGAAGAAGAATAAAGAAATACAAGTGTATATGGTGAACGCTGTTGAAACACGTTCGCAGAAGAAATTGACTGAAGAGAGTAAACAAGATCTTAATATGTCAGAAGAAACTATTCCTGAAATTAACGAAAAGAATAAAGAATCTCCGACGACGAACTGTATGATATTTTGCCTTTAATTCAACCTGAAATTTCTGAATCAAATCTTATAAAATTATCTCATAAAGATTTTGCAAAGGAACAAATGAACAGTGCTGAATTAAAAACACTGTTTGAAGAAGCTAAAAGTGGGTCTTCAAAGAAAATCATTATATTGTCAAAAATAACTTACTATTTTTCCAAAAAGAAGATAAATGGCACTAAACGTAAATGTTTGGTTGTTCCCGAAAAGTATAGAAAAATTTGTGACGATAGGTCACGAGGCGGCTGCAGCTCATCTAGAAGTAACTAAAACGAAAGATGCCATATTCAAAACATTTTACTGGCCTAAATGCTTTAGTGATGTTGAGGACTTTGTAAAGACATGCGACAAATGTCAAAGGGTGGGTAAAACCGCAAGATAAAAAAGAAGGCCCCATAAAAATTGTTCCCGTAATAACTGAAATTTTCACAAAGATTAACATCGATGCAAGTGGACTTTACAAATGACACCGTCAAAAATAAATATATTATGATGACATACATATATTTATTATAATAAATATATAATAAATATATGTATGTCATCAAGGTATCCTGATGCCATTCCTGTAGCAAACCTTTTGCTCAACAACTGTTATAAATGCATTGTTACAGATTTTCAGCCGAATGGGGTTCCCAAGAGAATGACCAAGGCACGTCATTCATGAGTGCACTAACTACGGAATTTTAGAAAGATTTGGAGTTAAAGTAGTTAGAAGTTCTGTTTATAATCCACAAAGTAATCCTGTGGAAAGAATGCACAGAACATTGAAGAGGATTCTTAACTTATTGTGCATTAATCCTTTAAAGCATGACGAAGAAGAAGACACACCTAGTTTGGAACTTGAAAACGAAAGGTCGGGATGGTCCAAAATCATCAGCGATGTGCAGTTAAATTCAAAAATTATCTCAAATTCAACGAGGACAGCTCAAAGAACTTTTATATGAATACAGTAATCTTTTTTCGAATATTCCTGGATGTACCGATTTAGCTGAACATGATATTGAATTAGAATCTGAACGAGCAATTGTTGCTAAGCCTTATCGTATGTCTCCTCGACAAATTGAAATTCTCAAATCAGAAGTTCATAAGATGTTAGAACTGAAAATAATAGAGCCAGGAGAATCTGATTTTACATCTCCATTAATACTTGTTGAAGCTCAGGGAAAGGAAGCAAGGCCCTGTATCGATTACAGAAGGTTGAATAAAGTAACTCGGACACAATTTTTTCCCTTGCCTAATATCGAGGAACTTTTAGAAAAGGTATCTGCAGCTAAATATATCTCTATCTTGGATCTTACTCGAGGGTATTGGCAAATACCCCTGAGTCCCCGAGCGCAAAGGTACGCATCGTTTGTGACCACATTTGGAACTTTTAAACCATTGAGGTTACCTTTTGGTCTGAAAAATGCGCCCTATTACTTTAGTCGACTTATGGCTAACTTATTAAGAAATTGTGAAGACTTTGCAGTTCCCTACCTAGATGATATAGCTATCTTTTCACTATGCCTAAAAGATGATCACCTAAAACATCTAAAAGATGTTAAATATCTTGGACATTTGGTAGGCCAAGGCTTAAGAACACCTGGAGAATTAAAGGTTCAGGTCATTAAAGATTTTCCAATCCCCACTAACAAGACGCAAGTTAGAGCCTTTTTAGGATTATCTGGCTATTATAGAAGATATATTCCCGAATTTTTTTTCGGTAATCGCAGCTCCACGGACAGATTTACTTAAGGGCCGAAATCGAAAATCAACCGTTGACTGGAACAGTTCTTGCCAGAATGCATTCGAGGAGCTCAAGACAAGACTATCTAAAAATCCAGTTTTATACAGCCCTGATTTCACAAAACCCTTCATCATTCAGTGTGATGCATCCAATCTTGGAATAGGCGTTGTGTTGTCGCAAGTATGTGAAAACGAAGAACATCCCATCATGTTCCTGAGCAAAAAGCTGTCGCTTGCAGAACAAAAATATAGCACTACGGAAAAAGAATGTGCAGCCATTATTTTTGCCGTGCAAAAGTTGAAATGCTATCTTGATGGACACCAAAAATTTATCATACAAACTGACCATAATCCCTTGGTCTGGTTAGAGAAAAATACTGGGACTAAAATCCAAGACTATTAAGGTGGTCCTTAATTTTGCAAGCATTTAATTATGAGATTGCTTATCGGAAGGGAAAACAGAATCAGAATGCTGATAGTTTAAGCCGTATCCCTTAAAACGTGAAAAAAAACACACACACTTGTAATGAGAATTGATGGAAAAATAAGAATTTTCTTTGTATTATTATTTTTTTTTGTCTAGAATGATTGGTATTTGTATATTAGTATTTTAATTTTTTTTGATATTTTGTATTTGTATTTTAAACTTTAATATTTTGTATTGGTATTTTAAAATTTGGTATTAGTATTTTAAACTTTTGTATTTGTATTTTGATATTTGTATGTTAAATTTTATGATAATTAATATTTGTGTTTTAAAGTGTGCATTTGGTAGCAGTATTTCACCAAATAATATTTTGTATATGTTAAAGTTCACATAGATTAGTAGGGATAAGTTTAATGCCTTCCTTAAAATAAGGTACTAATTTCGGATAGAACAGGTACTTGCATGTTATTTTTTTAAAAATATTTTTTAGCTCCGTTTAAAAGAAAAGGATTTCAAGAAATAATTCTTAACTTTCTCTACTGCTGCATAAACTGATCCTATGTCAAGTACTTTTCAGGTATCACAGTAAAACTTTCCACTCAAATATCGTGAAAAGTTTTCTCCAGGATGGGAGGAAATAATTAGACTGTAACGGCGTGGCACATAGTACACTAGGAGGCCTGACACATAGCACACGATAGACTAGAATGAGGGCGCTGCTGTGAACTGTTTTGGTTTTTGAGCGGGAAGAAGAGGAAGAGTCTGGAACGTAAGATGGACGAAGCTGCTTGTAGTTTCCGTTTGAAAATTTAATTGTAAATGAAATCATTAATATAGTGATGTGTTTTGATGGAAATAAAAACGGTAAATCCGGTTAACTAGAGCTCATTAATTCACACACAAGACGATCTTACACTGGTATACACGTTCTTCGCACAGGTTAACGGAAAAAATTAAACAACACAGATTGAAGGATAAAGAAGTTTTTAATGCGTTAATTTACGTGAATTGCAAATTAAACAAAAAAAAAAAAGCTTTTTGCATATCTCAGCTAAACAAAAAAAAGAAAAAAACGTATTTGTTAAATTTTAAGTATGTAGATCTAATAGGTGATAAAAAGGATTTTTTTTTAAATTTATAACTTCCCGTAACTCTCTTGAGGGTCGATTTTAGAAAATACCTACGTAAGCGGATCTCTGCTCAGCAAAAGTAACACATTGTTAAAAGTTTTGTGTAATGAACGCTTAAAATAGTGTAAATAATTTATATCTGAAAGTATAATACATTAATATTACTTTCTGTTGTGTGTATTTATTTTATTTTAAAATTGTAATATACGCAAGCAACCACCGTTTCTTGAATTATAATGGTGATTCAATGAAAAACATAGTGAAATGTTAATCATAGAGTCAAGTTGGCAAATGTCTAGTTACTTTCATAGCTCGAGCTTTATTAGAGATTTGTACGACCCGCCGTGTAGGGGAGCGATACACGTTAATACTTTATCCACCGCATTATGATTTACTGCAGTTTTTTCATACAATATATTTTTTTGTATCACTACATTGGAAATTAAGGGATATACATAAACAAAATACTCCATTTTGGGAAATTTAATCCGTTACAGCTAATAAATTAACTAAAGATATTCCACTGTAAAATTAATTATATACACCGTTCAATTAAAATAAATAGTCAAATCGTTTTCTAAGATCTTTATTAACATACAAAAACATAAGACACTTAAATTTTGACATAAACTATTTTTTCGGGACAAAAATAATAATCTTCGCAATCCGCTGAAAACGCAATATCTGCTACAAAACTATTAGCCTTCCCCGCTAAAATACTCATCATAGAACCCGTGCTGCCATATATCTTGGAAGAGTGGATTTCAAAGAATATTCCTGCTAAGTATTGGTAAAATATTCCTTCTAAGTTGGTGTGGTAGTTAGGAGAAGGGGGTGCCAGCTCAGGTGTCGTCCACGTCACTTGACCATGGTTCAAACTTACGTGGTCCGTTGCCAAAAGCCCTCGTGTAGCTGAACAGTGCGACGTTAATATTCACTCACTCACTCCAAAAAGTACAGTACAGTAGTTAAAACTATTTTTATACTTAAAAATGCAATATCTGCCTATTCAATTAAAATCATAGCGTTATAATTAACTGCTAACCACAAACAAATTTTGAAAATTTGTCCAAATGATATAGTGTGAAAGCGAAAGTTTATTTACTTTAAGTACCAGAACCGATAAAAGCATTTATTTTGAAAAAAGATTAACTTCTTACTACCAAATGTGCATAATAAAATCATTAAGAAAAACATTCAAAAAAAGAGAAATTTATAACAACCTCTCCCTTCAAAACTTAGTTTTATTCTGAAATAAAAAGGAATAGGATTATGCTGATTACAGGAATTAATTAGAAGCGAGCGCTTTGCGTAGCCAAAACAAAAAAGGTTTCTTCACAAACGAAAGAAAGATAAACGCTGTCGTGGGCTTTTTTTGCAGCGCACGCCAGAATTGCTTGCAGATGGCAGAATTTTTTCCTACTTACTTGACAAATATCGTTATATATTGGACACTTCACACAATATCTTTATAAATTATAGCCTATGCTATAAATTATAGCCTATGTGTTATTCTGATGTATAAGCTATATTACTGTAAAGTTTCATTAAAATCCATTCAGTTGTTTTTGCGTGAAAGACCCACAAAGATATTCACAAACTTTTGCATTTATAATATATATCTAGATATTCTCTCTTAATTTTCAATGCAGTGATTAGAAAAAAATATTGCATGAAAAACTTGCAGTAAACCATAATGCGGTAGATAAAGGGTTAAGCTGTCAATTTTTTTGGCCAAAATGTTCCAAAAAAGGCACATTTTTTATTGCATATGACTAAGCATAATACTTAACAGAATGCAAAGATGGAAGAATTTTATTTTAAACTTCAATTTTAAAGTTTTCACGCATTTTTTTATTTTATAGTAGGGGAGCACAAAAAATCCTAGTTGTTTGCCTTTTATAAGTCCACTGTCATGCTATAATATATACCTTATATAGTGCCTTACACCTTATATACTATAATATGTACCTTTTATATAATTCATATACCTTAAGCGAATTTCTCTCAAACATACAAAAAAAATAATTCATATTCGTACCTCTTTTTCAAAAGGTTGAGGATTTTATGTGTGTGCTTTTATATATATAAATGAGCACACAATTGGAAACATTGTGTAATACTAAGTCTTTCATTGGAATGGGACAGAGATAATATCGACGTATTTGGATTATCTTTCCATTTTCATTTCTTCCCAAGCAACAAACTACACACTGCTTTGACAATCCAAATTCTTTATCAAATATTTTCAAGAATCTAAATTCTTGCCGTTAATGAAAAATTCCCTCCTTCATCACAAAGAAAATCCCGAATGAGGAGTATTTCAGTACCATAGACAAACTACATCTCTTAAAAACACTAACACTAATAATTTCTCTATAAGAATTAAAAATACGTGCTAATCAAAGATAGGAAGAAGAAAATATTAGTGCCCGTACAGCGTACGGACAAATTGGTTGTAGCCAGCTTTCGGTAGCCTATAAGATGTACGGGCAAACCAGTTAAAGGGTTAAATCTATCGAGGCTCAAATTCTTTACCTTGGCGAGAAAATTTAGAATGAATGCTAGTTCATGTGTCTGTCGTCCTTGTCAATTGGCCGTGCTTCAAAACTATAAGAGCATTTACCCTCCCGTTGCTTCTAAGTGAGACATTATTGTATTTACATCAAATTCGGCTTGTATGAGGTGTACAGAAGATGTCGGTGTAGATTATAAATAAGACTATTAGTAGAATTGGGGGATTTTTTTTGCGATTCATTAAATTTGAGTACAGTTAACAGAGAGAGTCACGTAACGCGTTTTTAATAATAAATAAAAAAAGAATAAGGTTATATTTCTGAAAACGAAAGGATTTCTTCCCCCAAATCTGAATTCATTCAGTAGGTCATATCTATCGGTCAAGAATTTATCATGCAGTCGTATGAGTGGTTGTTTTCTCTCTCTTATATTTCTAAACTTTCTTCATCCACTAAAAATGAGATCTTTTCAAAAACAATTGAGAGGTACTTTTCCTTTGAAATACTCTACGACAATATAAAAAACCCCCAAATAATGTATATCGACTATAAGCCAGAGAATATAAAAGATTCTCAGTCAGTGTTGCATAATTTGCTTATCAATTTGAGGGTTTCAATTCCCGATCATTTCCGCAGATTTTTCAGGTTGGCAATATTGGCTCTGAGATATCTTTCTAGAGATAGCTTTGAAAATTGCAGAGTAAGAAAATGTCTTATATATTCTCCTGTATCTTCTATTATTTTCCTTCTTGAATGCCAATAGTTTTATTTTATTAGGTGTAGAACTTTGCTTCCGCCGTTTTTTTCCGAAATTCGAGGCTTTATTGTAAAAAACTTATTATACATTTATGATTTAATAATTGCGTTCCATAACGATCGCCTGTGATTATTTCAGTCGGTTTTAACAACTCATAATACACTACGCCGAGCTAGTCCCACCAAATGCCATGCTGGTCTTCGACGTCAAAATCACCGTTCTTGAAGCGTTGAAACCACTCTCGACACGTTCTTTCACTAATAGCGGCCTCACCATAGGTATTTGAGAGCATTCGATGAGCCTCAGTCGCAGATTTCTTCACATTAAAGCAGAAAATTAAAACCTCCCGCAAATGACGAGAATTTGGCTCGGAAGCTGACATGTTAAATCGAGAATAACTTTATGATGCAGACACAAATCGACTAATATTTCGATGGCGTTATGTTTACAAATACCTAAGCTAATTGTATGACATCTAAGATCTATTTATTTCGACTACCACTTACCGCTACAGCCATCTATTGCAAAACGGCGGAAGCAAAGTTGTACACCTAATATAAATAGCACATAACGAATTAGATTATTAAACTTTAGAATCTAATGACTGTTAACTATTAATTCACATCAAAGGTATAGTAGTTTGGCTGTTAAAATCGCAAGCACTATGATAATAAAGTTCTGAATTGACCCGGATCCCACCCAAGATCACAAAGCAGAACAATAGAAATTTATCAACAATTTAAATGAAATTGGGCATCAGAGTTTTTTACGGTGAATTTATTTGAAAACAAGAAGAGTGAAGTATAGAACAGAATAGAGTGTACAGAAGTAATGTTTCATCTCTTTATTTTGACTCAGAATTAAATTACATTGGCAAGAACCATTGCTCTGTTCTAAATCCCGGTATCCCCACCGGGATGCGCATAAGCCTTGAGGAGATCAAGAAGAAAAAATATTACATTTCAACAGTCCATAGCATGAATTTAAGGATTCATGGTAAAACATCTCTGATAAAGTAATTTAATAATAAATAATGAGCTAATATCAAAGAAAAATAATCCAGAAATTGAGCTTAGAACAAATTGATATTTTCCGGAAATTTAATTAACAGAAAAAAGTTCTGTCGCGACAGAATATGTTCTAAGAAAACTCATTATTTGAGCACCAACTAATCAAGACAAAAAAAGATCTACCAGTTTGGAGGTAGATGTTTCTTTCTATGATAAGTCATCAGATGAAAGTTATTGTTTGAGTTATTGAACTTTATTGTTCTTGAGAGTTATGTTTCCACAATCATCTACAGGCAGTCGCGGCTCCTGGAGTGAGCAGTGATGTACTGACAACTCCCTCAGAAATAACATTAATATTCAGTTCATGTTTTAATTTTTATATTTTTAAACATCTTATGGCAAAAATTTCTTTTTCACAAATTTGTAGTTTTCAATATTTATTACATTGAAATGCCTTACATATTACATTTTTCAAAAAAATGTACAAGTTAATATTTCCTTTAAAATTCTATAAAAAGGTGTAATATTACTAAAAGTAAAGGTGTAATATTACTTATGTGTATATGGGGGTCCACAAACATAAATATTTTAAGTATCAGCAAAGAAAAAAAAATGGTTGGGAAGCCCAGCTCTAGAGCAATGGATTAATTTGACTATCATATAAATTTATTAATAACGATTTTTTTATTGATTTTTAGCTTTTTATCATCTGCATTAAATTTCCTTAAGAAGAGTTGGAAACCTCTCTTTCTCTCTATACTGACAATGTTAAATTGGCTGTTTTCGATGTACCTTTTCTTAAAATCTGTTTTATGTACATGCTTGAAATTTTTCATACTATTAAAGTACACCTCTCTCATTATACTAAAATGAGCTTTTAGCTAATTTTGAATTTTTCAATAAATTATGAAATATTTTATCAAACATTGCGAAATTTGAGCCATTTTTTACTTAGAAAATTTGTAAAAATTAAATTTTTGAGTTTTTTACAAAAAGCTCATTTTAGTATATACATTAGACATCATTATAAATAATTCATAAATAATTTACATACCTTTGAACAGTAGTTTCTCAGAAAAGGGGTACATCGCACTTTAGAATTTACATTTTGAGATAAATTGATTTTAATGTATACAGTGATACTTCTAATTGGCTAGGAAATAAAAAAAATAAAAAGCTCAATTTAAAATAAAAGATACATGTTTTGGTTTATATCAGTCGTTACACTTTTAAGCAAAAACAAAGTAATTTGTTTACAATTTTCGCCATTAAAATGGACGTGGCCCAAATTCAACGATTATTTAAAAATACGTTTTAAGGGCTTCTAAATACCCTAGAGGTATTAAAGTAAGGTATTTTTAAAAAGGTTAAAATCTATACAATTTGAAAATGTAAAAATCTCAAATTGTCAAAAAAATAAGATTTTAGCTTTCCAACACCCTTAATATGTATTTTAAAGTACTGACAAAAAATGACATTTTTTGATAATGTTTAATATATGTTCAAAAATTAATGTATAAATATTCTTAAACATTTACCTATATTATGTTATGTAAAATTTAAAGATTCAGCAGATAATCAGTCAATTTATTGAAAAAAAAACAATATATCTTTCTAAAAATGAAGTTTCAGAAAATGAAGTGTATTTAGTTTAAAATGTATATAAAAACTATTCATTTATCGTGAAATTATGTATACGAATAAGATGTGTAATTACTTACTTGTAGTAACATATTAATATTTCATAAAAGATGCAGCTTTTTGAATGAATAAAATACATTTCTTGTGTGAGAAATTGCTAAGCCTTAAGTGTTTGTCCACCAATAAGTATAAAATCGTAGAAAACCTTATAAAAGTATAAATCTTACGTCTTTTCATCATTTTTATATAAGAAAAGAAAACAATCTTTTTTTTAACATATGGTTTGAGTAAATACCACCGCGAATGACGAATTGTTCTTTTTAAAATGTTCTGTAAGTTCTCACCTTTTATACCAATGGTTATACACTGTCCGAATAATTTTTAAATACAGTTTTCGCTCTCACAATTTTTAAAACTTTCCACGAGGAAAACGGGGGAAATGAGGAAGACAGTTTATGGAGACATTTTAATAGCTTGAGGAAATACTAAAGCCAAATTTCCCAAGGTTTAGAAGCATCTACGTTTAGAATAGTTTCCTCTTTTAACGCGTCTTAGCAACTCACAACGTAAAATTCTCAGTCTTTTAATTACGTGTATTATTACGGTATTACATTACTTAACGTAATAGAGAATTAGTTTATTTGAAATGTGTCACTAACTTTAAATGCTTCTATATTTTGTTTCATAAACATTTTTAAATGCAGTAACAAAGTTTTATGTCATGTTTTAAGCATTGTAAATATATATAATGTTTTAATTACTTAGTATATTTAGAATATTCAGATAGTTAAGCACCACGAGGAATATTTTACGATAATAAGGACTAAAATCTGTTAACTGAACTAAAATCTGTCTGTTCAATTGAATCTTTCGAATAATTTTTTTTCAAATGGAGCTGCGGATTTGTTATTACCATTGCAGACCTAGTACATTCCCCGGGAGATAGTATGATATTTAGGGTGGCACCATATAGGTGGATACCAATTGCTACAATATAATTTTAACGACCAGTTTCCTCCCAAGATGGAAACACCTGAGATCTGATGATGTGAAACTGTTCTTAGAATTTAATTTTGCTGAGAATATCTAATAAAAACAGACATTCTAAGAATCTTTAACATACTGCATAATCATGTGACATGGACGCTGCCGATTTTTTGCATCTTGAAAATCTACTGACTTGGCCGGGGTAAGCTCAGAAACTTGGGCACAAAGGCCATTACCTAATTAAATATGCCACCCATCCAGAAAGGTAGGTAGGTTAGAAATATAAATATATTTAAAATATATGAGATTAATTGTGTAAACGAAAGGAAGAATTCATTTATTTCAATAGAATACATAGAGAATAGTGAGTTCCAACGCAAGGAGATTGAAAAATTGATTATAAAATGAAAAGCGTATTATAAATTATTTACACTTTATACCCTTTTTACTTTTCATTTATCTATTTTATGAATTTGTGTTTTGAACTAATGAGCATTAATTTTAATTTATAATACTTTATCTCTACTACAGAGACAGAAATGATTTGAGCATCAAAGCTAAAGGAAGCAAACAGATATTACGCGCACACACGCACACGCGCGAGAGAATTAAAATACAACAAGCGCAAAGTTCATACATAGGTAATGAAATTTCAAAATTCGAAGCCGCAAGATCAATCAATGACCAGCTATCGCAAATTAAATGTTATAGTCAGTAACTGACGAATTCTAATCCGGCGGTGATACATATTTGTATAAGTCAATGTAAGGAGTAATAAAAGCTCCTTATCACATCTTGTGATATTCTGTTAGGTATTCATCAATTGTTACTGCAGATCTGTGATATTTTGGGTGAGTACTTAATTTGCAATTTTTTCGAATCTGATGGTCCTTACAATTCCATACATGTTCTATTTGTGAATGGTCAGGTGTATTTTCTGATCTGAACCAAATATCAACAACACGGAGGCAGTCGAGTGGTATGTAAGCCGTATAGAACTTGGCATTACTTTGTTAAAATGGCCCTGGGTGACATGCCATTAAAGATATTACGACCATCCTTCCTTAAAGATATTAAGAACATATAGTTAAGCTGTGAAATTACGTATAATATGTAGAGGTGACCTTTTGTTCTAAGAAATAGTACCTTCTACCATTACAACTTGAGACAGCGGCTTTGTGTTTTCTGTAAAGCAAAAGTTCTTCAGCACTTTCACGCGTGGATCTGATGACCTTCGACTCCAAGACTCAACAGTCTCATCATTGAAAGCAATGCAATGCCAGTCCGCTAGTAAGCAGGATGATCAGTTGCGACATCAATTTAAACGATTCTCATCAAAGATAAACTTCTTTAAGGTACCCCATTACAGCTTAATGTTTGGCCGCGGTAGCCGAGTGGTATAGGTATCGGATCGTTGCTGGCTTTGTCACGAGTTCGAGCCCATTACCACTAAAGATCCACTGTGTAGGGCAGCGATGCACTCTAAATCTTTCGAGAACTGAAACGTCCTCCCGTTGGTGTGGTAGTTAGGAGAGGAGATGCCAGCTCAGGTGTTATCCCCGTCACTTGACCATAATTCAAAATTACGTGGTCTGTCACCCAAAGCCCTCGTGTAGCTGATCTGTGCGACGTTAATATTCACTCACTAACTTACAGCTTAATGTTGTATAGTGGTAAAATCTACCATGGTATAGAAAGAGCTTTGACACGTTGGATAGCGGACAATGACTCCTTTGCCACAATTCACCCATTCCATCAATTATCCAACCTTGCAAATTAGTTTGCATTTGCCTACCAGAGCCTTAATGCGTTGATGACTTCCTTCAAGCAACGATTGTTACAACCCCCTATGCTCAGTCGTGTTCTTTACACCGCATGTAGTTGCCTTTTCCTCAGTAAGGCCAGCCTTTGAGCAATATCATAAAGAGATTATTGGTTATCTCATCAGAGAATTAATGTGACGATAATACTAAAAGTTAAATCGTTGACATTTCTATAAAGCCGAACAAGTTTAATTTCGCTACAATAATCTATAACGGCTTTATGTGATGCCTAGCAATTCTCACAGACATTTTAAGGCATGAGCATCAGATTCGGTGGTGGAAGGTGCTCGTTTTCTGGTTTCAGACTCAATAAATGAATGAACCGAATAATTTTTATCGTCAAACGTTCTTCTCGGACATATTCCCCGAAAAGCTGGGAATTTCGAACTGCATACCAACTGGCAACAGTGACATATAATTCACGACGGAAAAAACATTGTGTCATTTACAAACAACTGATTTTTAAGAAATAATTAATAATTTCTCAATTTTAAAATGTAGCAAAAGAATTTCCTGATAAAATTCCCTTTGTTATAAATCCCTTTTTGTCAAACTTTACACGTATATACACCAAATTCGATAAAAGGGTCATATGTTGGGTCTTTTTTTTCAATTACTACTATTAGTTTACTCTCTCCCTATATATATCTTCAAATTTTCTATAGTTAATAAAATTCTTTCTATTCATCCATTCAAGATCAAATTCATTTTTTAAAACTTGAGGTGGATAACACTTGATGTTAATATTTTTTTTCAAATATTAAAATTCAATAGTTAAATTTTATTTTTTAATTTTAAATTTATTAAGCGTCATTTCTGTCGAAGTTACAGCTGGCTGCAACAGATGGTGCCAGTACGTTTCTCTAACGAGGTAGCAATTGACTCAAAAAAAAATTTCTTTTATGCATTTACTTTTTTGCAAAGGGGCTTAGGGCCTCAGGAATTTTAAGAGGCGACAACAGTTATGATCAATAGTTAACATTGTTTTGAAGAAAATGGGCCAATAAGAATTTGCTTTCAGGTCAAGAAGCTTCAAAAACGCAGAGCTTTTCTGTATCTTCCAACACGATATATACAACACGCAAGCTAATCATTCAAAAAGCTTCAATCATCCGAGATCTGGAATATTTTTTGAGGAATCTTCTATTTCTTGAAGTAGAACACTGTATCTAATACTTGTTTTAGGCAAAATTTTTAGGTCAAAATGAATGAAAGTTAAATAAATATCAAATCGATAAGATACGAATTTATATCTTCTTTTTTGTTCGTTATTAGATCAGCAAAAACTGAATTCAAGCGAATTGAACTCTTCATATTTTAGAAGCATAATATAACATAATTTTAGAAATTTTTTCGTTTAAAAAGACTGAAAATTCTATATTCTTAAATAAAATAGTGGATAACAATAAAATGAATTACTACATTCTATGCTTTCGGGTTAAAAACAAAATATAATCAATAATTGTAATGTTCCATAATGCAAAAAAATTTGCTGCAATTTTAAAAAAATTAAATGTTTAACTTTTTCTAAAAAATTTTGAAAGTTTACTATTTTTTGTTTCATTAGTATCATGCAAATAAATATCTTTTAATTTCTTATCATTTCTAAAATTTAAAAAACTAAAATAAAATTTTAACTTAACATTTACTTTTGAAATCCAGTTAATGCGATATTTTAGAAATATCGCATTAACTGGATTTCACAAAACAGAAACAAAAGTATTTATCAAAACAAATACTTGCTTTTTTTGAAAATGTGTCAAAAATACTAATTTGTCTCTTTACACCAAAACTTAATTTTTACTTCCTATTAGGTTGTTTTACAATGAAAAGTTGTTTACAGTTAAGGAAAAGCTCTCCAGAAGCACTTTTGAGTAGGAAAAGTTTTGATTTATTGTTTCGCGGATACATTGAGAAAACTTTCAGAAAAAACTAATATTTAAATATGTAAAGCATTTACTTTTAAGTAATATTAAAAAAAAAAAGTCTCATTTTTTATTTTGATTATGTATTTATTTAAAAATTTCGTTTGTCAGCAAATAGTTCAGAACATATCCATCTACTGACTTATAGCTTTAGTAAGCAAAAATATTCCAATATTAAAAAAATACTTAAAAATTTCTTATTTAAGACAGTGCTTCTCAAACTTTCACTACTGGCGACCCAATTTTCAATCATAACTTTTATCGTGCCCCCCTAAAAATAATAATGTATTGAATGCAATAATAATGCACTTTGGCGCTAAAGCTACAATACGATCATAATTATAAACCGTACAAATTAACAAGATCAGTATTAAATTTTGTATGTGTTACTTTTAAGTAATAAATATTTTCATTTTTTTTAACTTTTTAGTTCGATTTACTATAAAAACGTGTTTTTTAGTTTGTTTTAAAACTATAATTTATTTTATAATTATTTTTACTATACACTATAAAAATCACAATTCCAGTGAATAATTTAATTAAGAGAAAATATACTTACCTACTTTCAAGGACTTTTCAATTTTTCTTTGAAAATTTGAGAAAAAATCCAATAAAACTAAAGAAAATATTCCAAATGTGCGTGTCCTTAATAAAGAACATAAATCACAGACACTTTTCGCTAACAATACAGGAACATTATTTTTCAGCAAAACTGTCATATTTTGTTCACGTTTTTGTAGTTTTGATGTCGTTTGATGTTATATATCTTGTTTGATAGCATTTTGAACTTTTTCCTTGTGTCTTTTTGACAAGGCGAAGTGCTACCTTATGGCCTCATAGTTTTCTTCATAGAGATTTTTAGGCAGCATTTGAAAATTTCAAATCAACTCAAACGTTTCATGTCTAACGCTTTTCTCATATTTACTTTCGCTATCTTGATTAATATGCATTATTTCAGCAGGTTCTTCAATTGCTTGATCATTTTCAACTTTCTTCAATAGGGATCACAGATACCCATTTTTTTTATATTCTGCTCATTTACATTTATAAACCATAATAAGTCGTACAACACAGCAATCAAAACCACAAAATTGTTCATGGGGAAAATGTAGCATGTTCTAAAAAATAATTTTGTAAAACGTTTTTCATTATGTATTATACGTTTCAGAATACTCAGAAAAATACATCCTGGCGAAATAATCTTTCAAAGTGCTCAATATGCTTATCCATATATCATAAAACTCATTCACATGGGAAAAAAAACAACAGAAAATATTATTTACAAATTTCCTAAAAGAAACAGAGAGAGACATTCCAGTAAGTTTGAATGTCCAATATGATAATCAAAAAGTAGTATTTAGGCGTTAAAAAGCAAACGCAAAAAAATCTCTCATCGTGGGGATTACAACAAAGCAAAACAAAATGTCTTTTTTTTTATTTGGTTATATCAAAGCATAGGTAATGAGCTTTTGAACTGGAATCTTTATTTTTATGATCCAAATATAGGTAATGAGCTTTTGAACTGGAATCTTTTTATTTTTTTTTTTATTTTTGTTATGTTCTATAACTATTTCTTGTATGTTCTTTTATCTATTATTTCTTGTTTTTGATAAATAATACATATTTTTTTTATATATATATATATATATATATATAAATTATATCAGTGCAAATGTTTATTTTTTATTATGTCAGAAAGCATTTTGTTTTACTTCATTCCAAAAAATTATTTTTTAAACCTTTTATTTTCAATATGCTCGCGCGCCCCCCCCAGGGGAGCGTGCTCCACAGTTTGAGAAACACTGATTTAAGATATTAGTAAGATTTCATGCATCAAAAATTCATAAGAAAATTTTTTATAAAAAAAATATTGTAACTTTTTTTTTTAAGAAATGACATAAATTATTTAAATTTATGCTTTGTTTCGAGTTTTTTAACAAACTTTTTCACACAATATGTTTTAGTTTCAGAAATTGTCGAACCATAGCAATATTTATTTCAAAATTCAATAATTCAAGAGATTTACAGTTTAATTCCTAATAATATTTAATTGTAAAATATTATTACAAAACTCTATGGAGATTTTATTACTTGATAAGAAACAAAAATTTAAAAAAAAGAATGACAACTTAGAAATTGAAAACTACAAAATAAAATTTAGATATAATTAAGTATTATTATGTACTCCATTTTGCGTTTAATTTATATAATCCTACACATCGTTTAGACAAGACGTTCCAGGGAAGTGAAGATTTGGAGGGTGAAATATCGGCTCGAATATATATCTAATCACTTAAACATGGGGGAAAATTGTTTGTCGTAGTTCAATGACCTTACTAAAAGGACAGACGAAGGGGTAAAAGATTTAACTTGAAGAATTCTACTATACAATAGGATGGACCGAAAAAAGCTATTTTTTTTTCCAGAATTTCAAATTCTACCAATGCGGAAAATTTTTTCTCTGCTATATAGATGAAGGAGAAAAATATAAAAATTTATATATATGATAAATACTGCTACAGAAAGGTATAAAGTTAGGTATTTGAGTTTTTTTCAATTCCTACTATTAGCTCACTCTCTCCCTATATATATATAGTATAATAAAATAAAATTAGATACCAAGTGAAAAAGTTGTATAATCTACAATGCCAAAAAAAAGAAAGAAATTGGAGTTCCAGAGACATAACAAAGGTAGATACAAAAAGAGTCTTAGGACTAAAATACATATTTTTCTCTCTCAAATTTTCAATCGTTAATAAAATACTTTATATTCAGTCACTCAAGTTCAAATACATTTTTGTAAATTTGTAGTGTATGACACTTGATATTAATACATTTTTTCAATTATTAATTCATTAATTAAATTTCAAAAATGAATAAATAGCAACAAACAAAAATAATAGTAGAACAGCATATATAGAAAGTAAAATCACTAATTGTGTTCCTGTAGTACAATGGATAGCGTTGGGCTTCTAATCCAAAGGTCTTGGGTTCAAACCCCAACTGGAAGGGCCTAATTTCTTAGATTGTAAAATGTCTTCACAATAGTATTTTTTCAAAAAAAATTAAATTAAATTAATAAATAAAAATAGTAAGAAACAAAATATATATATATATATAGTCCAAGACCCTATATATAGAAAGAAAATGGAAAATTGCTTTCTATTTTGTCACTTAATATTGTGATTCTGTCATATGTATATACGTATTTCTATTAATTGTAACTGATTAATAAAAAGTAACTGAAATAAAATTTTTCTTTGTAGACCTAAGTAGGAACTGACTTAATTTTTTTTTATATTACTTGTGTGTTTTATGGTAAAAAGCCAAAGTAATTTTTTTAAAAGAAAAACAGGCTTTTTTTAGTAATTTTTCATATTTATTACGATGAGAACATACCCATAAAATCGGTACAAGAAAAAAAAAGTACTAGGTACATTTAACAGCTTCTTTAGTATTAGATTTTTAAAAACCTACTGTCGAAATGGCAGTGCACGATAAAGAGAAACACAGAAAAAAAGCTTGGATCGGACTAATTCGAAAATTGTTGTGAGAGCTGGGGTTATGAAACGTTGTACTATTCACTACTCAATATTAACTTATCAATAATAATCACTTTTCGTTATTTATATTGTAGGACAGCGCTTCTCAAACTGTGGGGCGCGCCCCCTTGGGGGGCGTGACAACTCTATGAGGGGGGGACGAGCATATTGAAAAGTTGAAAACAAAAGAATTTAAAAAATTGTTAATTTACTGAAAGAAAACAAACAAAATACATTCTGACATAATAAAAAATAAAATGCACATTTATACTGATATATTACACGTATACATGTACCAAAGCTACACAATGTGTGTGCATTTGATAATTTATTTAACAATATTAAGATAAGAACAAGTTTAAAAATTACCAGTGACCCTATAGGAGTGCCTTACATAATTTTTTTTATATACAAAAATTAACATTTATCTTGATAATTTGTATGGTTTATATTTAATCCCTTCACTGCAAATTAAAAAAATTTGCAATTTGCTTCCCAATGCCAACCGTTTTCCACGTACGAATACGTATGTGATGTATTGGGGGTGGTAAGGAATAAAGAAGCAAATAATCTGAAATAAGTAAATCATTTGCAAACATTGTCCAGGTCCATTTATTGCATTCCAAAGCCTTCAGAATAATTTTATGGATAGCAGTGCACAGAAAATATCATACTTCGGAAATACGTATATATACGTCAGGGGAAATTTACGTTTTGACTGAGTGATATGTTTATATACGCTGGTGGTACTTAAGACGTTAAAGTCATGTCGTAGTTTTAGCATCAAAGTATAGTATTATTGAGTTCAAGGCATTGTTATTGTATGAGGGGGTGCGATGAAAATTATGATTAAATATTGGGTCGCGAATATTGAAACTTTGAGAAGCACTGTTGTAGGAAAATAATTACTTTGAATCTAAAATCATCCAATCCAGTCTTTTTTCATTTTTTTTTCGAAAATTCAACCTCTCTATTAAGTTTTGAAATTATTTTTTGAAAATTATATATATATATATATATATATATATATATCTTCTGATATCCATACCACAGAACATCTTTTCCAAAAAGGTAGGTTCTATATATATATATATATATATATATATATATATAATATATTTTAATTTTCTTTTTTTCCTCTATAAAATCACAATTCTCCCTCCTCAGATATGCAATGTTATTGTCTGGAAGAAACATGATTTTTTTAAAAATCCTCCTATTTATTTGAATCCCAAACATGCGTGAATTTTTTAAGTCAGTGAATATACTATAAAAACAGCAAAAGAACACTTTTTTAAAAATAAATAAACCCTTTATTGCAGTGCTTCTCAAAGTTTCAATATTCGCGACCCAATATTTAATCATAATTTTCATCGCACCCCCTCATACAATAACAATGCATTGAACTCAATAATACTATACTTTGATGCTAAAACTACGACATGACTTTAACGTCTTAAGTACCACCGGCGTATATAAACGTCTAACTCTGCCAAAGCTTTAATTTCCCCGCACGTATATATAAGTCTTTCCAAGGTACGGTCTTTTCTGTGCAGTGATATCCATACAATTATTCCGAAGGCTTTGCAATTCAATAAAAGAACCTTGACAATGTTTGCGAAGGATTTACTTATTTCAGACGATTTGCTTCTTTACTCTTTCCTCCACCCAAATACAATCGCGTAATTTTTAATTGGCAATTAAGAATTTGATTCTAAACCTTACAAATAATCAAGATAAGTGTCGCCCAGCCAGTATGGTGGCTATGATCCTCGGCTTGTAACCGAGTGGGTTCGAATCCCGAGTAAGACTTGGTTGTATCTTCTTCGGGAAAGAAGTCGGTTTTTCGCTTGAAATGGATTCCCGTCTCGAAAGGAAAAGCAGCGCACCTCTTCTTGTTATATGCTGGGACCATCGTTTGTAATAAAAATCTGTATTCTTCTGTGGTTGTGTTATATGTGTCTGTTCATCTATCTCATGTCTTTCGTATGTATCCCAGTAATAAACACACGACAACAACAACAATCAAGATAAGTGATAATTTCTCTATATAATTTTATGTATGAGAATCCCATGGGGTCACTGGTAGTTACTAAATATGTTCTTAGCTTAGTATTGTTAAATTAATCATAAAATGCATTGATACAATTATAAGTGTAAATGTGTGTTTTACTTTTTATTATGTCGGAACGTATTTTGTTTGTTTATTTTCCATAAATTAATAATTTTTTCAAATAATCTTTTGTTTTTAACTTTTAAATATGCTTGCGTCCCCTTGGAGAGTTGTTACGCCCCCAAGAGGGGCACGCCCCACAGTTGGAGAAACGCTGCTTTAATGTAAACTTACACCAATAAACATTTTTCTTTTTAGTGGTCAATCATAATGCATTCCCCTCTGAAATGTGTTGCAGTGACCATGAGTGTTTGGCAAGAGGCCAAAATGAAGTTTGTCACATTCTAGCAAGCATTTATCACTTTTGCTTTTCATAAATCTTTTATTTCTTATTCCCATAAAGGAAACTTTACTGTCACAGCCTTCGCGACAAGAATTTTTTCCGTGTATCTTCGACCGTTTTCTCCTCCTCTTACAATTCTGTTTTCAGTTTTTCTACTATCTTTTAACTCGTGAGTACTTGATAAAGAAAAACAGAAAAATACAATATTACTGTTGCTAGAGAAACAAAAGAAAGGACAAATATTTCGTGAAAAGCTGAATTATTAGTTTTTGGATTTCGGAACCAAGATGATTGTAAATTTTTGATGAGTAAGCATTTTTTTTATGAAACGCTTGTTTTTACCAATCAGCACGAATTTATTTATTCTTCTTGTAGAACTTAATATCCCGTTTTAGTAGTACGAAAAATATAAAGAGAAATAAATTCATTTTGTAATAAATATTTATTTCAAACTAATTGCTTAACTACCTGAAATATATATTTCTTCTACGAAATAGCAGCAAATACATCATTTTTAAAATTAATAACTAGAGTGTATATGTTACAGTTATATGTGTAACAGTGTGAAATTCATTACTTCATAGAATAGCAAGGTATTTCATGAAACAACTAGACTAGTCAGTTAAAGTATATAAAATTATTGAATTCAACGATTTAACTAGGTATTCTGTAGAATAATGAGTACTTGATCGTTAAAGTATGAAATATACGTCACTCGAAAGATCCTTGAACCAATTAGGAACAAGAGATGGCAGAATAAATCAATTGTACTCTAGATCTCAGTTCAGTGTGAGCGATAATTAATTTCCTTTGATAAAGTTACGAATATTGACACAGCGCTTCGATCTGTTGCAACAGCTCAAAGTTGCAGGGCTGGACAAGGATTTAAAAAGTGCTCGTGTAAAAAATGTGTAACATTAAAAAGTGTGCTTGTTTAAAAAAATAATATGCAATGCAATTCAAAACGTCATCCATCACAGCAATTTTGGCTATAATAAATAATGAAAAGAAAAATAAAGGTATTTCATAAAATTTAAATTAATATTCTTTTACATTTTTGTTTGAAAAAGTTTACACACAATGTTTTTATGAAGCAACAGTTTTTCTTCACCCAACATGTGTTTTTGATATTTTAATTCCTCTGCAACGTACTCTTTTTTCCCCTTTTTTGTTTAACTAATGTTAGCAATATAGGCAATAATAAATTATGTCATCTGCTTTTCTTAATTATTTATCAATTAATCAACTGCAATAGGGATAAAATATACTTCCCGAGAGATTTTAGTTATTAATGATCAATTAATTTGTAAAATAACTTTGAAATTACTTATTTTTTACTTTAACTGTCTATCATGAGTTATTTCAACGAATAGTCAGTTATTTCATATAATAACTAGGTAACGTATGAAATTTTTTATTTATTACATACTTTAACTGACTTGTCTAGTTATTTCAGGAAATACCTAGTTATTCAATGAAATAACTGAATTATACACTCTAATGGTATATATATATATAAATCGAATTTTTTCCATCAATTTCTTTCTTATTCTTCAAATTGGCAACATCAATTGCAGAATTGACAATCAATAAAAAAGCGAAAACGATTTTTCTTCCTTCCGCTAATGGTTTGTTTTTATTCTTTTTTATTCCGAAATAATGGTCGAATTTTTCAAATAGCTAAACGGTCGAAATATTTCATAAGACTTCCGAGAGGGCATGGTACGATGTATAAGAAAATCTTTAATTGAATGGTTTTCACAGATTTTTTTTTTGGTTGTCCTTTTAGTATGCAGCTTTTGTTGCTCAAAATGCCACAACAAGCTAACCCCATTTAATTTTTTAAAGAAAACTTCAACAATTCAAGGGGAGTTTAAAAGCTACTCCTTTTACAATAATTTACTGTGATAAATTTAGTGTGAACTTTAACTATTCCCTCTGACTGACAGCTGGTATAATTCAAAATAAAGTTTAAAATAACTTGAAATAAAAAGATTTTTGAAACTTATAAATATATCAACGAGATTTTAATGTTTTTCCAATTGAGATTTCTTGTGAACCAAGGTCTTAAGATAATAAATAATTTAGTATGGTCTCTCTCTTCGGAATGATCTAAAAGCCAGGGGTTCTCAACCTTTTTTTCTTCTGGGCCGCATACATATGTCAGCTATTTCCCGCGGGCCGCATACTTATGTTAGTTATTTCACGCGGCCCGCATGCATATCTTAGTTATTTCACGCGACCCGCATGCATATCTTAGTTATTTCACGCGGCCCGCAACATGAGGGTTAATGGGGAGCAAAATATTATAGTTGAGCCTCTGTACAGAGGTCTGAGCTATATACAGGCAAAATATTATAATAGAAGCATTTTTCACAAAAGGAGGACATTTTGAAAAAAGGATATTCTAAGTTAATTTTTTGCCGAAATATTGAATTTAAATAATTTTTCTTGTCATAATGTCCTTAAAAAATTTTTATTCATGTATTCTAATCTAAGTGACACTAAATATCATGAAAATTATTCATTTATGCGCTTTTTTAAAATCACAGTTCCGAACGTAGTTGGATACCTTAATCATACCGATAAAATTCACTCTTGTAAGAGCATCATAAACATACTCAATAGGATTGAAGTCTGAAGTCTGTTTCGTCACTCCATCCAGCTATTTTATTTTTAGTTTGATTTTGTTTCATCGACGGACCAGCCACGCTTATTTCTTTTTTTGCCTTTTTATTCAACCACACAACATAAATATGCTATTTACAAGCGCAGCAAGTTTTAATTATTTTTTTTATTGTGAGCTTCGAGTATTAGAGTCCTATATTAATGCTCACGTCTGAGTATTTAAGAGAAATTTTCTCGTCTATCTCGTTCCACAGAAAGTTCTCATCTGCCGGCACAGCGCGGCAAGGAAAAATATTTGCATTGGTGCGCATGACGTTGGCGCGCATGCGCCAACACAGCTAACATACTCACTTTCCAAAAAATTAATCGACTATGCTATGTGAGTCCAATGAATACTATCATTGAAATCGGGTGAAAGTACAACCCCGAAAATGTGAACATAGGGCTCAAGACATCGTACCTATATCATGCTGTAGTCACAGAACCTTTCTCTAAAACGTGGACGATCGACACGAGGCTTACGTACCTATACCAACAAACCTACATTGTCAAATCAGTTTCTTTCTTGGATGATAGAGGACAGAAAGATACATGCTTTTCTTTACATGTGTGGATGCCGAGAATACATTATTAGCCTGAATATAAACTCATCAGTAAATATAATGGTTACTCAGCCAAAGTCCATAATTTCTACACGGTCTTCTGTGTTCAGAAGTGAGTTGGAAACAAACGCTCAGTAGATATTCTTCGAACAAACTTTTTCTAGTAAACAGAAAAATTTATGACTTGCGTTCCTGCATGAAGCTCACTAGATCAGTGATTCTCAACCCCCAGTCCGTGGATCAAATGGTGCGGGGCCACCTAAAGAACATTAAACCATTGCCATTTTATTTAAAGTGGTGCATTTTTCTCAGATTTGCGCAACTTTCCACTGAAAGCACTTTATATTCCACGTTAAATCACTTTTATTCCTTTTTGGTGTAACTGAAGGCATTTTTAAATGTAACTAATTTAAAATTGTTAAATCAAAACAATCTAAAATATAAACAATCAACGTGTCTCACCCTCAGTGGGCCGCAGTAAAATTATCAAACGTTGACCGGTCCGCAACGATAAAAAGGTAGGCACTGCACTAGATATAACTGAGGTATTTTTGCCCTCATGATACATTTCACTGTAAAGGACACATATCAATATTCATTGGGGGCATGCTTCTTCTTAGGCGCTGTCCTTGCCTTCTATTTACGGATCTGCATTAAGCTATATCCATGTGAGTTGTGAACAATTCTGAGAATTATATTAAAGTTTTAGCAACCAGTTTTTCAGACTGCTTCACCTCCATTCTTCCGAAAATTTGCTTTCATATTTTACATTGTCCAAGTGTTGGTGGTAATTTATTTCAACTGGTTGTTTATTTATTTAACTTCCACCAAGTGTTGCGAACAAACACCGCATAACTCTCCTGGATATGCGAATGAACAAAGCCTCGGAAATAAGCACATACGCTTACTTTCTTTAAAAGTTATTGTACCTTTTGAGCTATCTCTGTGTGTGTGATTTTGCAGTAATCTGGAGAAATTCATTTGATTCTCCTTCCATATATAGTCATCTTGAATAAATCTCTCTTCACAAAATACTTATTACATACAAACTATTTCGTTCAAAAACTCTTTAAAAATGAAACAAATCGAAGAAAATGTCTTGAGAAGATGTAAAATTTTGATCTCAAGCACACTTATGACTCTCCTTGTTTTCATCTTCTGATTCAACCTAATTCAGTAATGAAAAAATAATGCGTTTTTGTAGAAAAATTCAAGTAATCTTTGAACGAAAAATTGCGAATAGTGATCTCACAGAATCAAGAAATCTTCTTTCACCCAGTTATTTGTGATGAAAGCGTACTATCATTACTTTTGTTCTCTGTTATAATAATCTTGTAACATCACATAAGATAGTGAACATGTATTTTAATTAATGCATTTTGCTGAAAAAATGGAGTAAGCAATAAAACAGAAAATGTTAATGTGATAACCAAAAAAGAAATATGCCTAAGGAAATTTTGATGCTGATAAAACTCTCAATAAATAAGAAATCATAAAAGAAAATCTGCATGGAATAATTTTTCTATCTTAAATATTTTTTAGAAAAAGAGTAAAAAAATACTAATCTCTGTTTTAATAATTATTTTACGATACCGTTCACAGAACTTTAAGAAAGATAATTATACTGCTAATAAAACTTTTGCAAAGCTAATTATCTTCTCTTATTCCTTTGATCCAATTTTCGGGACTTCAAGTGACTAGGAGTCTTCACCTTAACCGGAGAATTTGTTTTGCCCAAAATGCTTTTAAAAAAAGCAAATTTTTTATTGCATACTAGCTGCACGGCTCGGAGTTGCACGGGCTTTCTCTTTTCCCTCATGACACCAGCATTTTTGTGTGTTTGTACGCGCGCAATGTGAGTGATTTCTAAAATTATGTCATTAAATTTCCCTTTTTCGAAATTTGTTCCATTCCACTTATTTTTGATTTAAGACAGGTTTCTTTTCCCTCTCAATAGATCGGCATAATACGGATTTTTTTAGTGTAAAATTATTGTTCTCTCTTTCTCTCACCCTCACAGATAAGATATAGCTTCACAAATTTCGATGTATAACATGACATAGTTAAAACAATATATGTGAAGTTAGGAAAGAAAACGATTCTAATGCTAAGAGTAAAACAAAAAAAATTCATCATTTTTAATAATAGTTAGTTTTTCGGAATCTAAAATAATAAAATTGATTACAGATTTTCATGAATCAATCAATCGTTACATGTAGTTAGCTT
The DNA here is from genome assembly GCA_019973935.1 of Trichonephila clavipes. Classification (NCBI taxonomy): domain Eukaryota; kingdom Metazoa; phylum Arthropoda; class Arachnida; order Araneae; family Nephilidae; genus Trichonephila; species Trichonephila clavipes. The sequence goes on from BMAU01020022.1 coordinate 170,106, forward strand.
AAAAATGTCTCTAAAATGTATTTTTATCCAAAATAATAGACGATGTACTTTTTAATTAACAAATATTTAATTAAGTAATGAAATAATAGAAATATATAATCCTTTTATAAACACACACACACACATATACACATATATATATATATATATATATATATATATATATAATAAAAGAAAAATGTACAGATAGAGAGATATTGAAACGATTACTTTTTTCTGAACGTTTGAATGTTTGATTAAACATATAAATATATAAGTTATAAAAAAACAGTATGAGGAAAGCCTAGATAGATATATATACATGTATTGAGAAAAACATTTAAAAAGAAAAAAAAAAACAATCTGATAGAAACATTTTGATATTTTGTTTTAATTTTATGGTTTTTCATTCCACAGTGTTTAGTAAATTATTTAAACTCGTATCTGAGAAAATAAAGTATGTTATACAAAACTAACATATTCCTTATTTTAACAATAATTTTAGGTATTATTATAATAAGTTAAATAATATCTTATTTATAATATTCTGTACATCATATTATAAAACTTTTTGTAACTAATTTTTATATAAAATATCATTTACTGCTTATTATAACATATTTTTACAAAAAGTATTACTTGTTAATAATTATAATTATAAAGTATAATATCTATATAAAAATTAAAATAGTTACATTAATTGTTTTATTTTTTAAAATGCAAAGTAATTTAATAAAATATAGTTTATTAATCAATAAACCTTTTTTTAAATAAATTTATTTATATGCAAAGTTTCGTTGTTTTATAAAAAAAGAAAAACAGCAACAACATCATGCAGAATTGTGGTGAATTAAAAACATATAAGAATAAAAAAGTAAAAAGGCCAGAGATTTATTTAGATTCAAAAAGAAAATATATATGTGATAAAAATATATTTCAGAATTTTTAAGGTTTTTTTATTCCACTGTTCTTCAATAAATCATTTTTTAAGAATGGAGAAAACTATCAGTTGTCTTGTACCCTGTAAAACATTTATCTGTAATGTGTAATGAATTGAATACTGCTATAAATATCAAATAACTTAAGTGATGACAGTGCATAAGCTATCGAAATTTCCCTTTCAAAAACCGTGAAAAAAAGTGATATTTGCAATTGCGCATGCGCAAAACTTTCACCTGTATCGTTTTTAATTAATATATTTTTAACTAATCGAAATATAAATGGTCTAAACGACATTTTTGGATAATATCTTATCTTTTGGTACCTTCGGCCAGTTTCTGCGTCTTGCGCTTCGTGAGAAGAGAGATAGACACACATAGAAATATATTCCGATAGATATATTTGTTTACCTACGAATTTGAATAGTGTTGATAACTAAGCACAATACTTATTAAAATGAAAAATATGGAAAAATTTATTTTAATTTCAAGTTTTAAAAGTTATCACATTATTATTTATTTTTTATTATTGTGGAACACAAAACCCCTAAGTGTTTGTTCTTTATAAGAACACTTGGCATGCTGTAAAGACTGTTTCATATATCTTAAAAGAATTTTTTTCACACTTGCGAAATTTTGTATGTTTGTACCTGTTTTTCAAACGGTTGATGGTTTTAAGTTTGTGCACATATATACACGCACACACATTGAAGCAAGATGTAATACTAAGTCTTACATTGCAATCGGAACAGAAAGATATCAGCTTTTTAAAAAATATCTTTCCATTTTCCTTTATTCTGAAGCAATAAACTGCACATTGTCTTGCTAATCCGTATTTTTCATTGAAAGTTTTCAAGTATTTAAACTCCAGACTTCATCACAAAGGAAACCCCGGATGAGAAGCACTTATGTACCATGGGCAAGCCGTATCTCTTCAAAATACTAGCAATATTTATCTCACTAAAAGAATAAAAAATACGTGCATATCAAAGATAAAAAGAAGAAAATATCAGTGTCCGTACAGAGAACGGGAAAATTAGTTGTGGTCAAATTTCGGTAGTCAATACGGTGTACAAGCAAACCAGTTAAGAGGTTAATATGGCAATCTGTTGGACACGATGTTCCTCATAAACAATAGCACTTATAAGTCGTTTACCACTATTTCCGAGGAAAATGCCATGAAGGATGAATAGTAGATAGTAGATTTAACTTTTGAGTAGCTCTGTAAAAAAATGAAGGCTGTATTCACCACTACATGGTGTGTGTTTATTGGCATTGTAGGTTAGATGATGAGGATGACGCTTGTATCGATATAAGGCATCCTAATTTCAATTTGTTGAGAATTTCAAAATAAAAGTTTCCAAGAAAGTGATCATGGTCGCGACTCATTAACGTTATTTTTTCAGATCTAGTTCTGATATCATTAAAACTGAATCGCGGGGAGAAATTGATGCACGTTGTAACGCAATGGAAACGAAAACACAGTCAGACTAGAGATATGTGCATTTAAGCTTTTATTTCATATGAATCGATCCGCTATCTTACACAAATCACCTTCTCTATCTTACCTGGAGCGTCTCTCAAAACAGGTTTGTTCTCAGCTCACTATCTCAAATCTAACATGGGTTCTTAGTATGGCTTCGAAAGACAGTTCCACTGAGCATGCTAGTTCGGAAGGTATGAAGTATGGGTTTCTGGAAGCCTTTTCTGCCTCCCATAATCTAAATCCTTATTGGTTATTCCGTCCCAGACAAAGTGAACTGGTTTCTATGGTATTAAGGTTCGCTACAACGTAAATCTGACGAGGCTAAAAATCCTCACGATGTCGTGAGGATTTACGATCTTAGGAACGGATCTTAGGATGAGGATGAAACTTACGATCCAGTTCTTAAATCTCTTGTCATTAATGCCACTTCACCATGGTTCACAATTATGAGGTTTGTTGGCAATAGCCCTCACATCGCTTAGAAGTACGAAGTAATAAACAATCAACTCAGTTTCAAAGTAAGCATACTTAATTTCCTGAAACCTAGAGAAAACCCGAGAGCCAATTTTATTCTCTATATTCATAAAAAAAAGTTGTTCACGATGCTTAAATAAAATTATTACGTACTATCGAAACACTGTTAACATTCCAGATAACTCACCAAGTTGACAATTTCGATTTCGCATGTGTAGCACACGCTAAATTGACAACCATGTGCTATGTCACCAATACGGTTGCGATAGTACATTGCTTCAAACTCTCGCATAAAAATATCGCAACGATTGCCTGGACAGAAATCGTTATGTGAGAAGAAAGGCGCTGTCTCGTACGAAGACTTATTAACAATCAACGAATCTAAATACTCAACTCTACAGGAAGCTGTAAGAGCTACAGGTTTATTTGAGGACTTTATCATCAATACAGTGATGAATTGAACTGAAGAAGAGCAAAGAACAAATGAATAGGACTATATAATATCTGTAAATCACAGTTTTACAATTTGAGCAATGGGTATGAATAGTTGTATAATTTGTACAATGAGAGAGAGAGAGAGAGGGTTGGTCCAACGTTAGGAGGACAGGGGTACCCCGCCTAATATAAATAAAATGTATTATAATAAAACTAATTCCTCTAAATTATATATATATATATATATAAAGGGAATCGGATATATATATATATATATATATATATAATAGGGAATCGATATATATATATATATATATAAAGGGAATCGGGTTTTAAAGAGTTTTGATTTGTTTATTTGTTTATCGGTCTCTGTTATTCGAAATTCAATGAATAAAAGTTGTGAAAAAGTTTTTACAATTACAATAACTTCTGCTCATTAAAAATTGTAATGAATAAAACGAAAATGCTTCCTAATTATGAACCAGTTTGCAGGGATTGGGGGAAATGAAACCAAGATATGAAGGTGAAAAAAGCGAAATTGCAATTATTTTTATCATACTATGAAAAAAAATTAAACGAAAATCAATGCTACAATCTCGATTAACTTTCACTCAATCCGAAAAAATCCTCCACTAAGAAAAAAGATTAAGATTATAAAAAAAGGAGAAGTTATTTTTTGTGTTATTATACTTAAGGCATTATTAATTATTTATTAGTTACTAATAAAATTATTTTTTTATATTGTATTGGAAAAATTTCGAATTAAATTAAAATACGTTAAATTAAGTTTCTAAATTATTCAAAGGATTTTCCTGTGTAAGATTATACTTATTGAAATTCTAATGGAATATCGAATTAGGGCAAGTCTACCTGACATATTTTTCACCAAACTTCGAATTGTACCATGCAATTAGAAGTCCAATCTCAACTCCATTTGCTCTGTGTGATAGTTTCCTTAGTGAAAATTTGAATACAAAGTCGTCCAGTGCATTTCATCCCTAAATTAACACTCCAAGTTTCTGTTAAGTGAGCAACACATACTTCCATAAACATCCATCACAAATAGTAATATTCCATTACATATTTATCACCCAATGACTGAGATTTATTTAATATTTTTGAACTCGTGAAAAAAATATGAGAGTTATTCGTAACGGGCCCTGTAATTCTGTACCACGATGAAATGATGAATACAACATTTTATTTGTGTGATACCTTGCTCTCTCAACTCAACATCTCATCATCTTAAAATTCAATATATTTTTCAGAAAATAAATGGCTGAATGGGAAAATGTTTAATACAGGTTGCATACTAGACTTATATTTATTAATAACCAACTGCGCTCATCTGTTAATATAAAGGAGAAAAGCAACTCACATTCACTCTTCACGATATCACCGGAACTATTACACCTACAGACTTGAAATTCGGCAGGCTTGTTACTTTTATGGAGTAGAGATCCGCTAAGAAAGGGTTTTGCCGAAATTGAATCCTGAGGGGAGGGTTACGAGGAGCTAAGGGCCATTATTGATAAATGCTCCCATTTTGGAATTATTAGACCTACAGATTTCAAATTTAACAGGGATATTCCTTTCACACTGTAGAGATCCTCTAAAAAAGGTTTTGGAAAAGTAGAGCTCCAGGTGGAGTTGCAAACGGTTAAAAGGGCGTTATACATAAAAGAGAGTACTGTTTTTAAATTATTAGACCTACAGCAGTGCTTTTGAAACTTGCAATACTTACGACCCAATATTCAATCATACTTTTCATCGCCCCCTATCCTTTCAATAACAATGTATTGAATTCAAAAATACGATACTTTGATGCTAAAGCTACCATACAGCTTTAACCTCTTGAGTGCCACCGGCGTATGTAAACGTCTCGTTCAGCCAGTGCATTAATTGCCCTGACGTATATATATGTTTTTCCAAAATACGATCTTTTCTGATCACTCCTATCCATAAAATTATTCCGAAGGTTTTGGAATGCAATAAAATGATCTTGACAGTGTTTGCGAAGGATTTACTTATATTTCAGAGGATTTGTTTATTTATTCCCTTTCTCGTCCCTTCCGTACATCCCATATGCGTGCATACGTGCAAAACGGTGGCATTGGAAAACGAATCACGTAACTTTTAATCGGCAATTAAGGGATTAATTATAAACCGTACAAATTATCACGATAAGTGTTAATTTTTGCATATAATTTTACATATGATAAGCCCCTTGGGTCACTGGTAATTATTAAATTTGTTTTTAACCTAGTATTGCTAAAATAATGATAAAATTACATTATGCAGGGCTGATGCATTTATATGTATACTAGCCGTTACCCACCCGCTTCACTGGGTATTTCACGATGTTGTATATATGTATACTATTTACATATATATTAATTATTGATATCTAGCATTAAGAATTCGATTGTATTGAAAAATATATTTATAGCTGTTACACTCTCGACCCTTGATATAAAAAGAACATAAATTATAATATCTAATTTCTATTTATATCTAAAATAGAAGGAGAAAGGTTTTTTCGCTCACTTAACCTAATAATCAAATGGATTTTCATCAAAACAACTTTCAGTGGATCTCTACTCCATAAAATAAACATGCGTGCTAAATTTCAAGTCTAAATCTAACAGAGCAAAAACGGAATTTTATCATCAATACCTCGTTGACAGCATTCTTAGCGGATTCCAATTCAACAAAAGAAGCATGCAAACCAAATTTTATTATTATAGTCTTAGCAGTTCAAAAACGGGAATTTTGTCTATCAATACCCCCCAATAACTCTCCCCCTTCCCCCTGGAGTTGATTTCCGTAAAATCCATTCTTAGTGGAACTATTCAACTAAAGAAACATGCTCAACAAATTTCAAGTAAATGGGTTAAATTTAAAAACAGGAATTTTTCTATAACACGCCTTAATCCCTCGCAACCCCACTCCTTTGGGGGTCCGTTTTCGCAAAAATCTTTGTAAAAGGAACTTTATTCCATGAACGGAACATACCTTCTAATTTTCAAGCAGGTGGTTCTATTAGTTGAAAAGCGGAAATATTTATCTATTGCGCCCCTTAATCCCCCTCAGTGACCCTTGGGGATCTATTTTCCCCAAAACTATTTTGTAGCGGATCTCTACACCATGAAAGGAATTCGCTTACCAAATTTTAAGACTGTACGTCAAATAGTTTAAAAATGGAAATAATTATCTATAACGCCCCTTAAGCCCCCGCAACGCCACTTAGGAAACGATTTTCACAAAACCCATCTTATAGTGGATCTCTACTTAATGAATGGAATCAGCTTACTAAATTTATAGATTTTACGTCTAATAGTTTAAAAAAGGAGTTAATTGCCTATAACGCCACCTAATACTCTACAACGCCACTTGGGAGTCGATTTTCACAAAACCCTATCTGTAGGGGATCTGTACTCTATGAAAGGAATCCGCTTACCAAATTTCAAGACTGTACGTCTAATAGTTTAAAAATGGAAATAATTATGTATAACGCCCCTTAAGCGCCCTCAACGCCCCTTGGAGGTCAATTTTCGTAAAAATCATTACGTAGGGAATCTCTACTTTATGAAAGAAATCTGTGTACCAGGTTTCACGACTGTACATCTAATAGTTTAGTAATGGAAATAATTATCTCTAACGCCACTTAAACCCCCGTACCGCCCCTTGGGGATCGAACTTTGTAAAATCCGTTCTTAGCTGACGTCTACTCCATGAAAGGAACCTACCTACCAAATTTCAAGTCTGTAGGTTTAATAGTTCCGGAGATATCGTGATTAGTCAGTGAGTGACTGAGAGTCGCTTTTCTCCTTTATATATATATAGATTATATCAGTGTAAACGTTTTTTTTTAAATTTTTTATTACGTCAGAATGTATTTTAGTTGTTTACTTTCAATAAATTAATGATTCTTTTTAAATATTCTGTTGTCTTAGACTTTTCAATAGGCCCGCGCCCCCTTCTAGGGTCATCACGCTTCCTAGGGGGACACGCCCCACAGTTCAAGAAACGCCGACCTACAGACTGAAAATTAGGCAGATATGTTCCCTTAATAGAGAGAGATCCGCTACAAAGAAGTTTTGCAAAAATAGACCCCTAAAGCTGGTTGAGAAGGGTTAAAGTGGTGTTATAGATAAATATTCCATTTTTGTGAACTATGAGGCCTAAACATATGAAGTTTAGCAAGCATGTTCCTTTCATGGAGTAGAGATCCGCTAAGTAGGGGTTTTGCAAAAATCGACTCTCAAGGGGCTTTACGAAGGTGTTGTTTTGTTAAAATATTCCCTTTTATGAACTGCTAAGCCCAAAACCTTGAAATTTGGAATATATATATATAAATATATATATATATATATATATATATATATATATATATATATATATATATATATATATATATATATATATACTGAGCAAAGATAAGCTTAGAACGGAGTTTTCAAAAGTCAACCTTCAAATGGGTTACGGGGGTGTTATATAAATAGAAAAAATCCCTTTTTTTAGCTATTAGAACTACAGATTTAAAATTTGGCAAACATGATTTTGGTTGACGAGAGATATACTAAAAGCTTTTTTTTGTTTAATATTTGCAACTCACTTAAACTTAACCCATTAAAAACCTTATTCTTCAATCTCTATTGTTTTATTTTTCAATTCACCCGTGCGAAGAACGGGTATACCAGCTAGTACGAATATAAAAGTATCAAAATAAGATATTAACTTCTGCGAGAGTAACTTTTAATCAAATGCTCAATCACTAAGCCATAGAAGTTGACAACCACTCAATTCAAAATACTAATTTTTCTTTAATATAAGAGGGCGAAAATGCAGATTAGCAAAGTTTTCAATGAAAGCCCAGCACGTCAAACTAACGACCTACAAATCACATGTCTAGTACATTAATTCCAATTTACTAGAGTATTACGTAGAAATTTTACCTTGAAAGTGATTGGAAGTTTTATAACGATGAATGACACGTAAAACTTTGGTCTTTTTTTGATTAATTGCTATAAACGAGATGGCGTGATTCCAGAATTCGTCCCTGCTGAACTCTTTTACCCGTCCTGAAAAATTAAAATATTTTATCATTTTTGAAAGGTAAGTTATGCAAATACGAGAAATTATTCATGATTTCGCTCGGTAGAGTTTGGATGAAAGTTTTACTCCAGCGAAGTGTCGGATATCTTAATATACTTTTCTGGAATAGTTTGTGTGTGCTAGATTTATTTTCAATAAAATTTCTCGTATTCGAATGTAAAAATTAAACGGTAGAGGAATTGAAGTTTATATTTTAAAATTTACGTTAGTTGATCCATAAAAATGAATATGTTAAGCCTTATTTTTAAAAGAATATTTAAAGTATATAAGCCGAGATGGGCTCAATTCATGATGGTCATATGATAAAGACAAACACGCGTTCTCTATTGAATTCAAAACAAACATTAAACTAATGAGCTCAATTCATATGACGTCGTATTCATATGACAGTGATAGCCATGTGGTTTTAGCCAATAAATTCAAAAACTTATGTGACGTCATAGTCACACGGTAAAAACTGTCTTGTGTTTCCTGCTAATCAGTTCATGCGCTCCGGTGTTGCCAAGTTTTGCTCTTTGCAGAAAATTTCATTTAAAAAGTACATATGTATACAAAATGCATTTTATTTAAAAGTGTAAGCATAAAATATGATTTTTTTTAATTTTAAAAAATCTTTTAGAAGAATTTTTTTCTAACATTTAAACATCTTTACCCAAATATGAAATTTGAAATTTTATCTGAGTTTTACAAAAATAGAACAAGTACAATTAGTTTAATGTTTGTTTTGAATGCAATGGAAAACACGTGTTTGTTTTTGTTATGCGACTTCATGAATTGAGCCCATTGCATTTGTTGTTCTTAAATAAAATTTATTTATTTATTTATTTATTTTATTAAAACTTAGATAAAATTCCAAATTTCATAATTGGATAAATTCCTTTAAATATAATAAAAAATTTCTTCAAAAAGATTTTTTTAAATTAAAAAAAATCTTAATTTATGCATATTTTTTTAAATATAAAATGCATTTTATGTACTTTTTAATAGAAGGTTTTTGCAAAGAGCAAAAGTTGACAAAAACGAAGCATGTGAACTGATTAGCTGGAAACACAAGATAGCTTTTATCGAGTAAATAAATATGATGTCAAGCGAGTTTTTAAACTGACTGGCTAGCATCACTTGGTTATCATTATCATGGGACTATGACGTCACATGAATTTAGCCCATTATATAAGTTATATTCCACGTGTTTGAGTTTTTAATTTTCGTCAAGCACAGATGGAAATAAAAGTTAAGCCTATTTTCTGAACAGATTCCTAATTTTATTATATGGAAACATTATATAACATTTTTAGACTTTCTCTCTACAAACAACAAAATAAACCATTAAAATATATTCATAATCCTTTCCCTAATATTTAGTAAAATTAACCAGCTTGATAATATAGTTCCAGATATGATTGTTTACAAAATAAATAGATAAGGAGTATAATCGCATTTAAATTTAGTTAAAATATCATTTTGTATGTACTAAGTATCACAATTTCCTATTTTCGTATTGAAAATATATGATACTTAACCAAATTACGCTTATCTTGTACTAAGGATTCTATTTCTTTGAAAGAACCAATGATCTATTCCAAACGTCCTCCCGTTGGTTGGTGGGTGTTAACTTCAGGTGTCTCGACGTCACCTGACCATGGAAAGTACAATTTTCGAAAAATATAATATTAAATCAATTGAAATTAAAATTACAATTTTCGAAAAATATAATTCTTTTTACACATCATTTATAAACGAAGGAGGTTTCAAAAAAGTACAAAATGTTTAAAATATATTCATAATTTTAAAATTTATAAGCATATGAAATTAAGAAGCATTTCTGTAATAAATATTAAGTAAATTTTATGTTGCTATGCTTTTTTCTAAAATAGAAGTCTTTGATGCATAAAACTTTATATAATTGTAAAATGTATCATACTCTTTAAACCCTATCTAATTTTAGTGTTACATATCTTTTGTATTTCAAAATATTTAAAAAATATTGAAATTGAAATTTTTTTTGAAAAAATGGAATTTTTTTATTTTTTAAAAAATATTATTTATTATTCTATTTATATAAAAATAGCGACAGTGTAATGAGGATACATATTTAATTTCATAAATCAACTTATTTCTAGTAATTATAGCAATTATTTTAGAAAATAAGATGCACAACGTAAAACTTAATTTATATTTCTTACAGAAATGTTTCCTATTTTAATATGCTTATAATTTTTAAACTATGATTATATTGCAAACATTTTACACATTTGAAGCCTTATTCCTTTATAAATAATGTGTTAAAGATTTGAATTGTTTAATTTTAATTTCAAAGTATTATATCTATTTGAAAATTGTTTCTATTTTCAGTCCCGGAGACGAAGTTAACACCCCTGAGATGTCTAATACAAATATACGAAAATTGACGAAAGTAAGTTTTCTTGTTTAATATATAACAGCACAGTAGTATATATTGGAGTATTTAGTACATATTAGACGCAATAGAGAGTAAATATTGATGCTGAAAATTATACTGCTTTAAAAAAACATAATCCTCATTGTATTTTTATGCTGGGGTTTTTTATTTGGAATACATGGATTAATTGGAATTAATTCTGTGTGCGAAACAATCTAAGTCAATAAAAGGAAGTACCTTTTTGTAGTTTTTATTTTGATCTGTGTGAGTCTATGACCTCTTTCGATCAATAATAGTGTTTAAATACAGCCAAATTTCCTAAACCATGCATTATTCATTCTTGCATACTTATATATATTTAGTAATTAATTTCATTAAAAGTTAAATCCAAAAATAAATATAGATACATTAAAAAATTATTGTTGTTTTAATAAACTTTACAATACTTTTCTTTATGAGTTATTTTAATAATCTACAGAGAGCGTCGACACGATATATCTGTCTTCTGCAGGTGTCGTACTTAACACGACCTCCCCGTGCCGTCTACTACACATTCAGTAGTTTTAAATGACTTCCACAGCCGTTGTGCTGTTATTTTTTTGCCCTTCTTCGACTAAGGCACGCGTGCCAGATTTGGCACGTGACTTTTCTCAACATTGAAGAAACACTTATATTTTACGTTGCTTATTTCTTATGATTGAAAATGTTTAAAAGATGCACAATATATAATTTTTTTAAATTGATTTCAAAGGAATAAGTATATTTCATGTTGTTTATTGTTATGTTATTAAATACATTTATGAATGATGCATATTTAATATACAATAAAGCCCTAAATGTATATTCTTGATCTCTTTTCCTTAACTTTGCTTCTATAGTCGTGGGAATCGAATTGTTTCAAATATATCCTACGGTGCGGCATCCTGAACCATACTGGTAGATTGATTCGGCATACCACCACTAAAGGTTACCGACCTTGACATAAAGCATACAAAAAGATACACTAAAAATCCATTATTCAGAATGAAAAACGGGAATCCTAGGTAATAAAAATCCCGGTTTAAGTAATTTGTGGAGTTAATACGATATTTAAAGCATAAAAGCTTACTTAAACTATTCCTTACTGAACTATTACAAATAATAAAATAAAAACACATCTGTGGCTCATTTTTTCATAACTTTTTACCTTATGATGTTAGGTAAATTTTCCTGGACTAATTTTCCCGCACAACACGAAGTTACTGTCTTCTTGGTACTCCTAGTAATCAGAACTTCAACGTTTGTTAGCGCAGAACTTTGATCTAATTTTGCTCCGATCTTTGTTTCGGGGTTGATTTCTTTAGCCCAGTCTCGGTAAAACATTGTACGATAAACATTCAATATTTCATGTGCACCTTAATTGTTGTTTTTGTTTAACCAATTCCGCACACACACATACTATGACCTTGTCAACATTTTCACACTCATTATTGCCTACTATGACCTTGTCAACATTTTCACACTCATTATTGCCTTATTAAGTATTCTAGACTATATTTTTCTTACAAACACTATCTCCGAAATTAAGATATTCCTTATTATTTTCTAATAATATTTTTCGTTTCCAATTTTTGAAAGTTTTGATTATCTTATTAATTTCAATGTAGATACACATTGTAAATAGCTTACATGATAGTAAGATTCTTCCAAAATGTGTAATCTATGACATAAATAAAGATACTGGGGATAACACTGGAATATAATGCAGGCACATTTTAAAAATGCTCAAGTTTTTGACAAGGGTTTCTTGGATACTACACATCCAGATATTGTAGAGTATACTACTTATTAAACTTTCAGGATCTCAATTATGAAAGATAAAAAAAATCGTAATATTGATTAGGACAATTGGAATGATATTTCAATGTATCCAATTATATTGTGTAAGTTAAGTTTTAAATTACGTACTGATTCGGATTACATGAATATTTTTATAAACCTTAGTTAAATTAATTTATGTAACAGTTTCTTTTGCAGTTACAACAGATAATGGTTGAAATAAAATTGCACTGTATTTTGATTTGAATTAACATTCTTTGGGAAGATACAATGATTACTTTCAATAAATCACCTAATTTTGTAAAACCGTTAAAAACGATGAAGACACGATGTGGGATGCATCGAAAATATTCAACTTCCCCACCTCACCATTTTAAGATTTTGATTCAACTTAGAAAAGCCTTCATTATTTGGTTTGATTCATTTTTTCAGAGGCACTTAATCTTGAACTCATGATTCAAATATCATTGATGACGAGATTTGCTACGATGACTAATGCATTGCTACGACTTCTGATAATTTTTTTACTAACAAGGAGAGGGCACGACTAAGGAAATTCATTTGGGATCGAGACTTGGTGGAATAGTTGTACTCTTTAAGGGTGTTCACCCCTCAATGTAATTCCGCCGAATGGCTGGTCAATTCGGAGAAATCAGCCTTCGAAATTCATGCTTAGCTTTTATACAATTAAATTTTAATTTTCCGCACCGAGTTCGTAGCTTGATTGGTAAATCGTCTGCTTACTATGCGCAAGGTCAGGGTACGATTCCACGCGATCAACTTTTTTTCTTCAATTCATTTAATTATTTTTTAAAATTAAATAAATTTATTTATGAAAGGTTTATTAAATATTAAATGATATTTTTTGTAATTATTTTGTATTTCATAAAGTAAAAAAAAATTCTGTGATTACATAAATAATTATATTAAATTTTATAAATATATATATTTTATATTAATAAATAATATTAATAATAAAATATATAATAAATATTAAATGATATTTTACAAAATAATAAGTTACAAATAGTTTTATAATGTGAAATACAATATACTATAAATTCTATATACAAAATAAAATAATTTATAAATTATATTATATTATTATTAAATTAATTATTTTATAATTAATATAATAAAAAATCTGTCTTTTTTAATATATTATTAATTTAATTATTTTATAATTTTATAAAATGTTTAATAAGTCCTTTTCAAATAAATTTATTTAATTTCAAAAAGTTTATTTAAATAATTTTAATAAATTTACTTAAATAATTTTAATAAATTTATTTAAATAATTTCTATAATAAATTAATAATAATTTCGATAATAAATCATAATTTTAATAAGAAACAATAATTTTAATAAGAAACAATAATTTTAATAATAAATTAATAATTTTAATAATAAATTAAAAATTTTGGTAATAAATTAATACCAATTTTAATAATAAATTAATAATAATTTTAATAGTAAATTTATAATAATTTTAATAATAAATTAATAATAATTTTTAATAATTTAATAATAATTCTAATAATAAATAAATAATAATAAATAAATTAACAATAATTTTAATAATAAATTAACAATAATTTTTAATAAATTAATAAATGAATAATAATTAATAATTATTTTAATAATAAATGAACAATAATTTAATATAAATTAATAATAATTCTAATAATAAATTAATAATAATTTAATAATAAATTAATAATTATTTTAATAATAAATTAATAATAATTAATAAATTAATAATTTTAATAATAAATTAATAATAATTTTAATAATAAATTAATATTTCTTATTAATACTAATTCTTATTATTAATTAACTAATTATAATAAATAGTAATTAATTAATTAAGGAGTAATTTGGAGATTTTTATCAAAAAATGTAAATGGCATTCCATAATACCTAACTCTCCTAAACATATGTAAATACAATGCAATTGATTTAAAAATACATATCTAATATTAGATTTTTTTTTTAATTTTCAAATAATCCGCATGTGTGTTTCAACATATTTATCCAATTAACATATTTGAAATTTATCTAGATTTTACAAGTAGAACAAGTATAATTCTAATATCAGTTATGAATTGAATGAAAAACACGTGATTGCATTTATCATCTGACCGTCATGAATTAAAAAGATTCCAAAAGTAAAACCAAATACCGCTACATGCCTTTTGCAATAATTTTGATAGCGCATACTTGAAAATAACTATTTTGTAGTTCGCTGCTCAAACTTTTGATATTTGTGACTCAATATTCAATCTTAATTTTCATCATTCCCCCACCCCCATAAAATAACAATGTATCGAATTCAATAATGCTATACTTTGACGCTAAAGCTACAATACGACTTTAACCTCTTAAGTGCCACCGACGTATATAAACGTCTCGCTCAGCAAAAGCGTTAATTGCTCCGGACATATATATACGTGTTTCTGAAGTACGATCTTTTATATGCACTGCGATCCATAAAATTATTCCGAAGGTTTTGAAATGTAATAAAAGGACCTTTCAGTGTTTGCATAGGATTTGCTCATTTATTCCTTTTATCCCCCCCACCCAATACACACATACGGGTGCCTACGAGGAAAACGGTGGCTTTGGGTAGCGAATCGCTTAACTTTAAATCGGCAGTTAAGGGTTTAATTACAAACCATGCAAATTATAAAGATAAATGCTAATTTTTGTATATAATTTTATATATAATAAGCCCATGGAATCATTGGTAATTATTAAATTTGTTCATAACTTATTATTGTTAAATTAATTACAAAATACATTGTCAGTGTAAATGTGTATTTTTTGTATTATGGCAGTATGTTTTTTTTTGTTTACCTTCAATAAATTAATATTTTTTAAATATTCTTTTGTTTTCGATTTTTCAATATGCCCACCCCCAGGCAGCCGCGCTCTTCAGTTTGAGAAACGCTGTTGTAGGTTGTACCGTTTTCGCACAATTTTGATCTCACAGGCTCATAAATGATAAAATTGTTCATAATTTGAAATATTCTTATATTTTGTTGTGTAAAATGATTACATTTGGGACCTACTTTCTACGGAAGCGAACGCAGTGGAATATTTCTAAAATTACGGTCTAATACGCAAGTACCCACAAGACTATGAGGTTTAGCAAAATGACGAAATAAGGGACAGCGTTTATATAAATAAGACACATTTGTTGCTAATTGGAATTACGGCGTTTGCATCACTTAAGTATTGTAATTGTTATCAGATGTTTCGCTTATTCCTAGTGTACTTATTTTTGAATACAATTTAAAATTCTTCTAAATCTTCACCAAATTATTTGTTGACGTACTAACAGGGAAGAAGCATGCACAGATTGTTTGTGCGCATGTTCGGAAACGATGACAGCATTTGGCGATGTCTTTTGGCTTAACGAAATTGGTTGACGGTGTGATACGTATGTATTTAACCCTCTCGCTGAGCATCCCGCGATTTCCTTCGCCGAGACGAAGAACCAAGGCCACGCCTCTCGGATCCCATCGATCAACCAATCATCGTCATGCCACTCAGCAGAATGAAAAATTCAACTCTCGCCATGCCCAACATCGCAGATTATCCTGGCATGTGATTGAGGACTGTTTTACAGTCCGAATGCCCCCAAAATAACGCCTATTTATTACCGCGATTTCCACGGGCAAACGTAGACGTAACACATGTAGCACTACGCAGCAAGAAGGTTAAACATTTACACAATGTCATAAATATTTTGGATACATACGCACTATATCGTCGACCCATTTCGTCAAGTGAAAAAATCGACGCCAAATCTCGATATACAGCCAATAGTGGAAATAATTCCCATACATGTCCGAACACGATAATAATAACAATGACGGCAGCATTTGGCGACATTATTTTTTATTGAGACGTCTTTTGAATTGGAGAAATAATTCAACGGTATATTACATAAGTATCATATTTTGAATCATCATCGCTTATCATTATTATTTCGCGTTGTGCTCTCTAATTGTATTGCAGCCCTATAATTACTTATCTAACATTTTAAAACTATGCTTTTGAAGTCTACTTAAAATTATTATAAGGTTACATTGAATCATGTTTCTTTGTACATTCTGACAGCCTTTTAAAACTATATATCTAAATAAGATTCACATGGTACTTATTATCATGTAAATTGTAATATTCACGTGAAATTTATTAAAATATGTAACAAAAAAATTCAAATTAAGCTAATTTGTTATTCCAGATCGTTATTACTAGGTGCGTGACTATTCTGAATTAACTTAATGTTACCATAGGGATTTTCAATGGTAATTTGTTAAAGTTTGCTTACTACAAACAAACGAAAATCATTTTAAATGTGAAAAAAACTTTTTCATGAGCGAATAATATAAAGGTAAAGCTGTTACAGAAAGTTTGGAAAGAATGTTTCGTGTTTTTGTAGCTGTGAATGAGGCTTTCATTTCAGTTTAAAAAGCAATGCTCTCTTTTTTAATTCTATTTAAAATTAGTTAATTGATGTGCTAAGTAGAAACTATATGCAAATTCAGTTATCAGCACAAAGTTTTCCATACATTTAGAATAGTTAGTATGATATTTAACTTTTATTTAATTATAGTTTAATAGTTTATTTACTCCAAAAAATTTTCAACTAAGCAATATTTAACCGATGAATTAGATTAAGTTGGATACTGTTACGAATTTTGTGTAAATAGTATAAATAATTTGTATTTGAGTGTTTAATGCATTTATATTACTCTATGTTATATTTATTTCATGTTAAAATTGTACTATTCCCAAGCAACGCCGTCCCTTACGTTATAATGGTGATTCAATGAGAACTTGACGAAATCTTGACGGTAGAGCCAAGTTGGCATTATTTTTGGAGACCAATTTTGAGGCCAATTTGGCGACCATTTTGGCGTCATTGGCGACCATGTTGGCGAGTTCGGAACCCTCTGGAATCTTTTAGAAAGTAGTATATCTCTCCACTAGTGTCACATTCAATAACACGAGCGGTTATATTTCTGGAAGTTTCTGTCGCGCCAATAAAACGATGCTCACCGCTACGGCGACCAATCTTGATTAAGCCAGCGAGTAGGGAGGATTGTTTTGACTAGCGATTAGCTCGGCTGTGCTTGTGAATAATCTTTACTTACGTGTATTTTTAAACACTGGTGATTATGTTTGATTGCTGTTGAAGGTGTGAAGACTTTCGGATATTTACCCTGGGAATACTGCTGCTGAATCCTGTATTTCAAGGATTGGATTTTCGATAATAAATTCACATCGCTCTTAAAGAACTGTTTATTTTCTTTGTGATTGTTTTGCATAAAATCCACGAACCAGGATCTACGTAACAATACTTTTTGGTACTTGGATTTAGGTGTGATATCGCCTTTGGGACATTTGAGATAAATAATGGTATCGTGATATTTATTAATTCAAATGTTAATTACAGCTATTAATTGCAGTACATACATTGAAAGTATTAAAAATATTGTTTAGGTCAGGAGTCGGCAACCTTTTAGCTGCGGCGTGCCAGATAAATCTAGCAATATAGTTCAGCTTGCCACACAGTAGGACATTTTTGAAACAATTCGATTCCCACGATAATGTATTGAGCAGTGCTTCTCAAACTGTGAGGTGCGCCCCCTAGGGGGCGAGTATACCGAAAAGTCGAAAATAAAAGATTACTTAAATATTTATCAATTTACTAAAAGGAAGCAAAACAAAATATATTCTGACATAATAAAGAAATAAAATACACCTTTAGTCTGATATGCTATACTTATAAATGTATCAGTACGGCACAATATATTTGATATTAAGTATCAATACTAGAACAAGTTTAGTAGTTATTAGTGATTTTTCCATGAGCTTATCATATACAAAATTTAATACTTATTTTGATAATTTGTACGCTTTATGCTTAAGATCGTACCGTAAGCTTTAGCGTCAAAGTATTATACATTATTACTGCATTCAATACATTGTTATTGTACTGGAGGGGGGCATCATGAAAGTTGGGTCGCGACTTTCAACATTTTGAGAAGCACTGGTATACAGAGTTAGAGAATAATGGAAAGAAAAGAGCTTGTCACATGAAATTTGGCAAAGTCGAATCTCAAAGTCCTCACTTTGGCATTGTGTGGAAGCTTGAAGAGTGTGGTGTTCGTTCTGGTACTGTCCTCATTAAATGCTAACTTTTGATTCCTTTACTTTGAAAACTGCATAAAATCTTTTGAAAGTTAAGAGAAGTACTTTTAATTTATTGTGAAATTTTCAAAAATTTTATTAGGGTAATCGATGCCGCCGTTCAACAGCGTTGTAGTGCAATTGTATCCCCAATAACGCAAATGAGTAAGTGAATATTAATGTCGTACTATATAGCTATTCGTAGGCTTTTGACGACGGACCTCGTGACTTTGAACCGTGGTAAAGTGACGAGGACGATTCCCATCTCCTAACACCAAAACAACGGGAGGACGGTTGAGCCTCGACACTTTTTCGTAGATCGGCCCTTCTGCATGGCGGGTATTCAGTGTTACAAGGCTTGAAATCATAACACGACGTCTTTGTGCGCGTTCCCTTGACCACTAGGCTACAGCGGCCACCAATAATACGAGGGAGTTATGAATATGAGAGAAGCGTTTGAAAGAGTCTGTAGGAAGAGTTTGTAAGGTTGTTATGAGGTAGTTTAGGTTTGGTGGTTGAAAATATAAAGTTGTTATTTGTTATTTAAGAGTAAGAAATTATTTTTATTTAGTAGTATCAGTAAAAATTGTTTTTCACATAACTTTAATAAATCTGAATTAAGAAATTTAAAATGCATTGCATTACTAACCTATTTATGCAATTTTAAAACAACCATGAACAATAAATTTATTAAAAATTTTAAACCGTCTTGTAATTTATGAATGATTTTTTTTACTAGTTAAGTGCTTTTAAGATAATAAGATAATCATTCATATTTAAATATATTCTGTTCATTGCTTAGAAAGTAAGCAATAATGTTTTTTTTGTAGTCTATTATTTTTAAAACATTTTGGCGTTACTTTGTTACAACAAATTATGGAGAAATTCATTAAAAATCATTTAAGAATAAAAAAAATAAATTTGAAAAATTTAACTTATTTTGTGACATTACATTGCGTGAAAGATGTACAATATGCGACTATAAAAGGAGAATCTAAATTTTTAGGATTCACTTAGGAACACCACTTCTGTTTTAAAAACTTTAAGGGTATATTTGACACCTTTTCTTTTCAAAAGAAGATCTTAGGGAAATTTTTTAACAACCTTTCTTTTCTAAATAAGGGCGTAGGGGTATTTTTTTTGCAAGATATCAAACAGTGATTAATGTGAATTTTGTAGAAAGCCCCAAATGATCCACCTCTTTGTGTTATATACATCTACAAGCTGGTACGAAATTGGTTTTGTTTTTTTATAGACCACTATTATATTGCCTTCTAATAGACAATTCTAGTAATGTAGTTAAAAGTGTATCTTTTATAATATTGTTACCAACTTGGTGTGATGAATTTTTAAAATAGAGTAAATAATATACACCTGGATGTGTAATACGTTTATATTACTCTACGTTGTATTTATTTTATGTTAAAAATGTAATATTCGCTAGTAACGCCGTTCCTTACATTATAATGGTGATCCAATGAAACATTGGTGAAATCTCGGCGATAAAGCCAAATTGGCATCATTTTTGGTGACCATGCTGGTGACTTGGTGACCATATTTGGTAAGTTAGCGACCCTATAGATTCTTCTGGAAATTAGTGGAGAAATCTACTTTTTCATGATCTCTGGAGCAACGGATTTTTCTCGAGAGATCCACGAGGGAGTCACTCGCCGAAACTGAGTTAGTCTTGCTTTAACCGTTGAAGAGTGGTACTTATTTAACCATGAAGAGTCAACCAGGGATTAGTTATTACTTCGGCTGTGTAGGACGAGCGAGTGCTTGTGCATAATCGTTTGCATACTTGTGTTTTAGACACTGATAGTTGTTACTGAACGCCGTAGAAGGTGTGAAGGCCTTCTGAGATTTATTCTGCGAAAATAGCTGCTGTATTTCAAGGATTGCTTTTTGACAATAAATTTTCATTGCTTCTGATTAACTGTCTTGCTCTTTGCGATTGATTACATAAAATCTTCGAACCCTGTTCTGTGTAGTAACATTATAATTTAAACTAGTAAAAGAAATTGCGTGAAAAATTTGAGACATTTACATATTATAGTTTTAAAAAATGAATTAATAATACTTATGTAATTACTACATGACATTGGTGACCTTTAGGAAATTCCAACAAATCTTAGCAATTGTTGCTAGGGTTTCATCGAATAGGTTGCCATAACTCATAAGAACTTAGGCGATTAATTTCTGGCACGCAGCTAATATCTGGCAATAAATCGCAAGCATACAAGGTTAGTGCATAAGTACCAATTAAATTTCATAAACGGATTACTCTCTGTTTTTTCTCTTTGTAAATTAAATTATATATAATGTTAGCAATTGAAAATAATATTGATAACAATAAAAATAATATTTGTGTCATTATAAAAAAAAAGGTATCAGATATGATTCAAACAAAAATCCATAAGTTAACATCAATAACATATCACTTAATTTGTGCACGATAAATTTTATTTAAATTTTAAATTCAATTATTTTGCTTTGACTTGAACACACGCTTCGCGAAATTAATAAATAGAAAAAAAAATGAAAATCACAAAAAGTTCTGCTATCTATCCCCCAATAAATAAAATCATAGCAAAAAGAACAAAAATCAGTATATTACACTGATAAAAAGAATTTCCGACCCGGTGTTGTATAAAAAGTATAGAGTTTTCTAAAAAAAATGGCGCAAGATCTCTTTGATTTATTTCCAATTTTCTACGTTCCCTAGGACACAAAAGATTTTCGTCACCATAACCACTAAGCCGAAGCGCAAATCGCCCTGTCATAAATCTCTTCGTAATTCAAGTCTCATTCATCTAATTATTTTGAAAGCTTTTATGGACTGTAAACCGATAGGATAGGTTTGGGGTGACAAGATTCCTTAACTGCTGCGCCGTTGCCGAAAGGAGTACAATAATAATAACTGTAAAATAGTTTTTTTACCCATCTCAAAGAGCATGGTGTAGTTACCTTAAAACATTAGATGGGATTTTGCTGTAATGATAATAAAAATGATAAATTTTCCTTGATAATAGTACTTCCGTGGCAAGTTTAAAAATTAATCGCACAATATATATCAGTGGTGCTTAAATATTTTACTTAACTTATTCAATAATCCTAATTCTGTGATCATAACTAAAAACTCTAAAACAGCGGTTGCCAACCGGTGGTGGGCTGCGGTAGCCCAGTGGTTAAGGTATCCAACCATGGCAGGCATGTCATGAGTTCGATCCCAGTACCACTAAAGACCCGCCGTGTAGGGCAGCGATGCACGTTAAATCTGTCGAGAGCTGAAACGCCCTCCCGTTGGTGTGGTGTGGTAGTTAGGAGAGGGGGTGCCAGCTCAGGTGTCGTCCACGTCACTTGACCATGGTTCAAAATTACGTGGTCCTTCGCCAAAAGCCCTCGTGTAGCTGAACAGTGCGACATTAATATTAACTCACTCACTCACGCCAACCGGTGGTCCGTGAAAAAATAGAAAAATCGGGACATTATATTTTTATGAAGATTTGGATAAAAAAATGGCGATTAACAAAACGTGTTATGGAATATGGAGTGTACTTTTTAAAAATTTTTACTTACTACTTTTGAGGAGTTTAGAGACTTTTTAGCTACTTTTTTGCAGGTGTTTCCATCGACATTTGAAAGTGAGAGTTGGCAACGATGGTAAACGGGCTACACTCATGTGACGTCATAGTAACATGATAATGACAAACAGGCGTTTCTGACCGATTAATTCATAAATTCATCATAATCATACGATAAATGCAATCACGTGTTTCCAGCTAATAATTTCAAGTGATTCGTTGTTGCCAACTTTCGCTCTTTGCAGAAACTTTATATTAAAAAGCACATATTTACCAACAATAATAACGTACGGAAGTAAGCAAAATATATTTGATTTAAAACAAGTTAAATAATTTTTTAAAGTCAATTCCTACCTCTTTAGAAAAACTTACTGGCACCATCTGTTGACGTTAGTTGAAACTTCAACATAAATAACGCAGAATAAATTTAAAAGTAAAAAATAAAACTTAATTAATGAATTAATATTTGAAAATACTGTATTAACATCAAGTATCATGCACTACAAGTTTAAAAAATGTATTTGAACTTCAGTAAATGAATAAAAAGTATTTTATTAACGATTGAATATTTGAACAAGATATATATATATATATATTGATATATATATCTATCAATATATACATATATTGAAGGTTGGCGCCATCAAACTAGTTTAACCCCACTTATCGGTCCTAAGTCCGAGGTTGCACTTGGATATTTTATAAATTTTAATTTTTTAATTTTGTTTGAAAACGATGGAATTTTGTCTTCTATATTCGCCATTGATATTTTGAAATAGGATTTAGTATCATAAGATTCGTATAATTTCAATTTTTTAATTGATTATTGTGATTGATTGTTGATGATTGATTTTATATATTTAAATATATGTGGCAGCCAAAGCCAAGCAGTCTTCGCGCGCAGGCGCAGCAAATCAAAACTAAAACTCTTTGACATTAGAGAGAGAAAAGAGAACGCGAGAGGTGCGCGAGCAGGCGTTACCTTCTGAATATCATCGTCAAACTTATCTGTAAAAATATTTACCTTTTTAATTAGTTTTTGTTAAAGTTTTAAAATAAATGTGAAGTAAGACAAACACGTCTTGGACCCCTTGTTGTCTCCCACAAATTATGGGGGCTCGGCCGGGATCGATAAAATTTCGATTTTGAACCAAAGTCTGGACAATGAACAAAAGCGTCCGTGAGGAGACGCTCCGCCATTTTTCGAAAACTTCGTTCAACCTGTGTAGAGGTTGAATTTTTCAACTTCATTCCGCCTGTGTAGAGGTCGGAACAAATAACAAAATAACCTGTGTAGAGGTGTATTTTTCAACGAACCCTCAAAATCCCGCCTGTGTAGAGGTTGGAACTAACTCAGTGTGAATAATCCGCCTGTGTAGAGGCCGGAACTACAATTTCAAGATATAACCTGCGAAGAGGTGTCAATTCGAACAATTTCAACTATATTACCTGCGAAGAGGTGAAATCAGTGGAATCAACGTTTTTATTGGATACATCGTACGTGCTAGCAACAAGGGAGCCAGAAAAAAAAAGTAGGATCTTTCCATATTTTTCTAAAATGTATAAAAACGCTCTTAAAGAGGATCTCATAAGAGTTGTTGAGGATCTAGACGGTTCTGTGGAGAGTACGGACACTATTGCTATACTAAAGACTAAAATTGAGAACAGTAGTACATTTGAAAGTGATCCAGATTTCGTTAAAACTTTAATTCAAAACTGTATAGATGAGAGAGTATCGCAAAACGAAAGAGAGGTAACTTTAGAAAATCAGAAAATTGAGCTCGCGAAACTTCAGTTAGCAAAATTAGAAAAAGAAATCGAACTTCAAACGGCTAAAAAATAAAGCATTAAGTTTAAATCCTGCAGCTAAAGTCGAAGAAAAACAGTTCGAAACTAACATAGAAAATATGATAAACATTATCAGAACTTTATCTCTTCCTGTTCCCACCAGATCTGAAAACTTTAATCTGTTCTTCCAATCATTAGAACGCGCATTTTTAACCAAGAAAATAAATGACGAATATAAATCTGAAATTTTAATAAATCTTCTGGGCGAAAGAGCTCATAACGTCTTACTGTATATTAAAGAAGAGGAATTAAATGACTATGAAAAACTAAAATCTATAGTACTCAGAGAATTCCAATTAACCCCTCGCGAGTGTTTAAACTCATTTAAAAATGCTGTAAAATCATCAGGCGAGACATACATCCAATTTGCTACAAGATTGACGGCAAACTTCCAATGTTATTGTTCGTTAAGAAAAGTTAATTCCTTTGAATCTCTATGTGATCTTATAATTTCTGATAAATTATTTGAAACTTTAAATAAAGGAAACTGCAACCCACATTGGCATTCGAGAAGCAGAAGATTGGTTTAGGCATATTGATTTAGCTAAAGAGTGTGATATTTATATTTCATCTAGAAGCGGATCACATAAGGAAATTCCTATTACTTATGGATATACCCAAGACCCCTTTAAAAATAGATCACAAAACTTTAAACCAAAGATTAAAGAGAACTATCCCCAATATCTTGAAAGAGAAAATAAAAATTGCTTTATATGCGGTGATTCATCTCATTACGCAAGAGACTGTGAGAAGCGTTTTAAACTTAAAGAATCTAACGACCACATCCATAATAGAATAAACGTGAATACTTTGAAAATCGAGAGCGAAAAACAAAATAGTGATGAATTCGAAAATCTTCAATACGTAAACATTTTTGTGGAAAATCAGCCCGTAACAGCCTTGATCGATTCAGGTTGCCAGATCCCAGTTTTAAATTCCTCACTAATTAGAGTGCAAACACCTTCCGAAGAAATCATAACATTAAGCTCATGTTTTGGCGTACAGCGTATGGTAGAAGTTAAAACCATAAATCTTTCTCTTAATCAACACTCTCCCGGTATAAGTGTGCGAACGGCGATATCACCGACCTTGATTGAAGAATTTATTATACATCCCAGTGTATATTCTGAAATAAAAAAAACTAGGCCACACAAAGAGCGATGTTTTATTGAAGTGAAAGTGAATCCTTTTGAGTGCAGATTATGGTGTTTCTTTTCCAAATGTTTCTGATTATGGTGTTTCTTTTCCAAATGTTTCTGTTTCAAATGTGATAGAAAACTCTAGTTATGATTTGCCATATGTTAAAAACTTTAATACTAGAAATGATTTGAGTTCTCTAATTAAGGATTATAAATGTAATAAAATTAAGAGTACTAAGTTAAAAATGAATATTAAATTGAAAAATGATATTCCTGTGTGTCAGAGAGCCAGACGTTTATCTTGTTCTGAGAAATTACAGGTAAACAATCAATTTGATGATTGGTTACGACAAGGTATTATAAAAGAGAGTGTTTTTGATTATTGTTCACCTATAGTATTGTGTAAGAAAGCCAATGGTGCCATGAAAACGAGTTCCGTGGAATTTATCTCCCGATCTCCTACCCCTTCACCTATGAATAGTAATTATAGACGGTTTGTGTTGCTCCGAAAAATTTTTTTGAGCCTTGGCAGTGGAAGCGAAGGAAAAAGAGAAATCGTTTTGAACAGACGTCAAGAACTCTACAGAGGAAAATATCGATGCGTTCAACCAAAGATCAACTTGTTAAAAAAGACGTTCTTATGCCTGTGAAACAATGTTTTCCTGTGGAACCTTCCGGATGTCGAAGAGATGCCTTCACATGATGGAGAAACTGTCTAGTTCAGCAGAATTATGATATGTTAAATCTTTGTGTATTTGTCGTATAGTCCTTGTCTGTTCCGTCTTTTTTGTATGTTTCAGATTCTCCTTTGGTCTCTATGGACGTACCGCTGCGGACAGCGTACAGTCAGGCTGGCCGATTGTGGCAGCCAAAGCCAAGCAGTCTTCGCGCGCAGGCGCAGCAAATCAAAACTAAAACTCTTGGACATTAGAGAGAGAAAAGAGAACGCGAGATGTGCGCGAGCAGGCGTTACCTTCTGAATATCATCGTGAAACTTATCTGTAAAAAAATATCTACCTTTTTAATTAATTTTTGTTAAAGTTTTAAAATAAATGTGAATAAGACAAACACGTCTTGGACCCTTTGTTGTCTCCCACATATATATATATAGGGAGAGAATGAACTAATAGTAGGAATTGAAAAAGAACTAATAGAGAACACATTTGGATATCTCGGAAACTTAATCTCCTGCAAATATTTATAATAGAACAGAAGAAAAAAAGTTAAAAGAATGTTTATAGCTTTAATATATGCAACTTTTAACATCATGGCCCCATAAGCAAATTAAGAAGGAAGCCATATAAAAGGTATGTTTTGAGCACTTCGAATATTAATATTTATCTCGCAACTGAAATTTAATGCGATTTTCTAATACACTTTTTGGTCCCTTTTAAAACATAAATTAAGATAACGATACCATTATTCCTCTACTGTAGTGTAAAATATATATGATTTATGGTATATATTTAACATGAGCTTTTCAATTTAACTTTTGAAACAAATACTTTAAATAGAGGCATAACATTGCAGAAAAGTTTCACACGTCTAAATTTATATATTGTGCATATAAACATATTAGTGTTCGCAAGAATATATTGAATACAAAAAGGAATAAAAATTAATAATCAAAAAATAAAGATAATGATTTAAGGTTTACGAAAAACTGTTGTGTGTTCAGTGATTTTTTTAAATATTGTTCTCCATTACTTTTAAGACAATTTTCCTTCAATTAAAATTTTTAAATACTTTATGGCATGCCTTTTTAACTCCATTTCATATTTCAATAACATGTACAGTTACGTAGTCCTTTCATATGCTTCACATAAGGACTCCAAAAATATTTGTGAACAGAAAATATCAGAAAAAAACTATGGCCAGGAAAAATACTCAAAATTATATTCTAATGAATTAAAACTGATTATTCCCCCCCTCCTGTATCGGATTACATCACATGATTTGAAAATAAAAACTCGAACTTTTTTCCCTTCCCGTTTGTTGACCTTGACAGAACGTTCATCTTTCTGAAGTATGTGTGATAGGCAGTTTCTGATTCTTGCAAACGACTTCGATTTCGTCATCTATTAATGGTATCAGTTACATCGGTAGTTGACTCTGTCAAAGCGTCAGATTTATTCTTAGTACACAGCAGTTTTGACAATTTTCTACGTTTCGGCAAAGAAATATAAAGTCAACTATTAAGTTGGGGAAAAAGAAATCCATTATTTTTGCATGAAATTCAAAACTTTATTTAACATGTTTCAGATTGTCCGATTTGGGTCAAATATGTAGCGTTTTGTTGCATAATTTGTTGAGATTTTAAAGGTAGCTTTATACTGCCTCTCTCATACAAATCTTAGCCTTTATTGGCGAAAAACTCTAGTAATATCGATTTTCAATATCTTCTCTTGATCCCAATTTCTTACCACTCTGGAAGTTTGGCAATGAGAGAAAAAGGTGGTAATCGTTTGGTGCCAGGTCCAGACTATATGGTGGATGCATTAAAGCTCACCAATCAAGTTCCCAGAGTTTCTGGCGAGTAACTACAGACGTGTGTTGAACACAAAACCTCTTTTGTTGGCGAATTCTGGCTGTTACTAGCTTCAAACGGTCCAGTTGTTGAGAGTAGATATCAGAATTTAGTGTTTGGCCCTACGGAAGCAACTCATAATAAATTATTCCTTTCCCCAATCCCACCAAATTCACAGTAGAACCTTCCTGGATGTTAGTGCTGGTTTGGCCACCGTTTGAGCTGCTTCACCACGCTTTGACCACGATTGTTTTCGCACAATATTTTCGTATGTGACCCATTTCTCATCCCCTGTCACAATCTGCTTAAGAAATGGGTCGATTTCATTCCGTTTGCCAGGGCGTCGCAGACGGAAATTCGATCAATCAAGTTTTTTGGTGTTAATTGGTGTGGCGCCCAAACATCGAGCTTCTTTTGGAATCCAACTTAGCTCAAACGGCTTAAAACTGTTTTA
Organism: Trichonephila clavipes; assembly: GCA_019973935.1. Classification (NCBI taxonomy): domain Eukaryota; kingdom Metazoa; phylum Arthropoda; class Arachnida; order Araneae; family Nephilidae; genus Trichonephila; species Trichonephila clavipes. The sequence continues at coordinate 198,508 of BMAU01020022.1, forward strand.
TGGTCGATCTTCAGCTCCTTTGCGATGCTGCGACTACTAATATGCCGGTCAACTTCAATTATTTCTGTGATTTTATCTACATTTTTGATGACGAGTGCGGGACAACTTTAACATCAAAATGCCTAAACGGAATTAACGAAACCAAAATTGCACATAATTAGCTGTTACAGTATCGGCACCATAAACACCATTCACAATTTCAGCCGCCTGGCTTGCATTTTCGCCTTTATCAAAGAAAAACTGTAAAATGTACCGAATTTTCTCTTTGTTGACTTTCATTTTTAACACCACATAACTCACAACTGAATGAACCAAATAAAAAATAGCAAAATAATTTTTAGTGTGAAATGTCACCTTGACAACGAGCATAAATTTGAAGCTGATCGATACTTCACGAGATATCGAAACTACAGCCATCTGCCGAAGAAATAATGCGTATTTCCCCCTCCCCAACCTAATATTAATGTATATGTTAGCCTTAAAGTGTATAATTCAGCTATTTCGTAGAATAACTAAGTATTTGATGAAATAACTAGACAAGTCAGTTAAAGTATATACTACATGAAAAATTTCATATTTACTTAGTTATTCTATGAAATAGCTAATTATAGAGCGTTAAAAAGAGTGAAAAATAAACAATTTCAAAGTTATTTTAAAAATTAATTGATTATAAACAGCTGAAATCTCTCGAAAAATACTTCTTATCCCTATTGAGGATGATTAATTTATAAAATATAAGGAAAAGCAGGTGGTATGATTTATTATTGCTCATATTGCTAACATTATTTAAACAGAAAGGAGAAATAAGTATATGTTTCAGAAATAGATATATTTAAATCTTATTAAAGAAATACGTGCTGGGAAGAAAAAGTATTCTTCATAAAAACATTGTGTAAACTTTTTCAAACAAAACATTAATTTAAATTTTATGAAATATCTTTATTTTACTTTTCATTATTTATTAGAGCTAGGATTGTTGTGCTGACACTTTGAATTGCATTGCATATTATTTATGAAACGAGCGTACTTTTTACTATTAAACAATGTTTCACACGAGCCAATAGCTATAAGCTATTGTTGTGTTGTTGTTACCAATGCCACCTGATCGGCAAAGGCCAGATCAAGGCCCTCGAAATTCATCATGGCAAGGGGCTAAATGACGCCTGTCTTTAAACACCATACAGGTGACAGAACGATTTAGCTCTGTTTCACTCCAATATAGAGGGAGAACACCCTGGGGGTAGTCAGGGGCCTCCCACATCTCTTCCATCAACCTCACGAGAGGACTTGCGGCTCGACGGCTATTTAAAGTACTTCCATGCCACGAAGGCACTATACATTTACAAACATCCATGCCTTCTCCAGGATTCGAACCCAGTCCCAACGGCACAGCAGTCAGCGTCGCTAACCACTATACCGGATAAGCTGTAATATGTACATGCCATGCTTTTATGTACAATAGCAGCTATAACCGGTTCAAAGAACTTTTGAGTGACGTATTTCATACTTTAAGGATCAAGTAATCGTTATTTTGTAGAATACATATTTAAACCGCTGAATTCAATAATTTTATGTACTTTAACTGACTTGTCTAATTATTTTAAGTGATTTATTTGCATGGAAGGTTGTACAATACCGGGAGAAATGCACCACAGTAAATAAAATGGAATGTCACCACAGTAAATAAGTACTTCTTGTACTGGCCAGTACTCTTTAATCCCCGGATTGGAACCGGTCTGCAGCCAGGGGTTGGGGAGTACTATTATAGATTATGAAATTTAAGATAAGTACTATATTGAATTTATATATTTATAAACGTTTTCGTTAAACTTATGAAGTAGACAATAATTTTCGCTTTTATCTATATTCAGTATTTTTTCATTTATATTTAAGGAAAATTTACGTAAAACAATTAAGATACTAAATATGCTTAAAATTTTTCAAATTCATTTCATAGAAAAACGCAAGTAAAATAGTTGTTAAGTTTAATTATAAAGCTATTCATGAAAAATAAGGTTTAAATGTTAAATTATATTTTTTCAATGGCATTCTAGATATTATTTCACTATTAATTCCCTATATAATGAGTTCCCGTTCTGTGTTAAACATGGAGATTGAATTTCGTATGTTACAACTGTATAAACTTTCAAAATTTGATATTTTTAGCGCAATTTGATATAATTTTAATATTGTTTGATAAAAACTGTTATAACTTTTCACATTTTAATTTGACTGTTGTACATTTAAAACTCCTGTAAATGCTTTACACAATTTAAAAACATATTGTAAAATAATTAACCACTTATTCAAAAAAAAGTAAATAATTATGTAAACTCTATGCTCATTTAGAAAAGTTCTCTGCTTGAATTTAACATAATATCAATGGAAAGCTTACATTGTAGACATTATCTCAGCAAAGCCCCCATTCAAGTATCCAAACAATCTATTTTGTGCATAAGTTTCGTTTGTGTTTTAGTCGTATGTTTACTCAATGAAATTTAATATACTTGTAAAGTTCTTAAGAACTTCAAGGGTTTATCAGGAACGCTTTGTAGCTATACCTTTCAGCGAAAATTGGATCACTTCTTTCACTCTACAACAGGAATAATAATCTTTTGACTCAATGAAGTCATTAAAAAATATTTGTCTGCATATTTAAGTTATGGAATGTCAAAACAATCAATATTAGATAACCCTAACATAACATTTTAAAATTAAATAACTTTAGAGTAACTACTTAAAAGATAATTGTTTTGTAAGCTACCGCCATTCTTCATTCGGAAATTCAAGAAATTTGAATTTCTGAACATAATATTTAACTTTTAACAATTGAAAGATGAGATCTTACTATGTAAATGAATAAGTGTTTATTAACGCACAATAAATAAACCAGGAACTATTGTTGACGGACCTCGTAATTTTGTATCGTGGTCAAATGACGAGGAATGAAACCTGAGATGGTACTTCCTTCTCCGAACTTCCACACCTTGGAGGACTTTAAGCCTCGCTTGATTCAGAGTGCATCAATTTCTCTACACGGCGGTTTTTAAGTGGTGTGAGTGAGTAAATATTAATGTCACACTGTACAACTACACGAGGGCTTTTGACAACGAACCTCATACTTTTGGAACCATGGTCAAGTGACGAAGACGAAACCTGAGCTGGCACCCCCCATTTCTAGCTACCACACCACACAAACGGGAGGACATTTGAGCTCTCGACGGATTTAACGTGCATCGTAAATCCGTACCACTAAAGACACGGCGGGTCTTTAGTGGTACTGGGCTCGAATTCATGACACCCGACTCTAAGCTACTCTGGCCACCTAAAATATAGGGAAAGACAACTTAAGGTAATCAATGATGTTGATTGGTATATATGTCGTAGGAAAAGGATGAAATTAGGGATTTCATGAAATCCCAAAGAGAGATGATCAATTCGCGCAAGATGTTAAAATAACGTCTTTTTGAGATCTTTTCCCTGATGTAAGTAAGTGATTTGATCAAATCCCCGAACTGTTTTGGTGAAATGATGAAATGAACAAGTCAGCATTTGTAGAGCTGTGTTTTCGCTTGTTACCACTCCATTTTACCTCCCATTCTCCTTGTCCGTGCCAGGCAGTACCGAACTTCTGACGTGACAAACAAAAACAAAATGACCTAAGTATAATTTTTTAGTTTTATTTAGTTGTATTATCTTTGCATCATTATCTTTCGATTTATATCACTTTTGATGCCTGAAAATTAGAAACTGGATAAAACCTAAATCGAAAAATGTAAACAAACAAATTAGGGAATTCGACCATACCCTCTTTATAGATAAAAAAAGCTTTTTGATAATGAAAATAAAAGATATTTTAAAAAGAGAAATAAAAACTGAAAGAAGGTGTTACAAATAAAGCAGGATATTTCTAAAGTACTACATTAATGAATATTTAAAAAAAAATGTTCGAAAAATTCTACTACAAATATCCTTATTTTAAAAAAAAATACCAGCTTTATTATCTAATTATTTTGTAAATTAATTTCAAATAAATAATTTGTAATTCAATGATTATTGTTGTATTAATTACTCTACTTTTAATAATGATTCTTATTTGCTTAATGAACACTTTTAAACTCTTGACAATATTATTTCATCCTTTCACTAAAACAGGTTAGGGATTTGATCAAATCACTTACTTTCTTTAGGGAAATCATCTTACAGAGTTCTTATTTTAACATCTTGCGTGAATTGATCATCTCCCATCAAATCCCTAAGGGATTTAATCATTTCCTGTGGCATATCTATCACAACATCGAAAATATTTGTAATATTACGAAAATATGTAATATCTCAGCTCATGAAAAACATTTTCCTTTAATGCAACGATTAATAAGAATCAAGTTACTAGAACTTTAATATATGACTTTACAAAGTGAGAATTAATGCAAATGTTAATTTCAGAAGAGTGCTTGTGGATTGATTTTGATTTATTCACACACACACAATCAAGCTGAAACGAGCAAGTTCGCTCAGAGCAGTGATTCTCCTCCACCGTGCTGCGGCACTTTAGTGTACCGCCAAATTCCTGAAGTGAGTCGCCAAATTTTTCTAAAAAATTTAAATAATGCTTTAAGAAAAAAAGATAAAATTACGAATTGAATCCTTCGAACGTTTTATGAAATAAACTATTCATACAATTCTTAAAGACGATATGACATTAATAGAGAAAAAAGGCAGTTATTCATTACTTTATTGGATTCGTAATCCATTTGAGATAACGGATACATTTATATATGAGTTAACATTCAACGAAGAGCAAGAACTAATTTCACTCTGTTATAATCTAGATTTAATTTCAAAACATTCAGTAGAGTCAATTAATTCATTATGGATTAAAATTAGAGAAAATTATCCCACCATAGCCAAAAATCTTTGAAAGTATTGTTACAATTTTCTACATATTATTTATGTGGATTCGAATTCTCAGCATTAACAAATATAAAAATGAAAAAAAAATCATTTTTTTACGATGAAATATAAACGAAATTATCAAAAATCATCAATCTCAAATTTCGCATTCAATATATTCTTATAATTAATTTGTAATTAATTACTCAATAAACATTTTGTTGTCTTTGTCATATATATTATTTTATTTAACATTGAAAATTATAATCATACACTTTTTTACATAGTGTATTATTGATAAGTAAAATTCTTTTACACTTATTTTATTGTTAGTGTTCCACCAAATTTTTAAATTGTCAAAAGAGTATCGCAACAAAACATCAATAAAAAGGTTGAGAATCACAGGCCTACAGACACCTCAATAATGGTTCAAAATTACTTGGCAAATAGGTCTTGAGTTGCTTCTGAGTACAATTTTTAATATATAATCAATAAACTAATCACCTAAATGTTCTGATTAAGATGTTAATCACTCTTTAATTTATAAAATAAATCTCCACCTCTTAGCCTGAAAAGTATAACAAAGTAAGTTTCTGTCAAAGGCGAGCAGAATATGTTCAGCATAAATAAGAGATATACGATACAAATTTCAACTATTATGTTGCATCTAAATATAATTCAAATAGAGTTTATTGTAATCAGCGCCAATGACTACAAATCTAACGTTTAATACTTCATAAACTTAATAACTTCACACAATTTGAATAATATCTTCTGTAGTCTGTTCAAAATATAAATCCACGAAGGAGGAATCAAGGTCCGCATAAAATTATCTATCTCGCCGCAGATTTTGAAGTAGTTGCTTAGAGATTTTCAATGTAAATATTTTTTTAAAAATATATATAATCCAAATCGCATTTCCTCATTCGCATTTCCTTGAATATCTTTCTGATTATAGAAAATGGAGATATGATAATTTATGAGTTAATGTTAAAGCTTTTGGCATGCGTAAAAAATGGAAACCGTCCTCTTGAATAGAAGTAAAACCAATGGTGATTGTTTAATTTTGCATTTAGGTTTAAAAATTGAAAAAAAAATCCCTGAAAAATATTCTAAGGCCCAATTTTATTTATAATATAAGTATTAAAGAATTTCTAAATTTTTTTTAGCGTAAATTATAATAAACAATATCGGTCTATACTAATTAAATATTCGTCTTTTTAAAATATCTATTTTTGGGCTTGCACCCCAAAAGGTCTGCCCTTTATTCATGTAAACTATCGTTTTTGACACTCGTTTTCATAGTGAAAGGACTTATACAGAGAACCAAATATGCAATTCTTTCAAAAATTTCTATTGCCACAAATTTTTCAAAATGAAAGTTGACTCTCTGAAGAAAATCGAATAGATAAATCATAATAAAACCGTTGAAAATTATACACACAACAGAAATAATATGAAATCTTAAACTTTAAATTAAATTTAAAAAAATAATAATTCAAAATCCCTCTTATAACATTTCACAGAAGTTGAAATTATTGTTAGCTGTTACGTTTTGTAGGAAATTGATTTGAAATTTCAAAACTGTGTTTTATCTCTCTTCCCCTTTCCATACATTTTTTAAAACATTTCAATATAGTGTTGAAGAAAATCTTAGCGTTGTAATTTCAATTTGTAATATAATTACGAAAATCTGATAGAGAGAGGCAAAAACCATTGTTTTATGAGATTTTGTTTATTAATTTTTCTGATGCGCGCGCACACGCGTTATTTTTTGAAAGCATCTTATTTTTAAGTATTTAATTTAAGCGAAATTTTTGCTGATTTAATGAGATAAATATTTTTTAAAAAGTTACCATTTCATGCAAATTTTAATCAAGATTCTATATAATATTGCTGCACCTTTGCGTGAGGAAAAAGCAGCCGCCGACTCCAATTGTTTGAATAATAACAGATTAATTAATGGACACAAGAACGAATGGATGACTACTCGAAGAAAAATCGACATACATATTCATAGAAACATTTTAACATCTTATTTACAATAATGCAAACCGCGCTATCACAGCGTTACAGCAACAAGATTTACAGTGTACCAAAAACAGCTCTCTAACAGGAACTCAGACAGAAATTCTCTCTCCCTTATCGCAGTCAACGTACAAGCAAATTCATATATCGAGTGAGCGCTTTTCTGAACTGATTCAGCCTTTCTGTCGAATGTTCTTTATATAGCCTCACAGTAATTTCTAGAAGCATCTATCCAGAGCTTTCTCACAGGTTCTTTGGTGATATCGTAATTTTTACCAAAATTGCTGCCAATCTGGTAATCGAGGTCCAATCTTTTATGGTAGTCAAAATTTTATTTCTCAAGATTTCTCCGGTTAGCGAATGTCGCCTCAATAGCTTAGTGGTCACGTTAACTCGTGGCTGGCGTATTATGAGTTCGAACCTAATACCGCTGAAGACCTTTCGTGTAGGGGCACGATGCACGTTAACCCTTTATCTACAGCATTATGATTTACTGCAGTTTTTTTTTTCATGCAACATTTTTTTGAATCACTACATTGAAAACTAAGGGATGAACATAAACAAAATACTCATTTGGGAAATTTAATCCACTAGAGCAAATTAATTCATAATGTCTTTCTAAGAGCTAATTAATTCATAAGGTCTTTTTAAGAGCTAATTAATGCATAAGGATTTTTAAGGTCTTTATTAACATACAAAAAAAATAAGAGATTTATATTTTGACATTTACTATTTTTTCGGGACAAAAATGATAATCTTAGCTGAAAACGCAATTTCTGCTATAAAATTATTATTCTTCCCACTAAAATACTCATCATAGAACCCGTTCTGCCATATATCATGGTAGAGTAGATTTCAAAGAATATTCCTGCTAAGTATCGTAAGAATATTTGTAAAAATGGTTACTCTATGTTATTTTAAAGTGAGTAGTATTTATAAGTACCGTCGGTAGATAAAGGGTTAAATCTGTCGAGAGATCAAACGTCCTCCCGTTGGTGTGGTGTGGTAGTTAGGAGAGGGGGTGCCAGCTCAGGTGTCATCCTCATCAATTGACCTTGGTTTAAAATTACGAAGTTCGTCGCCAAAAGCCTTCAAGTATCTGTGAACACGACATTGATATTCACTCACTCAACCGGTAGGAGAATCTTGAATGTAAAACTCAAATTCCCACAAGCCGTGTTACCCTGCAGGGAACAGGGAAAACAGCACATCAAAAATTCGTATTTCTTCAATAAAAAATCCTTTACGGCAAATCTGCAGACCTAGTACAGCTTTTGTTCTAATTTCTCGAAAATATAAGTGTGTGATATCCCCTCCCTTGGGAGAATATCTCTCGGAGTATCAGCGTGAGCTAGAGGTGTAGGATTAACGGAAGAACTAGAGGCATACATAATCTTAATATATCTTTATTAAGATTTTCAACTTAAACTTCTAACAAATTAAATTATAATAATTAATGTGAGAGAATCTACAATGGCAAAATACGCAACACACTATATATATAGATAATTATGACTTAACCTAATTTGGACCCCTATCAATAACTGGATCGCCTAAATTCAATTCCAATACAATCACTGATTCTAATATCAAATAGTCAATCCTACCTTGTTGCAGTCTGAAGAGAATCAATCACTAATATCATTAAGGCAATCTTGTATTTACTTGCGTGCACTGGTATGCTATATCTTTATCAATTATAATTTCAAATCACCGCCTCGTAACCTTATCCAAACTTGAACCACGAACTATATTAACATTCCTCTACTTGCCATCGACTGCCACAAATTGCCATCTCGCTTACTCTAAGTTCCGATATTTAAAAGCTTGCTAATTTGCATCTTTCATTCACACTTCACTTCTTGGATTTGGTTGGAAAAGAGTTGCCATTAATTCTGGCCCAAAGAACCCAAAGGACATGTTAAAGAAAAGGCGCGTGAGCCCGTCACATGTGTACAGGATCATAAACATCAATGAATAAATAATTCTTGAAACACAAGTAGAAATCTAAGTACATCATTATACACACCTAGTTTTTAAAATTATATTTAATAATAAATTTATGAATTTACAGTTTCAAATGGCGATACATATTTCCCATAAAATATGCATACCATCGAGAGAGAAAGAGAAACCACATATTTCTTTAAGATAGATTATTATGTTAAAATATAAAGGACGAGAAGGAAGTGTAAAACTATAAATGAGTAAACACTGTTAAGATAATGTACCTTAACAGACTCGGAAGCGCGCGTCTTGGTTATCTATTGCAGCCATTTGTCTCACAGAGTAGCGCGATAACAATTAAGATTTCAAAACAGAGTTAAATTACTTTCTCTTACATTTTTCTCGTTCAAAGGAATTATTCTGTTTCCAAGCTCCATTTTTCGCTTATTCTCTAGCTGAGAGGAATTCTCGAGAATTCTGGAGATAATGCGTTCTTTACCAATTCAATGGTAATGGTTTTTGAGATCAAATGTTGATAATGCGTGTTGTTTTTCTTTTAGAACGTGGCTCTAATCTATTTTGAAAACGAGATAAGGAGGAATTGTTTTAATAGTAATCCTTTTTTGTCCCTATATATTTATATTACAGGATTTTTTATGTTCAGCTATTACAGAGAACCAAAAATGTTCCAAATCGTTATTGCAACGTATATCCAGAACATATATTTGTAGCAAATCTCTCTTTGTCTTTCTGTTTTAACAAAAATATTTTCTTCTTCTGTATGCTTCCTAATTATAGTACTCTTTTCAGTATTGCGTATCTAATTATTTACCTAGAATACTGGATTAAACGATTATTTTCGACAAAAATTGAATTTTACTAAAAAAAATTTATATCATTATATTTATTGCACAGCTGGGGTGTAATGGTCTGGGGGGGGGGTCATTGCCTATGATAGCTGGTCCACTTTAATTATGATGCGTGGAACCTTAACGAGCCAACGTTACGTTGATGATATTCTTCGACCTCATGTAGGACCTTTCCTAAATGGTCCCCCAGGGGCAATTTTCCAGCAAGATAATGCGCGTCCGCATACAGCAAGAGTTGCTCAAGACTTCCTACGTCATTTTCAGACTCTTCCATGGCCGGCCCGCTGCCCCGATTTGTCCCCTGTAGAGCACGTGTGGGATCAGCTAAAACGGCAGATGCCATCGTGTCACTCTATACATGATTTAGAGTTGGCTGCTCAAGATTTGTGGGCCCATCTGCCTCAGGACAACATAAGGTGTATAATCAACTCAATGCCGGACCGTGTAGCGGCATGTATTGCAGCTGGAGGTGGTCCAACGCGCTATTCAAGTTGCCCAGTATTTGTGTCGTTGCGCACCCTGTATTCGTTTCATTGTCTTGTTTTTGAGATCAAGTGAATCTCTCATCTGTGTCATTATGTGTATAAAATTTCATTTCAATACGATGCTTTCTTCTTGGGTCGCTATTTTCAATGTTCCTGAGTGTATATTATTTCGAAATGGATTTATTCATATTTTAATGCATCAGAATAGAGAAATTTTAACAAAAGGACATCGGTTATAACTTAAATTGATTGTAACTCTGAAAATATTGTGAATTTTTCAAAAATTCCTGTTTAGGATCTGTGTAGGGATGTCTTATTAATATGTAAACAAATTATTCTTATTATAGAAACATTTTCCATACAAAAAGAATGTTTTGAAAGTATGTCATTCCTTTTTCATTTTTGCCAAAAAATTGCATTTAAGTAATTTTTTTATTGTAGTAATATTCTTAAGAATATTTTATCTATTAATTATATAATTCTAGTAACATTAAATATCCAAACCTTTATTTATTGATACGCGTTTTCAAAATCATGATTGCAAAGGTAGTCGGATGCTAAAAAATTAATTAAAAACCAAATTGTTTTTAAAATTTTTTAATCAAAATTTATTTTAAGTATTTATTAATTTACTTTTTATATTTTTACTTTATTTTTATTTAAACCTTAATTCCTGTCCTTAAATAGTCAGGTAACTCAATTCCATAATTTAGGTTAATAAGCAAATATAAGCATTGTAAAATAGTATTAGATGTGTTTCTTGTTTAGAAGAATATTTATTATTAAAGATGAGAGGAAAAGCAAAGTCATTTGGGTGCAAATATTAATTAAGTGGTTATGAAACACAAAATGCTGAAAATCTATACTTTTTGAACTATGCTATCTTTCTGAAATTCAGAAGGGGTAATTTTTAAAAAAAAATATTAATATCAATGTGTATGTGTGTGTGCATAGCGTTTTTTTTTAAAAATAACTCTGCCATAATGAATATTTTTGAAATTTTTTTTGTAAGAGTTCGTTATACATTTGTGACGTCTTACGCGTCTTTTCTTTAACAAGTCCTTTGGGTTCTTTGGGCCAGAATTAACGGCAACTCTTTTCCAACCAAATACAAGAAATGAGATGTGAATAAGAGATGCAAATAAACGGACTTTAAATATCGGATCTTAGAGTAAGCGGTATGGCAATATAAAGGAATGTTAGACAATTGATGTGAGTTGTGGCAGTTGATGATTATTACAGTTCGTGTTTCAAGATTGAATAAGTTTGTAATGATCCCTGGGGACCTCACTTTGAGAACTAGAATAATTATGAGACATAAATGAACTAGTAGCCATTTTTATAAATAACTTTCTTTATTTGGTTAATTTTTCCAAATAGGATCAAATAAACTTATTAACAGTAATTTTAATATTATGAGGTTTTAAAGATAATATCCCTCAAATTAACTCATTTAATTAATGATCTAATCAATTAATTTATTAAATAACGATCACGCAGAAATTACCACGATAAGAGATCCCAGAATTATATTTAATAATGTTCTTATTGAACATTTAACTTTAATCCGACTCTTAAAGCTTGAATGAGATTTTAACTTCAAAATGGTATTTACCTCTAGGAATCTCAATTCTTCATGAGGATAATTTAACTTCAACAACAATAATTCAATTCAAAATCACTATAACTCTATGTTTCAATGTCTATCTCCTACTGCTCTAACTTTACTATTTCGTTTGACTTAAATACTGAATCTAATCTACATAACAAGTAATCCTGTCCGCTCCTTGGAGTTGATTGGAAATAGGTAGGGAATTAAATTTCCCTAAAAAGGTCGGTTCAGAAGGTTAGTGATAAAGTTCCGTATAGATTCGTCACAAGTTGTGCGTGACGTGTATTCATATATTGGTGCTCGACTGGAAGATAGTTGCAAAGCTGCATCCCATTGCAGATAAAGACAAGTGTTATTACAAGATATAATAAGGTAGGATTGATTACTTAATATTAGAATCGAGGATTAGGCGGTTCGCTTATTGAGATTGGTCTGAATCAGATTAGATCTTATTATAAATATATGTATATTGTGTGTTACGTATTGAGTCATCGTAGATTTTCTCATATTAATTATTATAACTACACTTGTTAAAGGTTTAAGTTGAATATCTTAATAAAGACATACTAAGATAATATTTGATCCTAGTTCTTTCGCTAATCCTACACCTCTAGCTCACGCTGATGTTTCGAGAGATGTACTTCGAAGGGGAGGTACATCACACATTCTTTAATACAAAAAGCTACTTACCAAGAAGGAGTTATCCAAATGGAAAGATTATCGGAAGCTGTGATGTATATTTATTGAAAAAAAAAAAAAAGGAAAACAAGAATAGTACCATAGGAGTTATATTTTCATTCCTAAAATACTGAGACAAGAATAAAAGGAACTGCACAATACGTTGACCAATCCCTGTCCCTCATGCAAGATGGAAGATATCTTACTGTAAAATTACTTGCCTTAAACTTTCCAATCGGTGAATTAGATCAGCGCAATCCAGGAATAGCTGGAGATGCCCTGCTTATCAAAGCCCAAACTTGATTTATTGATCTAGCGATCTTGTCGGCCAGGGAACTGTTAGAAAAGTTTAAAATCAAGCGCTAAAATGACATGCCGTGGGCTGAAAACATTATTCTTGATGAAATGAAACCGTAGGGGTCCGTAGGAGAAAAGATAACATTACGGGCATATAATCTCGTAGAGGATTTACCGTATTGAATGGGTGTCACGAGTGACAACCAAACGAGTCCAGCTCTCCGGCTGAGCAGCAGACGATAGTTTGGTGAGTATCCCACTGTTGTCCTGAATGTCTCTAGAATTGTCTTAGCTAGTTATTAGAGCCCAGTTCAAAAAAGTTCTTCTCCGAAAAAAATTGTACTTCAGTCCGTGAGATTCCAAGCCATATGTGCATGAAGATTTCTGGAGGTGTAGAAGTATAAGAAGTATGTTCGATGACCAACGTGACATCTTTTGCAATAACTGGTGTCCCGGTGATACAGGATGGAGTGCGGAAACTTCCTGTTTTGAACATGTTGCAGTGATGTTCTTAGAGAGGGCAGGTGTTGTGAAAATAGCCCTGCTTTGAATGGTTCTGGTGTGGAGTGACGTAGCGCCCCCACCCCTATGATATAATGCCCTTTTTCGGGCACTTTGAACTTAGCAGGCAGAGAATGAGATTATTGCTCTATAGCCTTGCGGTGTAAATAAAGCATTTTTTAACGGACCTCTCTGAAACTCTTTTAAGAAACCAACAGCACCCAGCATCGGGAAGATGCAGTCCACACACTTTTGAATTCGAACTTGAATATATGTTACACTCAACCGTAACAGCAGAGATGTGGAAAGAGGTGGAGTGGGATTTTTGTGTTCTCACCCGTCTCAGTTTCAAACAAGTTGTGGTCGAGGCAGAAGCGCACTTTTGTCTTGAAGGCGTATTTCTCTAACGGTCTGTCAATTATTGCATTGCAACGTGCCTTTCATCGACACTTCGATATTCCTCCACGAGGTCATGTTCCTGATCGGAAATAAGTTTTAATGAGGAATGATGCCTTCCGAGCTACGGGGAATGTCTTCAAAGAAAGGAAAGAACCTCCGAAGACCGTTAGAACACCTGAAAATGTGGAACGAGTTAGTTCGTGTGTCAATTCAGACCGGTATGTGACAATGATCCAACAATTCTTCTTACGCGCTCTCCAAGAAAGGGATCTTGACAACGTGTGGTTTTAAGATAGGGCCACAGCCCACACCTCCAGGGTTTCTTAAGAGCAGACTTCCCTGAATGACTGATGTCCCTGTGAGGGGACGTAAACTGGCCTGCCTGCTCACCAGATTTATCCTCTCCTTGTTATTTCCCGTGGGCTTATCTCACGTTTCTTGTTTACAAAGATCTCTCAAGACCCTGGAAGATCTGCAAAATAACATCTGAGCCGAAACTGACAATATCCCGGTTGATATGCTGGAAAAGGTAACTAAATTTTTTGAAAGCATCTGCATCAGTGTATTGATAATGAAGGGCGACTTTTAACAGACATAGTGTTTAAAACTGTATAAATTCAAAGTTCCAATGTTGTGTGGTTGGCGGAAAATAACAATAGAGTCCAATAAAACATGTAGTGTGTTTTATTGCATTTTTAAAACAGGAAGTTCCCACGCCCCACCTTATACATCGGTTCGTTGATACGGGCGTATCAGGTCCTGTGAGTACTGCTTAAGCAATCACTCTGTCCTCACATTGCGTCGTCTGTCGCTATTTTCTCGACGCTCTGTTTGGCAACGGTTCTCTCAGTAACCCATTCTTGTCAATATCGTAGAATAGTGAATAGTATCACTCTGAGCCAAATATCGAGAGGTCCTACGATTTCGCCATCTTGTTTCGTTTAATTCAACTGCACGTTCTATCTCAAATGGTGAAATCCGGCTGCTAGCCACATTAGAATAATCCATGTATGTTAACGGAACCGTGGAGTTATACCTTAGCATATTGGAATGTCATCTGTTTTACATATTTACCGTATGCTCCATTGCAATGCGTTAAAGTTCCATATGCACCAGTGATTCTTAGCCTTTGTTGTTGTTGCGGTTAACAATTTCAAAATTTTGCCGCACACTAACAATAAAATAAGTTTAAAAAATTTTATGTACCTATAATACACTATGAGAAATAGTTTGATAGGAATTTTTAATGTTAAATAATATAATATGTACGACAAAGACGATCAAGTGTTTATTGTGTAATTAATTACAAATTAATTTTAAGAATACGTTTAATGCGAAATTTGAGCTTGAGGATTTTTGATAACTTTGTTTATCTTGGATCGTAAAAATAATAATGCCACTCTTATTTCGTCTTCTACATGTAAAAAGAGAGTCTCGATATTTTCTTTCTTTCTTTTTTTCGTTTTTATCTTTGTTAAGGTATCCGACTAGTTTAAAATCCTCGTTTTCTTCAAAAAAATCGAAACTTACTTCTATTTATGTATTCTGTTTTTAATAAGCTTTCTAAAAATATCTTACTTTTAACTCTGTGAAATAGAAAAAATGTTACAGCTGTTTTTTCATTTTGGGCAGTAAGCCCAAATCGAAACCAGAAGTGTGAGTTTTCGGTTGATTTTCAACCGCAAAATACGATTTTTATTCATTTAAAATATTTTAGCTAATTCTTAAACTTTATTTCATTTTATAAATGTTTTAATAGATATATTTCACTTTCAAATTGGCAATAGTTAAATGATTGCAATGTTTGTTTCGATTCGAACGAGTTGCTATCTTTTTGTCAGTTGCGTTTTAAATAGAGAGCTCTTTAGATCTTTTTTATTAATACTTCAATATAAAGCTATAGTTATTTTTTATTAAATTAAAATTGTCATGCCAAAAACAAGATTAGTGAGGCTAAAAAAGCAGTGATATCATTTAAATCGTTACACTCGCAATCGTGAGTTTGAGTCTTCGAGTTCCAGTGCAAGTGCGACCAAACTAAAAGAGAGTAGCTTCTCTCTCTCCTGTTACCTGTACGTACAGATGTTCCTAATAACAATAATTCTGAATAATGCTGGGGAAACCGCATTACTAATTTAAAAATTTTAATGACTGTTTCTTCCATACTATGCTGTCTTTCTATTTATTCAACTGGATTACTGCTCATTGAGGACTCAAGATTTGGCCTGTGTTCTAATTTCTCTTTAAAATATTGTAAATGTTCTTTTACAAAAGGCTGTTCTACTTCTGAAAAAGTTGGGCAGAACAACATTATTAATTCTGTTTTGTCCTTGGCTTAAGACTTGTGGGCAAAAGATACACCGCAGAAAAAAATTGTGTTCGACTCTTAGTCTTCCATTCATTTCGAAGTTCTCTTTTTAACAGCAAGATGGACCCATTTTAGAACGCGTATCACTTGTTGCTAGGGATTGCAATATCGGTATACGGGGATACCGAATACCGGTATTTTGATATACTTGTACAATTGTATAATACCAGTATTCAAAAGTTTAAATACCGGGTTTTCGGTAATCTTTTAAACTTGTCTCCATTATATGTTCAGGGATTGCTAATACAGCAAAATAGTATACGTTTTTGTTTGTGTGTCTCCCTAACTGGCGAAAACAGACTGGGGATGTAAAGTTGCACTGTACAATCAAGAGAAGTAATAAATATAAGAATCATCCAAGGAGGTGTGCCAAAACTGACTTATTACAGCTCAAAGCGATACTGCACACGCGCAGGATTCATAGTCTGATATTCGTATCTGTGAAAACAAGGTTGTGGATGTGAACAAAGTGTGTAATATTTCGATATATTTTAAATTGTTGAGTTTGTTATTCACATTGTATATATATATATATATATATATATATATATATATATATATATTTGCATATCATCATTCAAAGTTAATTCATGTACATATGTATCCTTTACAGATGTATTCATGTACAAATGGGGGTGGGTGGGGTGGATTACGAATCCAATCAAATTTTTTTATAAATAAATTTGGGAAGTAATGAGTATAATTATCTGTTCCAGTGTAGTGAAATGGCCAATAACAATTTTATAAATAGCTTATTTCTATAAAACAGCTAAGTTATTCGGTACCAGATTTCCTTCTTTTTTTTCTCAGAGTATAATTAAAAATCGAAAAAAAATTGGTGACACATTTCTGAATTTGTGGGCACAGTGGTTGAGAATCGCAGATATAGACAATCATTGGTCGCCACAAAGTAATCATATGCAAATTCTATCATAAGGTATAAGCATATGCGATTTTTTCTCATTCGGATAAACTTAGTACGTCGCTATTCATTTTATAGAACGTATATTTTAATTGTTCTTGGTGATTTAAAACTTAACCTTTAACTTCGCACTGTTGCATTTCTGCAACATATGATTTATTTTAATTTAACAAGCTTTTTTAATTACCTACAAATCACTCATCTGAAAAAAAAAAAAGATTTCTGCAACGAAATACACATGCTAATTTTGTCACTAGATGAAAGTACATTTTTTCCAGAAATCACAACAATTATAAAAATCTCTGATGCCTCAAGAACTGTGTTTTTGCTATAAAAAGAATCCATTACATTTTATACTTCCTCTTGTTTATTGACGAAATAAATTACCAGGTAAGAAATTTAAACATTTTATGATGAGTAATAAAATACTCATATAAAAGAAAGTTTTGTAATTTACAGCACTACTGTGCAAAGTTGTATCTGCAACAAACAAAAAAATGACTGAAATTCAACTTAAAACTGCTTATTTTTTTCATATTTTTCCCTTTTATTATTACTTGAGGACTAGCCGAAATAATTTTTTCTTAGGAATTTAAAAAATTGTGATGTTAAGGCTTCAGACTGTAAAGCAGTGCTTCTCAAACTTTCAATACTTGTGACCCAATATTCAATCCCATTTTTCATTTTATTTCAAACTTAATTTCAATCCTTTATACAATAACAATGTATTAAAATTAAAAATATATACTATGACGCTCATCCTACAATACTGCTTTAACCTCTTAAGTTCCACCGGCGCATATAAACGTTTCGCTCAACCAGTGCGTTAATTGCTCCGGACGTACATATACGTCGTTCCGAAGTACGAACTTTGCTGTGAACTGTGATCTATAAAACTATTCCGAAGGCTTTGGAATGCAATAAAAGGCTCTTGACAGTGTTCACGATTTTTTTGATTATTTATTCCCTTTTTACACACACTCCACCCCAAATGCATTCACCTACGTGGTAAACGGTAGAATTGGAGAGCGTATCACGTAATTTTTGATTGGCATTTAAGAGATTAATTATAAACTGTACAAATAACAAGATAAATGTTCATTTTTGCATATAATTTTATACACGACAGGCCCATGGGGTAACTGGTAATTATTAAACTTGTTCTTAACTTAATATTGTTAAATTAAATATTAAAATACATTGCACAATACTGATAAATTTATAAGTGTATTACATCAGTGTAAATGCGTATTTTATGTTTTATTATGTCAGAATGTATTTTGTTTGTTTAATTTTAGTAAATTAATAATTTTTTAAATTATCATTTTTTTTCGACATTTCAATAAGCTCGTGACCCTTTCGTAGGGTTATTACGCCCCCTAGAGGGGCACCCACACAGTTGGAGGAACAGTGTTGTAAAACGATTTATTTATGAAATTTCTACGTATATTTAGATATAAAATAAAGAGTTTGACCTGCAAATGTTTGAATTGTAATGCTGATAAAGGTGGGAGAAAACTTTGAATATTACTGTGTATTTTTTTTTTACCAAAAAAATATTTCAAATGGTTCTTTATATTTGTGACTTTTAAATAAATAACCGAAATAGGTTAAAAATCATTTCGTGTATTTATTTAATAAAGAATAAAAACATAATTTCAAAATATTGTTTCTTCCAACTAACATTAAATTTAGGGAAAATATGTTGAGAAATACTATATATATATATATATCTTGCTCAAACTTTCAATCGTTAATAAAATACTTTCTAATCATCCATTCAAGTTCAAATACATTTTTTAAACTTGTAGTGGATGACACTTGATGTTAGTAGAGTTTTTTCAAATATTAATTCATTAGTTAAACTTAACTAATGAGTAAATAGCAGCAAACACAAAAATAATAGTCCAACACCCTTTATAAAAAGGAAAAATATTCGTGTCCGTGTAGCGCTATTGATCATACCTGGTAAGGCCCAATTTCTTAGAATGTGATTTCGTTTTTACTACACTATTTTATTACAATAATTAAATTTAATGAATGAATAAATAGTAATAAAAACAAAAAAAAAATAGTTCAACACCACATATAGAAAGAACAATGGAAAATTGCAAAGAAAATCGCTTTCTATTTTGTCACTTAATATTGTGATTCTGTAATATGTATATACATATTTATATTAATTGTAGCTATTTAATAAAAAGTAACTAAAATAAACATTTTCTTTGCTGACCTAAGTAGGATTCGACGTAATTTTTTTTATATTACTCGTGCTTTCTGTAATTAACTTTGGAAATATTATTTATTTTTCTTCCAGCCCTTTCTTCGAATATAATTTTGAACTTCCGAAAGATTAATAACTGTAAACTTATTAGTTCCTTGAACAAAAGCTATAGCATCAGTTCTTTGATAGAGGTAACAACAATTCAACCATCTAAAAATGTGTAAGACCTTCGCAACCGAAATAAAGTTTCAAACAAACTGGTTGTTTTGTCAAGAAAAGTAGTTTTGCTTTTTCTTTGTCTGTGTCTGTACGATTCGTTGCCAAAAATTTATTCTTTTACAATAAGATACCTTGTACAGTTACGTGAGATACTGCGATTTATCTTATATTTTAGAATGATACTTCAAATACTAGTTTTTAAGCTAAAATATAGATACAAACTTTAAAGTCTGAAAAGCTAGCAGTTTTTAATTCAAAATTATTTATATAAAAAAAGGCTAGAATATTTGACATTTATTTATTGCTATCCAAATGTTAACAACTTTGAACATAACAACAAAGGAAAAGAAATAAAATTCAAGATCAGCAAAGGAAAACTATCTGAAGTGAAAAAAATGTCTAATGATACACCATATAGAGTCGAAATTTCAAAAATTTTGAATATGTTCCCTTTTACATTTATAGTTTTAACATGATATAGAAATAGAGGAAAATTAAATCTAGCTTTAAAACCCTAAACTTTTGAGAAATCTTTCATCCATTAAATTCAGAATTAAAAAATTTTTTTATCCTTTATTTGTTCTGATATTGTACTTCTTCGTTATGTTTTTCTTTTTATTTTCTGTCTACTGGACCGTAAATGAGCTGGTGCAAGTATGACCAAAATAGAAGCTAAGTTTTCCAAGGATGAACCAGCAGCTTCTATTCTCCTAGCTTACTATTCGGGGTCTTATATAATCTCTCCAATATTTCCAACCATCCCGGACTAAGACCCCAGGCTGTATAAAATATATTGATATATCATCTAGCAATCGTCTTTTCTGAGATATGAAATGTTTGTTTGAGTTTTACAGGGGTCAATGCTAGCGATAGAAATACGTATCAATACCTCGAGAAAAGTCCCATTTAAAGCATACTATAGAGCATGAAAGTATTTTATTCTTCTTCAATAATTATCCAAATATGTTTTAATAGGAGGGGGCTTATAAATCTAATATTTCAGTGTGATGTTTATTTTTGAGAAAAAGTGAAAATCATTTAACGCGAATTGACTGAAATGTTTTTTCGTGTTAAAAGAATTGCATGTTAAACGATATTGAAAGAAAAAACATATTTCAACAAAATTAAGTTTTCTAGAGAATATTTTACTTAAATAGAGAGAGAGAGAGATGTGTATATATACATTTACTTAATAAATATAAATGAAACAAAAACATTCATAAGACATAAATGAAGTTTGGTACAAAATATTAAAGTTTTTTGAAAAACAAAACATTTCTTGAGTTTTTGGAAAAATTGTGATATTTTTCTTTGAGTTGTCTTTTTTAGCATCAAATTGTCAACAAATTGTTTATGTCGCTCATTCTGTGGCTCACTTCACCATTGGAATGTGCGTCTAAATAACTGAATGCATTTTTCATGATCTTCATTTCGGATGACGTGGGAACAGGAGCTGTATTATTTATTTCATTTTCATCATCCGAATATACATCAATGATATTTTTTTTTAATTTTATCAAATTGCAAACAATCTTTGTCTGCCATAATTGGGGCTATACACACATTTTTGTCGCCTACTTCAACGAATTCTTCCGATGATACAGTACGACAGTCAGTCCATCCCAGCTGGTGTTTTTCAGTGTTTTGTTCATCTCTAGAAGGGAAATCTTTTCCTATAAAACGATTTTTGTTTCATTTTAAGAGAAAAAACGCATGAAAATACACAATAGTTTGTCAGGACCCTATCCTTATTTCGTGTCAACTGATATTTCTTCTTACAGTATCCGACTACGTTCCGAACCATGATTTTAAAAAAGCACATAAATGGATAATTTTCATGATATTTAGTGTCACTCAGATTAGAATACATGCATAAAATTGTTTTAAGGACATTTTGACAAAAAAAAATTTATTTAAATATAATATTTTGGCAAAACATTAACTTAGAATAATCTTTTTTCGAAATGTTCTCCTTTTGTGAAAAAGGGTTCTATTATAATAATATTTTGCCTGTATATAGCTCAGACCCATCTACAGAGGCTCAACTAGAAATTTTGAAAAATTAACATTATTTTCAGAGTTACCATCAATTGAAATAATAATTTGCGTTTTTTTCTTAAAATTGCTCCCCTCTGTTGTCGTAAAATATGAATAAACCCACTTCTAGGTTATATATTTGAAAAATTCTAGTTGAGCCTGTGAACAGAGGTCTGAGCTATATACAGAAAAAAATATTGTTGCAAAAAAAATATTGCATAAAATTGTTTTAAGGACCTTTTGACAAAAAAAATTATTTAAATAATTTTTTTTGTCAAAAGGTCCTTAAAACAATTTTATGCATATATTCTAATCTAAGTGACACTAAATATCATGAAAATTATCCATTTATGTGCTTTTGAAAATCACGGTTCCTAACGTAGTCGGATACCTTAAACATTTTCGCGTTAAATGTATTTCACTGTAAAACTAACTAGAGCGAAACAGAAGGGCTGCAAATTCTCGTCTTAATTTTCTTTCTCATAAACTGTATGACCTGATTAAAGATTAGTTTTAGCTTGATTATATTTAGTATAAATAAATGTAAAGAGGTACGAATTTTCGACAATGAAAGAAAAACTATTTAATTGGGTTTTGAAATCTTTTTTTTTTATGTATCATAATAGCAATAAAATAAAGAAGAATAATCTTTCAAATGTGCAAAGATAAAAAAAACAAACTTTTCAACAAGTTTTATTATTGATGAAGCATAGAATAAATCAAAAGATTATCTTTTTATATTTCTGTTAAACAATGGTTTATGTAAATGTAGTGGTGCTCATATATAGATTCTAAGTAATTAAATAAATTAGTAAGCATTCAAAAAAAATCTCAGAAAAATTTCACCACCAGTTATATCAGAACTGTGGCCATGACAGTTTAATCAAAAAAATCCTTTTTTTATTTTAGAAAAGTCTCTAACTAGAGTAGATTGTATTTATCGAAAACTTATTACGCTTTATTTTATTTTGCTTCTTTCATTTTCTTTTTCTTAAATTCTTATTTATTTGTATCTCTTTCTAAATCTTTTTTTTTTTGCTTAAGTACTCTTTTGTTAATATTTTTAAATCATTTATGATTTTTTCTTTAACATGTTTTTTTGTTGACTCCAGATGCTTATAGAAATTTTTTTCTTGTATTTGTTTATTGTTCACTTTAAACTGTTTACTTAAATATATGTTTAATACTTTTACTTCGTGACATTTCTTTAGTAACGCGATAGTTTTTGTTCTAACTTTTGCAAGACTCGGAGAAATACTAGAAGACTTTAACAAAACAATTTCCCTAGATAAAATATTCGATAAAAAGAATATACATTGAACAGACTTAAATCATATAAAAGAACACACAAAATTTTGTTTCGAAAAAATTATGACTGTACGTCAAACATCATTATTGTCAACGATTTCTAAGAAGGAAAAAAAAACTTTCTAAATGTTTCTTAAATTCCAAACTTCTTAAGGACGCAATACCGGAATTTTCTTCATACTTTATTTTTAGTTTTCCTCCACTTTCGTCTTTCTTCTTTAAAATATGATTATGAAACCTCCCCAAGCACTTTCTCTGGAAACACATCAATCGATAATATTTTTAAATCCAATTTATTTCTCCAAAACTTGCTTAAAAATTAGGTGACACGACACAAAGAGACAGTCGTGTAAAGAATAAAGATTTTAAACCATTAATCTTGTTAATGTTTCATATGCCCGTATTGTACTTCAGCCAACAGCCCAGACGCTTTTAGACTATTGATATCAATCGCAGTTGAGCACCAGATGTTTTATCATCAACGAAGAAAAGCCTGAATGTTAAGAGAAAGAGAAAAGTACTGCAAAACCATGTATGTGTACAAAGAATGATAAGAGAGGAAGAGTTTCATCCTGGACTGAAACCATTACACCTAATGAGAAAAATGCTGTAGCCCATTTTTCACGCGGTTGACTGGCGGAATAATCCGGAAAGAAGCACGCTCCTGCCTATCAGCTAAATTGCTGTTGAAAAACCAATGAGAAGAGTTTCAGGAGAGAGTTTCGAATACATTTCAGTCATACGAAGGGTTGAAAACCTTTAAAGATAATATGACAATGGATTGTGTGTGAGAGAACATGTAAGCATTGACAAATGATGAGAATTTTTATATCATTTTTCGTTTCTTTTTTTTTCTACTAGGTTTTGTCTAAAATAGTAATAATAATCTAGAGTGAAGAAAGGCAAGAAATAGCATACAAGAAAGAACATATATCTTTTGTAATATTTGTCCTGAGTTATCAGATTTGCTAAGAGCTCGCAATTACTTATATACTTGAGAACTTTAAAAAAAACCCTGTTTTGGATTTGAAAGTTATTCAATTCCTACTACTAGCTCACAATCTCTATATATTTATTTATTTTGGAGGAATTTTCAATCGTTAATAAAATACATTTTAAAGCGCTCAATTGAGCTGAAATTTTATATACATGATTATTTTGGATGACAATACAATAATTTAACTATAATTAATTGATTAAAACTAATTTGAATAATACAAATAGGTGACTTAGCGACCATTTTAGCGACTTGTGTCAAAACTTGAAAAGGTTTTTTTTCCTCACGTTTTAAAGCAGTCAGTTGAACTGAAATTTTATATACACGATTGTTTTGTATGACAATACGATATTTTAAGGATAATTAATAAAAATTAATTACCAATTAATGTTGCGATTCTGTCCTATGTATATACATATTTATATTAATTGTAACTATTTAATAAAAAGTAGCTGAAATAAAATTTTTCTTTGTAGAACTAAGTAGGAATTGACTTAATTTTTTTTATATTACTTGTTTTTTATTAATACTGGGGATGGCGGACCAACTTCCATTGTACAAATTACACAACTGTAGAAACTCATTGCTCAAATTGTAAAAATGCAATATACATGTTTTCTCATGTATTATGCAGTTCTATTTTTTCAATATATTGTAAGTAAGAAAGAAAATCAAAATTGTAATATTCACAAGCAACTCAGTCCCTTAAATTGTAATGGTGCTTCAATGGAGAATTGGTGAAATATATTGGCGATACAGCCAAGGTGGCATCATTTTCAGCGCCCAATTTTGGGGATTTTGTGACCATATGGATGCTTCTGAAAATTACTGGAGAAAACTATAACATCACGATCTATGACGCAAGAGGATATTTCGAGAAAGCGCTGTAAGGTATGGGAGGACTCCCTAAGAAAATCGTTCTTGGCGCCCCTCTTTAGCTAAATTCAGCTTTTTACCACCCATTTTTACGAGCTATACGCTATGTATAAACAAATTTATTACAGCTTTATGAAAAACCTTTTTTTAAAAAAGAGAGAGAGATAATCATTTTCACAACATTGCTCTTTTAGTATTTTTTTTTGTATACGTTTTCTTTTATTTACTGATTTACAAAACTTATACCTTTTATTTACTGATAAAAAATCTATACATTTTTTACTGATTAGATTTCATTTATCTCACATGAATTGCCCGAAACAAATTTTATTTCTTAAACATTTATGCTTAATAGGATATACAATAGAAGTGGAAAATAACATAAAAACCCCTTGGCACAGAAACTGATTTTTTAATCTGAAGCTCATAAACACTATGAGTTATGTACACAACTAACTCACAATTGTACGCAGAAGCTAATGAGTGCCCCAATCCTTTTTTCATGGTATTCAAAGAATACAAATTTTTAGAATTACAAATTATTTTGCTATTTTTCAATAGTAAATTGATATGAAATGTTTGTTTGATACCTGTTTTAATATCTCCATTATCAATCGAAAAACTTTAAATTTCATCATAAGAAAAGGAATTAATTTAATTATCTGTAATTTATTATTATAGGCCCAGTGGTCGAGTGGTAGCGTATCACGCTTCCACACCACAGGTCCAGGTTCTATTCCCAGGCTGGGCAAAGGCCGACTCAACCGTTCCTCCCTACTGCAGTGGGTCGATAAATGAATACCAAAGCTTGCTTGGGGACTTAACATTGGAAGTCTCACTTCAGACTGACCCCTTGATCGGGACATCTGCTCATGCACCTCAGCGCCCAACAATCACGTATACTGGGATGGGCACAGTAGGCCCTGCCTCATGGGCTGTTGCACCACAGAGTTTAATTTATTGTTATGAGATGAAACAATGTTCTTACATTGATATTTTTACACATGCACGTTTACAGAAATAATACAAATACCGTATTTACTCAAATCTATGCCGTTCAATTTTTCCAGTGTTGATGCTACTGAAAATCGGGTGTGGCTTACAATCGAAGGCAAAACATTTGTTGGATGGAGGAAGGTGAGTTTTCACCCCTTTCAAAAGGAAAGATGTATCCGTCCATTCTGGCCGCTTGTATCAATGACTCATCCCATTCCGGATATTTTTTCTCTAATATTCCATCTATCCTAAACATCGTTGCCTGCTCGTATTCAGGAATTTTTTTTTTGTACACTCTTTCTTTTAATTGCTTAAACATCGAGTTCATTATGGTGCAATTTTGAAATGGAAGGTAATTTTGTATGCAGAAAATACGGAAACAAAGTCGTGGCTACTGAAATTTTGATACGGATGAAACAAACATACGTCGATGACGTAAACAAAATGGTAAATTTTTTTCTTGTAAATGTCCAACAGTCTTTAGTAATTATTTTACATTCTTCTATAATACACACTTTTAAAAAATGTTGCGTAACAAATTCATTGAATGGCAAGGAAAACGCCGCCGTGTAGAAGAATGGCGACTATGGTACCAATTCCGAAACCTTCTGTGACAATGGGAGTGAGACGAATCCTTTTCGAAACACAATACTGACGGTAAGAGTAATTATGAGTTGTTCATGTATGTATTTGAAAGTTTTTTTCACCGGTAGTATAAAGTGTAATTATTAACTTCTTATTAATTCTCATTACAATTTTTTTAAAAAAAATTCCAAAATATTGGATAATCATAAGGTGACAAGTTTTTTTACAATGAAAAAGAGGACGCGCGCGTAAAATTTAAGAAAAAGTTACAACGTAAATATATGAAACATTTTATTCATTCAGATCAAAATACGCTAATTACACTTGCATTCCTTTTAATTTACTTAAACGAGTATTTTCCCATTGAATATTTTTTTGTCATTATATCATATTCTAATACATCGAAAATTCTGAGCAAAAAATGTCCTTTATATTGTGCTTTACAGTAAGTGCTACAGCTAAGTATCTACATTCAATCTTGATTTCTCACTTGTTCAAAAATCATTACCAGTTGAAAAAAATAATCTCTCAAATTCTGCATTATTTCCAGGTCACACAGCACAACGTAAATTCAACAAGAACAACCAAATTTCCATATGGAAAGTGTTCATTTTTAAATGGTTAAACATTTCCAACCATCTTTCCTCAAGTTCAGCATGCTGATTTACCAATTGTTCCAATTTATTAGATATTAAATATACATTTAATCTTTTAACTAAATCAAGCAGACAATTGTCATCAATTTTAATATCAGGCATTTCTTTGGATAAAAACTCAACACAGTTTTCGATGTCTGCCCAATTTAATTGCGATGAAGTCAAAAAACACCATTGAAAACTGTTATTTCCTGTGATGGTTGTTTCAGACTATTCTTCGACTTATTGGAAACATGTTTGGCTTATCTCTGAATAGAGATTAACAGATCAGTTATAAAATATTGAAAAGGAGGGCAAGTAGGAGAACACTTTTCGAGGAAGGACAGAACCAATAAAAGGAGGACTGTCCTCTCTAAAGGAGGACGGTTGGTCACCTTAATATTCATGAAACTTTTACACCTTTTTGTTTTATCTTAAAAACGTATAGAGAATTGTGGGTGTGGCTTAGAATCAATCGCGGCTTAGATTCGACTAAATACGGTATTTAAAATAAAAACCTATTAGAAAGGGCCAAAAATTTTTGTTATCTGAAACAATCAATTTTTTTTAATCCCAAACAAGCTTAATATTGTGTTTTGAAGGGCAGTATAATATCAAATTTTAAACATAAAAATCGTAAAAGGAAAATTAGAAAAATAACAGAGAATATTAGCTTTTAATTTTAAATTTGCTAATTTCCTATAGAGTTGTGCGAAACCACGTGCGTTTAAAACGCCATAACCAAACTTATATAGAAAGTACATAGTAAAAATGACACGCAAAAATGAAAGTTTAGAATTGTATTTCGAAAAGAATACAAAAAAAATGTGTAGATATCTATCTAATGAATCATTTCTGATTTCTGTAAAGTTCAAATATTAAATTTGTCATGCTTCTGGCCTAAAAGAGAGGAGGTTTTAATTATTATTTTTTTAAATAAAATTATTCATATTAGAATGTTTTCGTTCTATAACATAAAATAATTAAAATAACTAGTTGGATCGCTATATAACGAAGTCTCTAAATCCCGAAAAAAAGTTCGCTATATGGAAAATTCATCTATGGAGGTTCATCTTTCAATTTTCTTTATAAATCACATAAAACAAATTTTAAACTCATAAACACTATACATTAAAAAAAGTAATTAGTCACACCTTTTGTAAAATTAATATATATTTTTTCTATATATCTTACCTATCAAAAAGAAAAGAAAAGAAAGAAAGAAAAACTGCAAGGGAAGTTTTTTGATGCCTTTATCCATTTTTTGAAGAATTAATTTTTTTAATGCTCAAGCACTTCTGTTTTGACGTTTTCGAGGCATAAGAGACGAAGTTACCAGTACGAATGATCAACACTACAAATAGACGCTATTCAAGGGCACGGGGACACGAGACAACTCCATTGAGAGTGAAAGGGGATATCGCAGGTGTTTCCATCGAACTGGAAAGATTGCACATCTTAGACGAAACGCTCAGAATTCTACTGCTCTTGGCGAGTTAAGCTTTTAATAAAACCAGTTCAATATTCATCACCACCATAAAATGAGTTTGTAGAAAAAGCTTGAAATGTTCAGAAATACTTAAAATAGGGAGAAAAAAGTTTGAATCGCAAGAGAAAAAGTTCGTTACATAGAAAATTCACTTCGCTATTGGGAGGTTATTTTACGAAGAAAATCATGAAATGTTCTTGGTTCCAAGAAAAAGTTCGCTATATCGAAAAATTCGTAATATAGAGGTTCGTAATATGGAGGTTGAACTGTATTTTTTTCGAATTTCAACTGTTATATTTATTTTGTAATGAAATGAGTATTTTCCAGAACGAAATTCGAAAGAAATAATTTCAATAGTTGCAATTTTACCTTGGATACCAATTTTTTAACCGACTACGAAAACTTAATCCTTTAGAAACAAAAACAAAAGAAATACTTAAAATATATATACATATATATATGTAAGTGACAAGTTATTTCAGGAAGTTGTTTACACTTCATAAGTTCCATTTTTCTTTTTTGAACAAACATAATCGTACTCGAGCGGTATATAAAAAAAAAAAATGTCAGGAGAATAAATTCTTTCCCTAAAGGCCTCTTCTTCTGTTTCAGGAATAAGCAGCTTATATACATTTATTCTACTGTCGAAGAAAGTTTTCTCCATTTCTTTAAGAACATTTGTTAGAAAGACATTAAAAAACACCAAATAATAATTTAAATATTCAAAAAAAAAGATTTTCTCTCAATACAGAGAAAAATCTTTTGGAAGATTATTCGAGGGAATCATTCTCTCCATTTTTTATCTTGAAGAGAATCGTTTTTGAACTGTAAATATAAAACATCTTACATTTTTATTTATGCATATGTGAGCTTTAA
This sequence comes from Trichonephila clavipes, assembly GCA_019973935.1. NCBI lineage: Eukaryota > Metazoa > Arthropoda > Arachnida > Araneae > Nephilidae > Trichonephila > Trichonephila clavipes. The sequence continues at coordinate 227,749 of BMAU01020022.1, forward strand.
TTAAATTTAGTTAATTTATTAATCAGATGAACATTAAGAAAGTGAAAAACAACTTATATTTTTTGTTACACAAACTGAATTTGTTTTAGCTGAAACACTGTACGCGATATACAGGACTCAAAATATCACACTGTAATTAATAACTGATCCAAAAATTGTCATAGAAGATAATGAATTCAGATTTTAAATTCAAATTCTAGGATTTCCAAATCATTTTGTTATTTTTTGATTACCAAATTGACATCAAATGTTTATTTTATACATAATATTCTTGTTCTTTGATTGTTTGCCGATAAGCTTTCAATGAGATAAAATTAATTATTAGTAAATTATTTTTTTAGATGGAGCAATGCTCTTGCATTAAAAGTTTTATGCATGCATTTAAAGTCAACGGAATAATATAAATACGGACCCCGATTAAACGAATTCATTGGGACCGAGGATTTTTTTCGTTAAATCAGGGTTATTCGTAACATTAGGGTTAAAAAAAGTGTTTTTGCACTTACTTTTTTGAAATTCTATAATAGCCATCTACACACCAAAAGTCCATTGTTAGAAATTGCATACTTTTTATATATATTCAGCGTTTAAAAATACTATTGGCAAAAATAAATACGCATCAATTAATTGGAAGTTTTAAAGTAATGACTAATAAATGTTTGACAATCTTTTGGATTTTCGACTTTATGTATGCAAGAAAATATTGCGTCTTTTACATCCTTCTGTGTGAGGTATGTTTTCACAGTTTCCAAACAATGTAAGGCAGTTGAAAATGTAGCAGTTTTATAGGAGTTTCATTATCAAATTCTGCATGGAAATTGCTACGCATTTGCTACCGACAATCTGCCATGCTTCACAAATTTTCAAAAACAAAATTTACTGCAAAATCGCACGTGTAATAAACCTCATTTGTCTTAAAAAACAGAACAAATGGTATAAGTTTTAACATACCTCCTGCATTATGGAGTGGGATGAGAAGATGGAATTCCCTATCCTATTCAAAACTCACGTGGTAGGTTTCACTCATGACACATCTACACCTCTAAAGTCGGAAATAATAGATTGCACACTTCGCTGCCAAAATCTGCTACTCAGTAGAAAATTCTTTTTCTGTTTCGTTTCTTTCTGTTTTCTTTTTTTCTAATCTAAACTTATAAAAAAAATGCGTTTCGGTTGTTGAAATAATTCGTTAATTCAGGGTTTGTTATTCGTTAAATAGATTTTTCTCTCTCCATTTCAATCGGTGAAAAGAAAAATTTCGTTAAATCGCGAAATTCGTTAAATAGGGGGTCTGGCTGTATTTAAAGTAAAAGTGTGTTAGAAAGGGCTGAACCTTTTCGATTTCTTAATCAATCAGTTTTTTAGTGTTAAACGATATGTTGCACTGGTATGCAATGTAATATTAAATTCTAAACATGTAAATGGTAAAACAATGATTAGAAAATAACAGAGATTATTAGCATTTAATTTTAAATCTATCTACTAATTTATTAAAGAGTTTTATGGAATCTCAGTTATCTAAAACATCATAAAAGAGTTTGTTCTAAAAATAGATAATAGAAATAGCTTAGAAAAAAGAAAGTTTAGTATTTTATAAAGAAAAAGTACAAAAAAAAAGAAATCTGGTATCTCTAACGAAGCCATGTTTCTGGACTAGAAATATAAAAGCCTGGTACAATAATTTTTTGATCACTTTCTTAAATGACATTCTTTAAATAAAAGAATCTTTCATATTCGAATGTTCTTATTCCATAATATGAAATACAGTAAGACCCCGCTTAACGATGTTTCGTTTAGCGCTGTTTCGGTTTAATGCTCTTTTTTTTAATTGTGGGATTCCCCAAAATTGCACGCAGAGTTAGACTTACCGATACCCGAAGCAGTTTATCTGGTTTCTCGTCTTTTCTGTGGTGTTATACGAACGTACTTTAATCGTTTCAAACATTCGTTGACGTTATTGTAAGAATAAATTTAGATAATATAACGATTTCTATAGTGACAAATATTAGTATTTTTAGTTTTTATCATGGGTGATAATAAAAACCTCGAAAATAAAGCTACAAGAAAAAGCATTTCACTAGAAACTAAAATGCAAGTGATTAGAAGATTAAACACTGGTGAGCGTTCAATCTCACATTGGTGCTGCATTGAATTTGGCAAATTCAACACACACAACAAGAACCATTCTTAAGGTATCCGAACACGTTCAGAGTACTTTTTAACAAATAACATTATTTAAACATTATAAATGGTTTTTTAGCACTCAATAGCAATACATACTGTAATTTAACCAACAGTATTTAAAACAAATTGCCTAAATTTCACAAAAATTACAATTATAAGTGAAATTTTAGCAATATTTTTGCGAAACTTCCAAGCAATTAGAGAACAAAGTAATAAATTTATATTAGTAAAAGTATTACCGAAACAAATTAGATACATTTATCTGGAGAATGTACTAAAATTTTAATGTTTTATAAAAATTTGAAAATTTTAGAGCTAATTGAGTAAACATGAGTAAAGTCACATTCTTTATGAGACTATTATTTAAATAACAGGCCCTAATTCAAAAAGTATTCATACAATAAGAAATATTTTAGTACATTCTCCAAAAAATAGCATAAATATCAGGTTGAAAAAGTTTCATAGAAATACATTTGTAATATTTTAAGTTATCACACTCGCCATGATAGATTTTGAACAATTTAATTACCCACTTCTGGTAGATCAAAGACCCACTTCCGGTTTTTCTAACTTTATAAAATTGATTGTAGCTTAGCCACTAGGTAACGTAGAATCAAAACAAAGTATGTTTTGTAAAGCCAAAATTATTCATTAAATTAGAAAACAAAAATATCTGTCTTGACTGAATTTGGTCATTTCAAAGTGTTCGGATACCTTAAGAATAAAGAAAAAATACTGCTACCGGCAACTGCAACTACGACAAGCTCTGCAACTAGAATTACCCGTTCTAGAAATATTACAACGTATGAAATGGATTAGACTTTCTATATGGATTGACGACGAAATTGAACGCAATATGCCATTAAATCAATCTACCTTCTTGAGAAAAAGAAAGAAAATACAGAAGAGACTGAATGATCTGAAATGTAAACATACTGACTTAGAATTTTATTTTTTTATATATATGTATATTCGCTTATTATGTTTCTATATTTGTACGAAACATATTTTTGTTTTATTGTTATGAAAAACATAATTAATATATTTAATAGCAAAATAACTGACCAATTTTCCACCCATCTTGGCCTAACCCCATTATTTACATGATGAGATAACCTCGTTTAACGCTGTTTCATATTACGCTCTATTTTGATGGAACGTATACCCCGCACTAAGCGGGGTCTTACTGTAATTAAAAAACTAAGGTTTTTATTCGTAGTTCAATCACATTACTTGTTTTGTTGTAGAATAAGTATCTTCTGGAATGAAACAATTCGAATAGTGGTAATTTTATCTTGGATATAAATTTTTCATCAACTGCGAAAAATTAATCCTTAAAAAAGGGAAAAAAATATTTAAAAAGAAGTAAAATATCCAAGTAAGAAGTACTTTCTTTCAATTGTTTACTTTTCACGGGACCATTTTTCTTTTTTAAGCAAACAAAATCCTACTCGAGCGGTAAATAAAACTGTCATGAGAATAAATTCATCCCCGGAGGTCTCTTCTTCTATTTCAGGAATAAGCAGATTATATACATTTATTCTACAGTCAAAGGAAGTCTTCTCCATTTTTAAAAAGGCGTTTTTAAAAAACACCAAATGCTAATTTAAATATTAAAAAAAATATTTCCAATATAGAGTAAGATTTTCCGAAGATTATTCGAGGGAATAATTCCTAGTTTCATGAGCAAGAGAAATGTTTTTTTAGTGAAAATAAAAAAAAACTATCTCGCATTTTTGTTTATGCTTGTATGAGCTTTAATTAAATTTAATGAAATAAAAAAGGAGTTTAAAAGTTTCTGTAGTGTTTTAGTGACATATTTTTTATAAAGAACATATTTCATCAAGTATCAAAGTAACATTTGGCATTTTTTTATTCAGTAAATTAAAAATAAAGGCAAGAATAATCTATAAATTTGTAAGATTAAACAGATGCTTTTTTCTTATTAACTTGAGAAACTGTCAAAAAGTTTAATTTCAATTCAGTTTCTTTAAGTAAGTACTCGCACCTTTTTACGAATCCATAATTTTAGTTTATAAAGAGTGTTTTTTTTCCAGGTATAGAAGTTTAAGTTGGCATTACTTTCCAAGATGGTGACCGATTTAACAGCTGTCAAGTGATTTGTTCTCAGTTTGGTTTGGCAATTCATCAAAACGATCATCAAGCAAGGCGTAGATTCGTCCAATGGGCCCAAAACGAAATTGCCGTTGTTCCCCAATTTCATAAGCGAATTTTGTTTAGCGATGAAGCGCACTTCTGGTTGAATGGCTACGTCAACAAACAAAACTGTCGCATCTGGAGTGAAGCTAATCCACAAGTGTATGTCGAAACACCGTTACATCCAGAAAAACTGACTGTTTGGTGCGCTTTATGGGCTGGTGGAATCATTGGTCCGTACTTCTTCAAAAACGATGAAGGCCACAACGTTACAGTCAATGGTGATCGGTATAGAGCCATGATTACTAACTTTTTCATTCCTGAATTGAACAATCATGATGTCCAGGAGCTGTGGTTCCAACAAGACGGCGCAACATGTCACACAGCTCGTGCCACAATCGATTTATTGAAAGACACGTTTGGTGACCGCCTAATTTCACGTTTTGGACCTGTGAATTCGCCTCCAAGATCTTGTGATTTAACACCGCTAGACTATTTTCTGTGGGGCTATGTAAAGTCATTGGTCTATGCGGATAAGCCACAAACGCTTGACCATTTGGAAGACAACATTTGCCGTGTTATTGCCGATATACGGCCACAAATGCTGGGAAAAGTCATCGAAAATTGGACGTCCAGATTGGACTACATCCGAGCCAGCCGTGGCAGTCCTATGCCAGAAATCATATTTAACATGTAATGCCACAAGATTATCTTTCGAATAAAAAAAATTCATGTCAATCGAATAATTAATCGTTGTTTTATTGCAATTTAAAGTTCTATACCTCTAAAAAAACACCCTTTACAAGAAATGCACACATTTTTGTAACGATTTCTTAGAACGTTTATTTTTTTTCAAACATTAGCTGTTCGCTAACCTTCAGAACTTTGTTTTTGTAAATTTTTATTATTGAATTGGTACCAGATGTTTATAATCAATACTTAATATTTTGATACTTCGATGATAGTTAGACAATTAACTTACTGCATCACCAGGAAAGGAATTAAGTAGATTTTCAATAATTTATTATTTTCTGGTACGATGTTTTAAAACGATATGTATGTACAATAACGATATGTATATGAAATAATAGGGATATTTTAATAGAAATTTGTTAGAAAAAGCTGAATATATTTTTTGTACTCTTTAAATGTATCGATTTTAAGCTCTAAACTTTAGATTGTACGTTGAAAGACAATATAATACTAACTTTTTAATATAAATTAGTAAAAAGAGAAAAAGATTAGAGAGAGAACTGAGAATATTAATTACTAGTTTTGATGGCCAGTGGTAGCGTATCGGAGTTAAAAACCCGGAGCCTTTCGTCCCTTCAGGGGGTCGATGAATGAGTACCAAGCCGGCTTGGGAAATAAGCACTGGGAGCTTCGCATCAGATTGACCATCTGACCGGAACATCTGCTCGTACATCTCAGTGTCCAAGGTCACGAAAACTGATCTGGTCACAGTTGACTTTGGCCCACCATGGGTGTTGCGCCACTGAGTTTTGTTTAGTTTAGTAACCAGCTTTGTATCTGGTAATTCCTTATTGAACTTTTCGGAATACCAGATATTTAAATTGTCATAATTCAACTTCTACTGAAGAATAACAGTGAAAATTAAACAGTTTAAAATTATAGTACAAAAAATAGGAAAAGAAATGTATATATATATTCGATGTCTGATGTGTATTCATTTAGATTCCCGTGTTTCTGGCCTAAAAATATACCTGTTAGAAGCGGTTTTTGAATTGTTTTCTTTCATGAATTTTTTAAATAAAAAAAATCTTTTATATTCGAATATTCTCATCCCCCAATAAAAATAATTACAAAAAAATAATGTTTTTATACGTATTTCAATCATTATGTATGTTTTCAAGTAGAATAAATGTCTTCTAGACTAAAATTAGAATGAAGTACAGTCGAACCTCTATATTGCGAATTTTTCTATATAGCGAATTTTTCCTGGAATCTTGAACATTTCACGATTTTCTTCGTAAAATAACCTGTGTATAGCTTTTGCCTGTGTATAGCTCAAACACCTGTACAGAGGCTGAACAAGAACTTTTGAAATATATAACTTAGAAGTGGATTTATCCATATTTTACTAAAACAGAGGGTAGAAATTTTAAGAAAAAAAACACCGATAATTATTTCCATTGATGGTAACTCTGAAAATAATGTGAATTTTTCAAAAATCCTAGTTTAGACTCTCTGAAGAGAGGTCTTTACTTTATGTAAGCAAAATATTATAATTATAGATGCATTTTTTATAAAAGAACATTTTGAAAAAAGTTTATTCCACGTTAATTTTTTTGCCACAATATTGTATTTAAATAATTTTTTTGTCATAATAGCCTTAAAACAATTTTATACATGTATTCTAATCTAAGTGGCACTAAATGTAATGAAAGTTATCTAATTATGAGCTTTTTTAAAATCATGGCTCCAAACGTTGTCGGATACCTTGATGAATTTAAAAATAAGGGTAAAAATCATCTATACATCTATAACAGTAAAGAAATATTTTTTTATTCGTATGAGAAATTGTCAAAAAGTTTAATTAAGTTTCTGCAAGAAAGTTCTCTCGCATCTTTTTAAGAATAAATAATTTTAATTTATAAAATATATGCACATTTTTGTAAATAGTTTTTAGAACTTTTAGAATTTTTATCGTATGCAATTCTTTAGAATTTATAAATTTTATACTGCAATTTATGTAACGCAGAGGATGTAAAACAAATCTGTGGCTATATCTGTGACATTTCTAGAATTTAATTGTTCTGAATTTTTCCTGATATTTTAAGGTTTCGCTTTCCTATCAAACATTTCTTTCAAAATGGAAATTTTTGATTTCATTTTATTAAATAGCTGGGGAATCTTCTTATAATATATTAAAAAGATATCTTTTAGATAAACATTAAAGGTCAAATTTTTTGTTACAGAAAGTGAATTTGTTTAAACGGAAACATTATTATCAGCGATATATAGAAATTAAAATTTCAAACAATAACTAATGATTGGTCCTAAAATTGCCATACCACATACTGAATTCAGATTTAAAAGCCAAATTGAATTTCTAAATTGTTTTGTTATTTTACATTACTGAATTGATATCAAATGTATATGCTATACTTAATATTCTGATAGCTTGTTTGTTAGTCAGTTGATTTTCAACTACATAAAATTACATATAATTATCAATAATTTATTATTTTAATTAGTTTATTTATTATTATAAATTGGATAATGTTCTTATGATGACAGTTTTGTTCATGAATTTAAAGTTAACAGAAAAATACAAATATTTAAAGTAAAAATATGTAAAAAAAGGGCTGAACTTTATTTCTTAACAATTTAATTTTTAATTCTAAGCAAACAATACTGTGCATTGAACGGCATTGTAAGGTTAAATCCTAAGCCTAAAAGTGATACATGAAGGATTAGAAATAATAACAGGGAATATCAGTATATTTAATTTTAAAGCCACTATTCTAAAGGGTTGTATGATAGCCGAAGTATTTGAAACATCAGAATCGAACTTCTGCAAAAGGTATATAACAATAAAGATAAACAAAAATGAAAGTTTGAAATACTGTGACGAAAAAATACAGAAAAAAAAAAAGAATTTGCATGTATCTACCAACAAAAAATATCTGGTATATGTTCAACGAAGACACGTTTCTGGACTAAAAATTTAATGGCCGTTACAATAATTTTTTTGATAACCTTCTTTAATGCGTTTTCTTCATAAAAAAATCTTTCGAATTAGAATGTTCTCATTCCATAATAAAAACTAATGTTGTTATGTGTAGAACAACAATTAGGTATATTTAGTAGAATAAGTACCTTCTAGAATTAAATAATATTAGTAAATGTAATTTTGCCAAGGATGCCATTTTTTTCAACTACTGCAAAAAATTATTCCTTTAAAAAAATTAAGAAAATCAAAATATCCAAATGGCAAGTTATTTCTTGAAGTTGTTTACACTTCACGAGTTCATTTTTCTTTTTTGAACATACAAAATCGGACTACAGCGTGAATAAATATGTGTCATGAGTATAAATTCTTTCCGGGAGGTCTCTTCTTCCATTTCAGGAATAAGCAAATTATATATATTTATACTACACTCAAAGGAAGTCGTCTTCATTTTTTTTAAATTGCTAGAAAGACGTTTTTAAAAGAACCCAAATGGTAATTTAAACATTAAAAAATATTTCCAATACAGAGTAAGATTTTTTGGAAGATTATTCGAAGGAATAATTCTCTTCTAGCTTTTTATCCACACCCGAAACGGTTTTTAACTGTAAATAAAAAACATTTTTCATTTTTATTTATGCATGTGTAAGCTTTAATTAAATTTATTAAAATTAAAAAGAAGTTTGAAAAAATTCTGGAGTGTTTTAGTGATACACTTCGTAAAGAAAATATTTTATGAATAATGAAAGCAAAGTTTGGTATCTTTGTATTCAGTGAATTTAAATATATCGGTAAAAATAACCCACACGTCTGTAAATTCAAACGGATATTTTTTCACCCCAAAGTTTTTCTAAAAGCTTAATTTGACCCCAATTAAATTTCTTTGATTAATTTTTACTCACACAGTTTAAACAATCATTAATGTCTTTATTTCTATTTTATGTTCTTCTAATTCCAATACTATGCATAAGTTCGCATAAAACTCTAACCAGAAATTCAAATTTCTTATATCTTAATAAATTTAAGAAATAAATTGTTACATTTCAAACTGTAATATTGGACACAAGAATTTAAATTTTTAAAGGATTTTTTTTTCATATTGCAATTTAACCAGGGATGTCTTGAGGCATGGACCCTGGGCCCGAGCCCAGGACAATGGGTGTCTCGTCTCGTTCTTAACTAAGCTTTAATTAGATCATGAATCGAATAGTTTCAACGATAAATTATTTTTTCTGGTTGTATTCGCCGAGAAACTAGGAATTTCGGATGATATGTCAACTGGCTACATGTGAAAACCGTCGTCCATGCATAGGCCTACCAGTATACACCATCATTACTCATTGTCAAAAGGGTGCAGTCGGTCAAGCCGATTTGTGTGATTGTAAGGTATGAACATTTATTTGTTTCAGGTTATTGTTTGTACGAGTATTTGACAACTTATGCTATGTACTGTTTACCTTTAACTTACATTTGTGTAGGGGCACAGGGCCTTATGAAGTCTTAAGACGTCCATTAATTAATTATTTGATTGATTTAGTTAATAGTAAAAAATTAACTAAATTTAAATCAATTATTCAATTCATACGTTATAATATGGCATACGAGGTACGCTTCAAAAGCTCCCAGACTGAACCTATAACGTGAAAATTTTTGCAGTAGAACAACTACGATAACATTTCTTTGCCAGTGCATTCTTCCCCTTTTCTAAAATAATTATCCCAAATCACATGATCGGTGGCTTGCCATGGCGTCGTATTTTGAAGGTGGATACATTTAGTAGCTGGTGATTGAAAAAAATTGAGTTCGTTAAGCAGAGAATAATATCAAATTTGGTGTTGGATTGGACAAGAAGGCTACGGAGACTTACGAAATGTTGAACCATGGTTAAGGTAGTGATACATTATCGCGAACGCAAACTTTTGAGTGGCATCGACATTTTCAGGGAAGGCTGGGAAAGTATCAAAGACGACGAACGCTCTGGACGTCTACAAACTTCCCGCTCCTCTGAAAACATTGAAAAGTTTTCTGCGGCGGTACGTAGGAACATTCTTTAAACGACGACGGGGTGAAAATGAAAACATTTGTTTTGCTACATCCTTCTTATTCCCTTGATTTCGCTTCCTGAAACTTCAGAATATATCCTGAACTGGCATGTCACTTGCAGGGTCATCCATTTCAATCTGCAGATGAAGTTAGAAGTGCATCGCATGCTGAATTAAAGGAAATGGCAAAAATTGGAATTTAAAAATGTTTGGATTAACATTACAGGCCATGACAAAAGTGAGTTGTTGTTCAAGGGTCTTATTTCGAAAGACGATGTGTTTCACACACACACACAGCAACTTAACTAGTAATAATTTTTAAGTTATAGTCTCAGTCCGGGAGCTTTCGAATCTTATATTTACTACGTATTTATTTTTAAAAATTATTCTGTTCTCTAAAACTTCCTTGTTTAAGTTCTCATTCCTTATATCACGTTTATACAATTTGTTATGATTTCAAGATTTTCATTAAGATTTAAAAATATAGAACTAAAAGACGTTTATTCAACCTATTTTTTGTTATCAACATGATTTCTTATTCCCAATCTTACCCTTCATCTTTAGTGGTTTTGTACATTACCTTTATGAATCAAATAGAAATGAGTAAAGTTTTCAGTTTAAAATTCGATAATAAAATTTTTTTTAAAGGGTATTTTAAAAAATTATTTCATCCTCCCGCCGAAAAACTAAAAATATTAGAAGAGATATTTCATATTATAAATGTAATACGTAAATAGTTCGGCGATTGCACGCATGCCTAAGACCCTTTCAGGAAAATTTCTTGAACTCTTAAGGATTTGCATACTAAATTTATATCTTAGACAGCTTCGTTAAAATTCAAGAAATGTAAGGTACGAAATTTACTCAAAAATACATGAGTTCTTTCAGTTCGCTTTCACACCGTACAAAATTCTTCAAAACTTATAAAATTTATATAGACCTCTCCTTTACCCAGAGGACTTAAAACAATTTTGCTGCTTTTTAGGACCTGTCTAGCGGGTAATTTTTCAGAATTTATACTGATGTATTAAATTTTCATTTTTCCTTTAATACAGTTCTTTCAAAATGGCAATCTTCTTCATTTTATTAAGTAGCTGAAATTCTAATCTAAGTCTTATATGTTTGAAAACCGAAAAGAGCTGAAAAGTATTCTGAATTTGATATTATTTTCCAAAATATACTTAGTTGATATCTTTCAGCCATTTATCCTAAGTAGAGTACAATAAAGTTATCAAATAATGTTCTGATATGTATGTGCTTATGGAGTTTTTAAATTTATTCCTGAAGTTTTTGTTTTTACATTTATTTGTATAGAAATTTTACTCAAAAATATTTCTTTTATCTGCAATCGTAATTACACATGGTAAATACCCTTCAACTATACTGCGATGAATCTGAAAATAATTACAAAATTATCAAATTATGTATCGTATTGTGAAAAAGGTTTTCATTAGTTTAAATATATAAAAGAGACAAAAATCATATTTAGATGTATTTCTCATATGAAAATCTTATTTACATAAATCTTTTTCCTCACTTTCAAGTTTAAAATTTATCTGTTTTGTTTTTTAATATTAATTTACCGAAAAAAATTTAAAAAGGAGTTACATGAATACAAATTAATAAACATAATACAGGGTGCTGCCGAATTCGACCGACAAATCCAAAAGTGTTATAGGAAGCAGCATAGGGATGACAAATCGACATTGAATATGGTATCGCAAACCACGTTCAGTCGGAGTAATTCGCAAAAACAGTTATGTTGGAGGTGATGTCTAGTGAAATGAAAAGGGGAAATAAGAGGTAAAAAGTACATTTATTACATAAACTTTCAATACTTGCGACCACATATTCAATCACAATTTTCATCGCGCTCATCACAATAACGATGTGTTGAATTCGATAATACGATACATTGACGCAAAAGCTACTATACGACTTTAATCTCTTCACCACCGGCGTATATAAAAGTCTGGCTCAGCCAGTGAGTAAATTGCTCCGGACGTATATATGCGTCTTTCCGAAATATGTTCACTACTATCCATAAAAATATTCCGAAGACTTTGGAATGCAATAAAATGACCTTAACATTGTTTGATAAGGATTTATTTATTTCACACAAAGGAATTTCTTATACAGTTTCTCTTTCTCCGTCCCCCCAAATACACCACATATGCGTGCATACGTGCAAAACGGTGGCAGTAGGGAATGAATCACGTAACTTTTAATCTGCAGCTAAGGGATTAACTATAAGCCGTACAAATGATCTAGATAAGTGTTAATTTTTGCATATAATTTTATATATGACCAGCAGGTGCGGTTACTGGTAATTATTAAACTGGTTCTTAACTTAGTATTGTTAAGGTAATTATAAAGTTCATTGTACAGTACTGATACATTTATAAGTGTATTATATCAGTGTGAATGTATTTTCTTTCATTATGACAGAATGTATTTTGTTTGTTTTCCTTTTAAAAAAATAATACTTTTTTGAAATAATTTTTTGTCTTCAGCTTTTCCCCCACAGTTTCAGAAGCGCTGACATAAAGCATGTTAATAATACGAACAATGCATTCCCCAACTCGACGTCAGAAATGCAACGGCAAATAATTGTCACAGAATTTTCTCGAAGTTGCAGCCACGTAGATCCTCTCACAGCCGACACTGACGGATAAAGGATTGTCGAACGCGATCAAACAAAACCAGTGTGCTGGCGATGCCAGCTAAGGCGGCAACGATCTGTATCATTAGATCCTCCACTGTAGCCACCGGCGTCTCATACACAACCAATTTCAGGTGGCCCTAGAAGAAGAAATCCAAGGTCAATGAATCCTTAACGCCAAGCAATAGGTCCGCCTTGTACAATCAACTTCCCAGGATATAAAGCATGGAGGTGGTTACGCACCGCAATCGAAAAATATGCTGGTCCCTCTTCGAGCATTAACCATACATTGTGGTGCACAGTGGCCGGTACTCTGTGCAGCAACTGCGGGAGGATGTGCTGTAGGAAAAAACAAGATACTTTGCACCATTGAGGCGTTTGGGTAGTATATGTGTATCCCCGCATTTGTTTGGCCACTCCCCTCATCTGGCTCATCGTCCCCCCAACGGCTTCTATTATCGCGATTTTTCCCAGTTAAAAGTGGTTTGCGATTTCATGTTCTTTGTGATTTGACGTCTCCATGCTGCCCACTATCATCCTTTTAAATTTTTCAATCGAATTCGGCAACACCCTGTATATTGTTAATGATAAATATGACAAAAAATACATCTCATTATATTTTACTCTATACATTTTTTTTGTTTAATTTTGCATAGTTCATTTACTATTTACTAAAATTATCATAGCTTTGCTAGAGCTACTTACCTTGAAACTTTCTTATATTGTAGATTTTACTTCATCTTTTCATTAATCATAATTTATTTTTAAGCATAAGCATGCAAAAAAAATCAATGTACAATTTGCTTTGAATTTATATTTTATTACACACGCATTATATAAGCTTGCTTTAAAGGAGAAAGCGTATGTTGATGTATTACCTAATCTCAGTGAATACTTCTGATTATGGTTATTTTCAAATATTCAGTAACACATATTTATTGAATATCTGATACACATTTGTGTTCTGATGCACAGAAGAGTGTTCAAAATTTACTCACATACAAGGTCTGTTCAAAAAGTATCGGACCTTGAATTTTCCTGCGCTCAGGAGAGATTTCAAAACGATGTCACTGAGCACAGTTGGAGGTAATTGATTAGTGCACATGCTTGAATTTTCCCCCTTCGTTCCAGTGTACCAGTCCTTTCCTGCAAGCAGTTGTTTGAGGTTTCTGTTATGCATGTTCGTCGGATTTTTATTTCTCTAAAGATGTTTGAACGACTTGAACAGATGTACTACATCAATTTTTTTGTCAAAAGGTTGTCGATTTTCTAAGCGAAACAAGTGGTATGGTTGGAAAACAAATTAAGGAGGAGCTTACCCGATTCAAAAGTGGCCGCACGTTCGTAGGGAGTGACTTGCGTTCTGAAAGGCCACAAACCACTCGAAATGCAGCTGTCAATGTACAAGGGGAAAATCTGATAATATGAAATCGTCATTTAACCGTGTGGGAGATTGCCAAACAAGTGGATATCTGTAAAGGTTCCCGACACGCAATTTTGAGTGACCATGTGCAGAGTGGCTACGAAATGTGTTCCCAGGCTTCTATCAATGGGACAGAAAAGCTCCTTCTTGCAGTTACACAGGTCATTCTTACCACTATCAACTCTAAACCTGATTTTTTGGGACTTCTAGCTATTTTCAAAAATGAAAATACCATTGAAAGGATCCCATTTTCAGAAAGGAGATGAAATAATGCAGAACATGATGGTGGAGTTGAACACCATGAAGGGTTTTTGGCAATAGAAGGAATACTATGTTGTGTGAAGGCTCAAGGGGACTACTTTGAATTTGATTAGGATCGACAAAGTAAATTTTTAGAGCCAAAAGTGGAATACTTTTTTAAAAGACCTTGTATAGCACTCATTTTTCATTCAAAAATTTTTATTTCGAACGTATGCAAGTACTCAAATGAAGTTCTACAATTCCGTGTTATTTCAAAGAGAATTTGAAGCTGTAAATGTATATTATCACTTTCTCACCATTTCTTCAATAGTTCGGATTATATTTTTCTTCCCATGTACCATAGAAAATTATTTGCCGTTGTTTACAAGTGAAAACTAATTTCAACTAACTAATCTGGTAATTTTAGAAGACCATTAAAAGAATTCATGAGTTATATCTGTACTAAACACGATTTATATATTCTTTCAAATGGAACTGCGGATTGGTAATTACGGCTGCAGACCTAGTACATTCCCCAGAAGCCGGTATCACTTTTATGCGTGGCACCATATTAGTGGTCAATTGCCACAATATAATTTTGACTCCCTCTTTCATCCCCAGAGCGTGACACCTGAGTTGTGACGATGCGAAACTGTGCTAAAAATTTCATTTTGCTGAGAGTTTCCAAGCCAAACAATCATTCTAGGAATCTTTAAGATACTGCATAA
Source organism: Trichonephila clavipes (assembly GCA_019973935.1). NCBI lineage: Eukaryota > Metazoa > Arthropoda > Arachnida > Araneae > Nephilidae > Trichonephila > Trichonephila clavipes. Next base: position 242,879 of record BMAU01020022.1, read on the forward strand.
TCATACGGCATAGACGTTGTTAATTTTTTGCATCATGAAAATCCACCGATCTGGGCCGTCGTTGATCCTGTAATTCACCATATCTGATGAAAAAAACTGTTAAATAAATCGTATAGTTTCAAAACTAAAATATTATCAAGAGAAAGCAACAGAAGCTTTCTAATTGATTTCATGAAAAATTCATGATAGATTTTCAACCAGTATTGTTCATAAATAAGTTTTACTTTTTATAAATATTAGATAATTTTGAGGGAAATTTAGTTGTTCAGCTATTGCACAAAAACAAAATTAACTCATTTATACAGAATAGTTGTATAATAGGAACATCTTTATTCAAATATATTTATTAGAAGTTATATTTATACAAAATATAAAGTATTTATTTAAAAACTTTATTATAAATTTTTTGATAAATAACTTAAACATTAAAAGTGTCCTTACAATATTTTGTTTTAAAAGGACTATATCGTCAACCATTTTGTAACAACATACCAACATTTTATCTGAATCTTCAATTACCTTAACCCGACACGTAACAAACTGAACTTATCATACAAGAAAAATAATAATAAAAGAAGAATTTCATCTAGAAATTTGACAAACATCTCTCAACCTATACGTATAATAAACAGTTTCAAAATGAGCATTAAATTTTCATTTAAAGTACTTTTAAACGATTTCAGATATAAGAAAAAACAATTTCAAAATTTTAATTACAAATCTGTTTAAACCGGAAAATATTTATATCACGAAATAACCATAACCATTCCCCATAATGCTCATTAAAATTATTCCAACTCAGAAATTAAAACAAAATATATTCGAGGTAACATAGCAATTACATAAAATCCTCGAAAGCCTTTTATGGGAATTCTCAACATTAAGCAAAGTGACATTTCCTTTCGGAAGCGTTAGGGATAAGTAATGAACGTGCAATAAAACGAATTGGACAAATGAGTGTAGTTAGTAAATGTTCAGAAAAAAAATCGTCAATATAATTAAGATAGAGGAAGCGGAAGAAATGGAGAAATTGTTTCCATTTTAAGCGTAGTTGCTGCAAAAAGTACTTAGAGAATTTCTCTTATTTTTAAAATAAAAGCAATATAATAAAAATATTATTAAAAGAAATGTACGTATTGACGAATTTTTTTCCCTAAATAACGTTCATTAATCCGATGTAGCATTTTAATTCGTTTTTAAGATAAAATTCTTTATAAACGTGATATTGGGAATTCTTGTTTAATTAATATTTGGTAATCAAATTAAATTGATTTAATTGCTATTATCTATTCGAAAAATATTATACAGAGTTATTCATAATCTCTTCCCCGGTTTCAAAGCGCTATAGTAAAAAAACTAAGACAAATACAAAAAATATTTAAAAGCATACAGAATCAATTCAAGTTTTATTTACATACTTTACGAGTGTTCTATGTGTGAAATCTTAGTTACACTGCATACATCAGGGGTGGGTAGACTTTTACATGGTAGGTCTCTACTAATTTTTTTAAGGCGGTTTACCCAGAAGTGTAGGTGTGGTAAGCTATAAAAAAGCTCAACAATAATAAATACAGGATACACCTATATATATATATATATATATATATATATATATATATAATTACAATTAAAAAAACTTACTCTTTTAAAACCATGTTTTAAGCAAAACACATGATACAAACATAGTAGCACAGGTCTGCGATGAAAAAATTGTTGTATATTTAACTAGTGGGTTTAACTATATTTTTTGTGCTGATTACGGGAAAAATAGTGAAAAAATTCCATCACCCTTAGATAAGTCACAAATTTCATCTGAAATTTTCTTATTTTCAGGGGGTTTCAGGTCCAATATGCGTACGATTTTCAATATTATAGCCTATATAATTGGTGAATTTAGTCTGAATTATGGATCTTTTATGGTTAATAGGTTACTAAACAATGTATGTTATTTACAAACACAGTTTTATTCAATTTATTTGCTATGACAATGAATCTTAACTCGGAATACCAGTTCCTACTGCAACGAGATATGTCTCATTCTGTCTGCCCCCTCCCCAATCCTACTGGCTGCTAGGCGTCGTGCGCCGTGACCTTGGTTGCAGCCAGTGACTCAGTGTGGAGCTAGTCACTGTGGTGTAAACATCAAACAGTTTTGTGCTACGGTATTTAAAAGAAATGGCTACTAGAGGATGTGTTAACTCTCCTAACTGTTTCTGCTATATTTGTGGGTCTTATACCGTCAAGAAGTAACAAAGGAACATTTCTAATTTTGTTCAGAAGGTGTATTTTGCATACTTTGGTATTAAATTAGGGGACCAAGATAAATCTTGGGCGCCCCATGTAGTGTGTTCTGTGTGTGTTGAAGAACTGAGACAATGGTTTAAAGGTAAGAAGAAGTCATTTCGTTTTGCAGTACTCATGATTTGGAGAGAGCCTAAAAATCCCAGTGATGACTGTTATTTTTGTTCTTGTTCAGTGCAATGTTTCAATTTAAAAAAACTGGAAGGATATTTCATACCCAACCATCATACGTTCGGCTATTCGCCCTGTACCTCATGGACCTGACTTGCCTATTCCTTCACCTCCGGATACCCTGGACAATATTTTAGACGATTTAGACCAAATACATATTAGCAGCGACAGTGATGATGACTACGATCCAGGTACAAATGACCCTGAGCTTTTCTCTCAATCAGATTTGAACGACTTAGTACGAGATCTGGGCCTTCCAAAGGACACAGCGGAAGTTTTAGGGTATAGACTTAAAGAAAGACATTTGTTGAACTCCGGTGTTTCATTTTCGTGGTACCGATTTCGAGAAAAGGAATTTGTCCCTTTTTTTACGCAAGAGAGGGGACCTAGTTTTCTGCAACAATTGGAAATGTTCAAAATTATATATGAACCAGAGGATTGGAGACGTTTTATCGATTCGTCAAAAAGGAGTTTGAAAGCCGTACTTCTTCACAATGGTAAACGATATGCTTCTGTGTCTGTTGGACACTCAGTCCATTTGAAAGAATGCTACGAAAATCTTGAGTTTATTCTTAATAAGCTCAGCTACTCTGACCATAAATGAACCATTTGTGGTGATTTGAAAGTTATTTCTGTGTTACCAGGTCAACAAAGTGGTTACACAAATTTTCCATGATTCCTCTGTGAATGGGATAGCCGTGACAGGAAACAACATTACGCAAAGCAGATGTGGCCAATCAGAAAGGCTCTTATTCCTGGTGTTAAAAATGTTAAAAGACAAAGTTTAGTAGATCCTAAGATCTTGTTTCCACCACTTCATATAAAATTGGGGCTAATGAAACAGTTTGTGAAAGCATTACACAAAGAAGGAGAGTGTTTCAAGTATCTTTGTGAATAGTTTCCTGGTCTATCCAACGCTAAGCTGAAAGAGGGCATCTTTGTTGGACCTGACACCAGAAAACTTTTAAAAGTTGAAACTTTTGTCACTAACATGGAAATGAAAGAAAAAAATGCCTGGAATTCATTTAAACTTGTTGTAGCAGGCTTTCTTGGAAACAAAAAAGATCCAAACAATACAAAGCTTTGGTTGCTGAATTGTTACAAAACTATAAAATATTGGGCTGCAACATGAGTGTCAAAGTCCATTTCTCCTCCACTCCAATCTGGACTACTTTCCAGAAAATCTTGGGGCTGTAAGTGAGGAATAAGGAGAACGTTTCCATCAGGATATAAAAGAAATGGAGTGCAGATACCAAGGTTGTTTGAATGTAAAAAAAGATGGCAGACTACTGTTGGATGTTAAAACGGAAAAATTCACAAGAACACAGGCGAAAAAGTACTAAAATAAGCTTCGATGGGAAAAGAAAACGTTTTTACACTTATAATAGCATTTTCAACACATGTGTATCACTATTATTCTTATTTAAGCTATTTATATTTGTTTTTCTTTCTTTTAGTTTATGTTAAAATAATAAAAACAAATCCAAAATTTTCGTTTTTTGTACTTTTTTAAAAATATTTTACCTTTATTTTGTAGGCAAGCCTTACAAGATAGAAAAAACCCATGTCATTTTTGAAATCAGCGCAAATAACTAAATAAAGATCAATTAATAAAATCAAAACAATTTAAAAAAAAGTTTTTTTTGCAGACTGTGTAATTATACCCACAAATTTAATAATATCAAATGATGCATTTATTATCAAACAACTCAAAATACATTAAAAAATAAATCATTTTCATTTAAAGTTAGTTCTCGTAGAATTTTATAGTCTCAGTAGAAGATTTAGTCTGCATACTGTCCGCCCCTATCTTGAATATCTTGGTTTGTAATTACCAACTGTTAATCTTGTACTGGATTCAAAGTGGTCGTTTGTGAAACGGGAATGACATGTTGTCTTAGTTATATTCATCGTTGAAAAGGCAGATTTACAAGGGCAGGTTGTGCAAAGGTAGATACAGAAAAGGTGGGTAGCACAAGAAAATGTTAAATGAAATGCAGTTTTTTTTAAAATTAGGATACTTTACTTCGTCCATTAACCGATATATGTCCTTAACACGTTCGCTGATAGGTGCTTTCCATCGCGAGAGATGCAATATCAACACAAGAATCCAATCTCACGGAAGCATGAGCTGTGGGGTGATGTTTCAGCAGCCAATCCCGTGTTATCACGGGAAGAGCGGGTCAACGTTTATTTTAACCTTTAATAGGCATGTGTGTGGGGGGAGACGCGTTTCTACGGCTGGCATCGCGGTGATCGCATTTTCCATCTATAGTTGCAGAGAATGTGTTAAGCGTCATTATGTGTTTCTAATAATGAAGTATGTGTCGTCTACTCATAGTCGCATTCATTGTGAAGAGCCGATACTCCAGTCTAACTGGCGTAGTTGTTCCACAAATATATTTATTTTAGCATTCGAGTCTTAGGTCTTATGTGAACATGGTCAACCCAAAATGTCTTGGCGGTCCACCGGTCGATCGCGATCGACTTAATACCCACCCCGACATACATCAATGCGATAATCCAGTTCCTGGCACACTCCACTCAACATGGTATTATAAATGTTATTGATAGCATGTGTTATTCTTTCCATGTTAACCGAAATTTGGTCTTTTACATAGGACCATGTGTTCGTACCCCTTTTGTCGCAGGATGTAGCGAACTTTCATGAAAAGATAACATGTAGTTGATAGTACCATGCTCAGTAGAGTGTGGGAATAACTGAATTATCGCATTGATGTATATCGCGTAACCAAGGTTTCACTTATAGAATATGTGGGAAGTATGTAAAAATAAAACTTGAATTGTGTCTGTATGCTTCCAAGTGTTCCTTTTTGCTCTTAGTGTTTTCGCAATATTGCTTCAAAACCCAGGGGTGGGATAATAAATAACCATGTACATAAAACAGTTATGAAACTAATAGTATATATTTATTAATGTGTCTGATTAATATATTATTATATTACACGCACATTGCTCAAGAGAAGTAAAAAAGAGACACTCAAGAAATAAATACATGCTTTTCATAGTGTTTGAGAATATAAAAAATATATATTTATATATTCAAGACTAAAATATAAATTATATATACTTATTCAGAATTATCTTGAAATATTGTGACATCAGAAGTATCAAAAATATAAATACAATACAGGAAAAAATGTTTGATGCAATTTGAGATTGTTACACGTAAGATGCAACATGCGGATATTCTTGTACAAAATATTTGAAGAAAACCTTGCGCGTTTGTGTGTAGCCTTCAGATATTTCAACAGCCCTTTTGAATTTGTTACAGTATTGTATCTTGTTCCTTGTAATCCAAATACAGAGAAGTTTAATTGTCATGATACATAGTAAAATATTATTTCAAATAAAAATAACGCGAACATTTCTGTTAAAAACAAATCTAAAAAATTTCTATTTCAATTCTCCTAAATGTTTTCCTTTAATTCACAATTGGTCCTATGCGCTCCAAGATGTTGCAGTTCCCCTAATTTTTTTAACTACTCTCTCTCTCTCTCTCTCTCTGGATAGGAGTAACGAATTAACAGCAACCTTAGTTCTCTAAAAATTTCATAAGCGTCAAATTTTTTTAGTCAGCTGAGGCAACAATGAGTCCGACCTAACCAATCAGCTTTTAAAGATTACATGACTACATCTAAAATGACGTCTATAAAAAAATTCGTTTCATGTATATTTATATGTACAAAAAGATGTGATTAACTTTTTGTTCTAATGATCTAAATTTATCAAATAACAAAAATATGTGTTAAATTCAGAAACCTTTTAAGTTCCTATAAATAACGTATCATCTCTCTTCGGCTGAATAATGTCACTTCGTAACGTCATGATTTTTAAATTCATTATTAAAAAGTTATTAAGCTCTAATTTCAAAGTTTCATGACATTATTGGTTAATTTTTTAGTAAAAAAGAACCCAATAGTTTTATTCTAATAAGCATTTGTAAACTTTTCTTATTTTATAAGACATGGTGATTAAAATATTAATGCGAAATAGAGAAATAGTTCTGATAGTTTTAAATACCATAACATTCTCTAACTTTTAACTTTAGTTTGTTAGTTTAAATAGCTAAATTTTACACCTAATGATTTTTTTAAAAGTTTTAATTTAGTTCTGAAATTATTTCTAGAACAAAATCTATTTTTAGCTATGAAGAAGGGTGGCATGGTCTAAAAATGGTATCTAAACTTGCTTTTGATGACTATCACTCACAAAAAGAGATTGTTACTATACCCATAAATAGTTAAGAGTTAATAAATATAAAGCATTTTACATACCCGCAGATTTTCAAAATAGAATGTGACCTTCAAATTTCCTTCCATATTACCAATACAAAATCAAAAACGTATACGTTTTTAAGGCTTTGAAACGGCATTCCTTCTATTTTTGATCACCTTTTCTATCTCACGTCTAGCAAATGCATTCGTGCCTGAAAAAACATAAAATCGTTGGGGGAAATGAAAAGAATGAATTCATTAATAAATAAATAGAAAACCATCCTCCGTTTATTGTATAAAAGTCAATGTAGGTTTTCTTTCATCCATTAAAAAGAGCAAATCGAAATGGGCTATTAATGTGATTATGGAAGAAATCTTGGAACATCTAATTTCCAAGTTATTTTTAAAGTTGGAACAGCGTGGTTTATCGAATATAGCATTAGATTCCCATCAAATCACATTCTGCAGTTCATGTTCCTCTCTCATTTTGGCGTGTGGCCAAGAAGCAAAATGACATGCTTGGGAGGAAAATATGGATATTAGAAAGCGCGTGGATCTGGAGAGAGAACAGATTTAAAATTTAAAACTATTGCTTTTGAGCTAATAAAAGTTATGAAAGAAACCGAAGATTCTTTTTTTTTTGTCTGAAGTTATAAAAAAGGAGGATAAATTGTTTTGACACTTAATTTTGATTTTTTTCGGGGGTGGTAGGGGGAAGGAGACGTTCTTTTTCAAAAAAATTTAAAAAAAAACTCTTGAGCAAGAATTATAAAATATTTCAGATGGAACAAATGTTGAAATCATGTTTAGTATCAAAATTTATCACTTACACCAGTGTTTCTCAAACTTTCAATATTTGCGACCCAATATTCAACCATAATTTTCATCATAACCCCTCCCCCATACAAATAATGTATTGAATTCAATAATACTATTCTTTGAAACTAAAGCTGCAATACAACTTTTTCTTAAATGCCACTGGTGTATAAAAACGTCTCGCTCATCCAAAGCGTTAATTGCCCCGGACGTATATATAAGTCTCCGAAGTACGATTTTTTCTGTGCACTGCTATCCAAAAATTATTCCGAAGGCTTTGGAATTCAATAAATTGTCCTTGACAGTGATTGCGAAGGACTTCCTTATTCATTCCTCCTCCCTTCAATACATCACATAAACTCGCCTATTTGGAAAACGGTGGCATTGGGAATCAAATCGCCTAAATTTTAATCGGCAGTTAAGGGATTATCAAGGTAAGTGTTAATTTTTGTATATAACTTTATATATGACAAGCCCATGGAATCACTGGTAATTTATTAAACTTGTTCTTTTTTTGTTAAATTAATTATAAAAGATACATTGCACAGTACTGATACATTTGTAAGTTTATTATATCAGTGCAAATATTAATTTTAGTTTTTATAATGTCAGAATGTATTTTGTTTGTTTATTTTCAGTAAATTAACAATTTTTTAAAAAAATCTTCTCGGTTTTTCAATATACTTGCGCCCCCACCCCTCGTACAGTTATCCCGCCCTCTTAGGCCGTTGACCTACACAAAAACGATCGTTCACTACATCACCTCGACAAAGGTAGTCTTCATCCCCTTCTTCCTTTATTAGAAAAAACACCCCTTTCGTACACCATTATCACATAGAACAAGATTGCTATAAAAGTAAATTTGTATTGTGCATGCTGATTCTTTCAATTTAATTTCTACATGAATTTCCAAAAGTTGCAGCAGAAACTCAAAAGGAAATCAGACTAATATTGATGGAAATTTGAGTGGAGAAAAAGTAATCGATGACTCCAATTATTTGAATAATATTAGATACATTAATGGACAATTACGAACGGATGACTACACGAAGGCAATTCGACGTATATATACAAAATATTATCACAATTATTTACAGTAGTAGAAAACTTACAGAGTTCTAGAACAGTTCTACTTGCGGGAACTGAGACAGATAAAGTCACTGTCTAATTGCAGACCACGTGCAAGCAGATTTTAATCTTGATTGACGCGATCTTTGTCTCAAAGGTCCCTCATGTAGCCTCATTGACATTTCAGAATGGGTCAATCCCAGAGACTTCTCAAGGGCTTCTTGGCAATTCATTTTTTTTCGTTAAAAAAATTTATCTCCAATCTGATGGCCATGGTCACATCTTCTGCGGTTGTCATTGTCTTATTTTTCAAATTCCCTCTGGGAAGCGAGCTTAATATGTAAAACTCAATTTTCCCACAAGAAGAATGTTACTGCAGAGAAAATACGTGTCACGTTTCAAAGTATTACATTTCTCCTTGATAATAAAAGCAAAAAAAAACTTGTATGAGGGAATTAGAAGACAAATAAGCACAGCTAAGAAAATTACGATACAAGCTACAACTGTTATTGTATTGATATGTTAATCTACATCTATCATCTAAATTTAACTATTATCAACAGCAGTTATCTAACCAAACTATAATATCTCCTATACATGTCCTCAATTTAATTACTCACTTCTGTTATATAGGTCGGTGCATATGAAATGTCGGATTTTCTTTATTTGTGAACGATTATCGCTCTGTTTTCGTTTGTTTTCGCCATCACCTCGTTTATAGTCGTATTATCCATTGCCAGAGTCACATTTCAACTACGAAGATTTTCTCAAAAGTGTTCCATCTCGTTATTTGTTTTAAAATTCTTAAGGATATGAATTCAACCCATATTCGTGTAATTTTTTATATTACAAACTTGGAACTGATATTGCAAAAGCTGCAAGTTGTATAAACCGGGAATTTCGGGGGGAGGGGGGAATACTTTTAACAATTGGAAAGTGCAGAGTAAGTTTGATAATATCCAGTCTGGCGATTTTCTTCCTACAAAATAAATCGCGTGGAAGACCCAAAACATCTGAAAGAATTGTTAAAAACGAATTGGAAGAAAGGAATCTGACTGTAACTATATGACACTGCCAGTAGCGCACACAGGAATTTTTCAAGGGCGGGGGTCCGGGGTCGAAAGTTCACCATTCTTGTATCATGCTCCTTTTGATTTTGTCGATTTTCGGGAACAAAACACAGTAAAAAACTAATTATTGAATAAATAATTAGCATTAATTAATAAAATTAATCATTAATAGCAATTTAATTAAATATTACGTGCTATATACTCAGAATTATAACCAATTGGAAAAAAATCAAGGGCTTTGGGGGGGGTCCGGACCCCCAGGACTCCCCCTTGTGTGCGCCACTGGACACTGCCATTGATGAAATGTATGAAAAATTAAAAATTATACGCTTATCATTTGTTAATCGACTAGGCCAGTGATACTCAACCTCCGGCCTGCGGGCCTCATGTGGCCCGGTCAGGCACCGACACTTAATGAAATTTTTCAGAAAGTTTCTGCATTATTGAACAGTTTTACGGTACCATCGGAAAAAATCGTTGCAGTACATGATGATAATGTGTGCATAACTTAAATTCAGGCAGGCAAAGAATTTTGGAGCTTGTTTAAAGCTTACAAAATACTATTGATGCAGATTCAGACGACGAAAATGAAATAAATAATTCAGCTCCTATTCCCACATCATCCGAAATAAGGAGCATCGTGAATAGTATGCACAGTTATTTAGATGTATATTCCAATGGCGAAATGAATAGCAAAATGGACGACAACGAACCATTCGATGCTAAAAAATACAATATGCAAAGAAATACACACATTCTATTATTTTACAAAAACTCAATAAATGTTTTGTTTTCAAAACACTTGAAAATTCTGAAATAAATTCCATTAAGTTCTTGTAAATGTTTTTGTTTCATTAATTTGTATAAAATACTTGCATGTATATAAATTTATGTAAATAAAATGTACTCTAATAAACTTAATTTTGTTGAATGTGTGTATTTTTTTGTTTGCAGTATCCTTTAACACATAAAAATATTTCAGTTCCCCTCAGATTCGTGTTAATCGATTTTAACTGTAATTGCCTAAAATTTTAGGAAACCCACGACTGTAAGCAGTCGGTGACTGCAAAATTTTGTTGCAATGCATAAGATGGTGTTGTAATAAAACATCATAAGACGTTCATAGAATTACGCAGTGTGAATTACTCGGTACCATTTTTCCAAAAATATTTTATTGAATGTAACATAGCATTCATTATGTGTCAAGTAACAAAATTCTTGATTCTTTTTCCAAACATCTCAGTAGAATACCAATCCGTATCTCCTTCCTCTGACACATTCCAAGACAATTACAAATCCTTTCAAGTAGACAGTTTAATACAATTGCCGTCAGATACAGGTGAATCATTGAATTCCCTCTCAATCAATCTCTGCCTCACGCATTGAGTTATATCCCATATCACACTATTCCTTGGAGTATAGATTCAATAAACAGTTCTAAGATAGAAGGTGCTTTCAGAATATTTTCTTAAAATTCGAGCAATTTATCACCAACTGTGAAGCCTCTGAACGGAAAATAGCATAAAATTGACGAAATTACACAAAGATATATATATATATATATATATATATATATATATATATATATATATATATATATATATATATATATATATATATATATATATCTGTGTGTGTGTGTGTAATAATTCCCTCTAGTATCCTTTTTATTATCTCTTTGTACAAATATTTAAAATAACTTTAACTCTTTGGTTTAAAATTAACATTGTAATTTTAATCGTAATCGGCTAGTCCGAAATCCCTGCCACACCCATTCTATCCAATCAGAACTATTATTACGTAATCATCTCGCACTTGCACTGCTGGTATAAAAGCAAAAATCTTGTATAATCGCTCTTTTTTGTCTACCTGCATTCATCATGTAATCAGCCGGCAACAACGCGTTCTATGTTTGTCTTTGCCTGTGTTTGTGCCATGATGTTTGCTTCATGTTATGTGTAATCCCGTATCTACTGGATCTTTATGTGTTTTCGGATGTGAATAAAAAGGAATAACGATTTCCATGAGTGCCTCTTCGATAATACCGTACTCGACCACGCTCCACTTTCACACACCGGAAAATCACATCACCGGCCACGCCCTACATTTGGTTCGCCATTGTTTAGATCAACTACTCGCCACGACAAATTATGCACTGCTAAAGTTTTATCATTACATATATATATATATATATATATATATATATATATATATATATATATATATATATATATATATATATATATATATATATATATATATATATATATATATATATCTTTATATATAAAAATCTTCTGTGCGTGTGGTGTTTGTCACTAAACTCCTCCTAAATGGCTGGACCGATTTCGAAGAAAATTTTTGTGTGGGTTCACATAAAATCGAGAGTGGTTTAGATTCACAATTAGGTCCGATATCGCAACTAATTAAAAAGATATTAATTAAAAACATTAAAAAAAATACAACTCAACATTTACCTGCAATGTTGTAACGCTATTGTTATAAACACAAGTAATATAAAAAAAATTTAAAATCAATTCCTACTTAGATCAACCAAGGAAAATTTATTTTAGCTACTTTTTATTAAATAGTTGCAATTAATATAAATATGTATATACATATGACAGAATCACAACATTAAGGGGTAATTAATTTTTATTAATTATCACTAAAGTATCGTTTTGTCATCCAAAACAATCGTGTTTATAAAATTTCCTTTCAACTGAATGCTTTAACACGTGAGAAAAAAACCTTTTCAAATTTTGACATAAGTCTCCAAAAGGGTCGCTAAGTCGCCAACGTGGCTGTATTTGTAATTTTTTAAATAATTAGTTTTAATCAATCAATGCTTATTAATTATAATTAAATTATTGTATTGTCATCCAAAATAATCATGTACATTACATTTCAGCTCAATTCAGCGCTTTAAAATATATTTATTAACGATTGAAAATTCCACAAACATAAATAAATAAATAAATAAACAAATAAAATATGTATAGAGATCGTGAGCTAATAGTAGGAATTGAAAAAGACGTAAGGTGGCGTCGAAAATTCATTTTCAGCCAAACTGGCCAAACCCGGTCTTTATTGTTACGAAAATGCAGACGCGATTTACGCTTTTTAGCGTTTCTAATTAATATCTTTTCAAATAATCTTTATATATGTAATTCTTCTGTGCGTGTGTATATAACTGAACTCCTCCTAAACGGCTGGACCGATTTTGATGAAAGTTTTTGTCTGTTCCATTGGACTCGAGAGTGGTTTAGATTTATAATTCGGTTTAGAAATGTTTATTTAATTAATTTTTTATTTATAAATTGTTGATCTTGGAATGTTTTACATTGGATCCGACAGACTGCGCTACGATCACAGTATACAATATTCAAAAATCTTTCATTATAATTCAAGTTGATCCCGACAGTTGGTACTGTGATCATTTCAGGAAAATATTTTGCAACTTCGTGTTATTATTTTGTTGAAATAAATCGTGTGTTAATTAAATTATTACATTCAGATGTAATTAGTGTTTGAAGTGTGCATAAAAAACTATACATTCTCCAAATTTAGTATGCATATGAAGTGAGTATTTTACATGATTTTCTATTAAATTTACACGTGCGTTGACAACAATTATCCTAACCTACAAATCTATTTGTGTAGCTAATTGATTACACACATTATTAAACTTTTTTTTTTTTAATTTAAAATTATTTCTTATCGGAAATAGTTTGTGTGTGTGTGTTTCACATCTAAGCAACCCAGAATATAAAACTGGGCACATAATTACATTGTAATAACTTTTTAATACAAATTTTACTCAAAACGGTCCAGATTGTTAAAGCTTATTCTAAAAAATTTGGAATTTTTGAATTTAAGATGTGTGTACAGGACAACGTCTGTCGGGTCCTCTAGTATATATATATATATATATATATATATATATATATATATATATATATATATATATGGAAAGACAATAGTAATTAATGAAGTTCTTCTATATTTAGGTGCAATGCAGCCACAAATATAAAAGTAGATATAATCCACAACATAAAAATACACAGATAGTTAGAACCTAAGATAACTATACTAAATAGGAAGAAATAGGCACAGTAGTAGAATAACAAACTCTTGGCCTTAGGAACCAAGATTGCAGGTTTAAACAAGTTTTAGGGCTAGCCAACTATCACCTGTAGTTTGTCATACTACGTACCAAGTGGAAAGGAAAGAATAACATTTGGAGGAATTTAAACATTATAATAAAATCACTAAACTAATAAAATATAATTATAAAATTATAGCCTACTAGTATTCACATTATAGATTTAAATTCGATGCAAAACGTTTTGCATCGAATTTAAATCTTGAATTTTTTGCGAAACCACTTATTTAAAAAAAAACATTTGCTATTCATTTAAAAATATTTTGTTTAGAAACTGTTTTTCGTCTAATAATTATATTTAAAAGTAATTGCACATCTTGCAATATTATCAATGGTGTTTGAAAGATCGCAAAACTTTTCAGCGGGTAAAGCAAGACATTTTCTATACCAGTGTTCCCCAACTTTTTTATCACCGCGGACCGGTCAACGGTGGATAATTTTACCGCGGCCGTTGAGGTGAAGGATGTTGATTGTTTAATTTTAGATTGTTTGTTTTAATAGTTTTATTTTTTAATTATATTTAAACGTGGCTTTAGAATTAAATATAGCTACACCTAAAATGAATATAAAGTGATTTAACACGGAATATAAAGTGATTTTCATAAAAAGTAGCTCAAACTCAAGAAAAATATGCCGCAGTAAATAAAATGGAGATAATTTCATGTTTCTTGAGCGGACCAGTAGTATTTGATCCACGGACCGGTTCTCGGACTGGGGGTTGGAGACCACTGCTCTATACAACTAAATAAAAGTTATTTCGGAGTCAAAGAAAAAAAATAATAAAACAAATATTAAAATATAAGTCTGTACCTTTAAAACTGTAAAAATACATTTTTACACATAAAGGATTCTTAAAGGAACACTTCACAAAAAACTACTATATTATTTGTTTAAATCAATACTAAAATTTTAAAAAATCTATATCTCCACCTCCGCGATTAATGTTTTTTTAAGTTACTTGGTTTTGTAAAATGCCTTATGGTATTTTATGTATCAGTTATTTAATATTTTATTAATAAATTATGAGTGTTTTTAAAAACATATTGTGTGTTATATACGGCCTTTCGGTTCAGTAGTTTTGATAAACATAAGAGAAGGCTGGCTATATTTAAACCCGTGCTTCACTCTACTATCTTACTTGATAATAGTTTGTCAATTATACAACTATGGTCATTTAACTTTGACCTGTGCTGTCTTGTTATGTTTCTATTAATAGTTAAGCTTTAAATTAGATTTATGGCAGTTTAACAAATTATTAATGATTTATATCTATATTGTTACGAATTTTGTGAAATGAATACTTAAAATAGTGTGAATAATTTATATCTGGATATGTAATACGCTTATATTACTCCCTGTTTTATTTATTTTTTTGTAATACTCGCAGTCAACAGCGTTTCTGACATTATAATGACAATTCAATGGAAACTTGGCGAAATCTTGGCGATAGAACCAAATTGGCCTCAGTTTTGGCAACCATTTTTACCGAGTTTGCGATCATATGAATTCTTCTGGAAATTATCGAAGAAATCTACTAATATCACGATGTATGACGTAAACTTATCTTTTTTGAAAGATTGAGGCTTGTCGCTTGCCGAAAATGAGACAGTCTTGTTTTGACCATTGAAGAGTAGTGTTTATTTGACCGTAAAGAGTTGACCAGCGATTAGTTAATTCTTCTGCTGTTGTGTAAGACGAGCGAGTGCTTGCAAATAATCTTTAAACATACTTGTATTTTAGACATTGATAGTTGTGTCGAAGTACCGTAGAAGATGTGAAGGCCTTCTGAGATTTATTAAGTAAATTTGAGTACTATATCCTGTATTTTAAGGATTGTTTTTGAACAATAAATTTTCATCGATCCTGGAGAACTGTCTTGCTCTTTGAGACTGATTGCATAACATCCTCGACCCCGATCAACGTAACAACATATGTGTATTTGTGTGAGTATGTGTAATTGATAACATATAATAATTTCGAGTAATTACTAGATCTTATTTAGGATTATTTTTTTTATTTTCAAAATTGTTAAGGGACATTAATATAAAATGAAATGGAATGATTTGTTTCAAAATTAAATACACCAGGTAATTATTTTTTCCAGCATATTTTATCTTTCAAATCTAACCGGCAGAGTTAAAAAAATATTTAAAAATTTAAGAACTTGCTTCGGTTTTTGCTTGTTACTCAAATCTATTTATTCTCGAGAGTTTGTTACGATTTACATTCCCCTCAGGGGGCTCACCTTCTTTAGGTAAGTACGGGTGTCACAATCCCGAGGTGCTCTAGTGATATTTTCCTTTTCCCAAGGGGTTTACTATCTTTGGTAAACACGGGCTTCACGAACCCGGGGTGCCCTAGTGATCCTTCTCTATTTTCGGCCCTCTTTCTTGCCATTCAAATTTCCCTTTTCTTCATTTCACGTCGAGACCACAGACAATTATTTCGAAAAAATATGTGTATAGTAACTAAGTGATTTATTTTAATTAGATTTCTCATTATTCTCGTTATTAACATTTTTGTATTCATTTTGCATAACGTTGAGAATTAGTTTAATCCTTTCTTAATTTTTTCCATTATTTAGTTTGGTTTTTGTATTATTACTTTTTTGATTTCTTTAAGTTTTTTGATTATTTTACTTTACTTCTTTTTGACTAACAACGTTGGTTTTCTGACCCGCATGTTTTCCGTGTGCGGCATCCCGTAAGGAGGAAAATGGTATCATGGGAATACCTTTGGCCCACGCTTCGCTGTAGACGGGAGGCAGGAGTGAGCCCGCTCCTGTCAATCGACTGGTGATACCTCTCTTCGATGTCCTCGAAGATACATTGCTGTAGGGTTAGTGCTGCAGATAAGGGGTATCGGGTTTACCCGTTGGATCCTCACCCTGATGCTGTAACACTATATTCTGGGTGTACTTCAGGTAAGCGCCGTGCCTGGTATTTACCAGATGACCGGCACACTGCCTCCCTTGTTGGACTCCGTGGTGGGTGGAGGCAGGCCAGGATGAAGTTTTTCTTGCGCCTATGGATCCAAATATGCTGTACCCAGGTAAAGGCCTTGTTTTACCCACTCTCAACTTCAATAAAGTTTCCGAAAATGCTCGTTTTTTAATCCTATCTCTTCCTAACAATGAAATGTCACAAAAGTCACCGTTTGCAATTCAAAAAGCTTCTCAAGGAATAAGCGGCGAACCCAAATCGGTCAAAAAATTACGATCTGGTGATTTGCTTATTGAAACATCATCTGCCTTACAAACGAAATCTTGTTTGTTAACCAAAACTTTTTTAAACTGTTCTTTAACTGTAAATCTTCACAGATGCTTAAACTCTTGTTGTGGTGACATATCTGAAACAGATCTTTTGTGCGCCTCCGAAGCAGAAATCTTGGAAGGACTTTCTGACCAAGGAGTTACTCAAGTCAGAAGAATTAAAATAAAAAAAGACTCGTCATTTTTCCCTACGAAGCATTTAATATTAACTTTCAATAGCCTCAAACTACCATCTACAATAAAAGCCGGATATCTTAACTGTAAAATACGCCCTTACATTCCGAATCCTCTGCGCTGGTTTAAATGCCAGAGGTTCGATCATTCTCAAACTTCCTGCTGCGGTCAACTAACATGCTCTGGGTGTGCATCTGTAGGGCATTCTTCTACAGATTGTACTCTAGAACAAAAATGCATTAACTGTTCACAGCTTCATTCCGCCGATTCCAAACTTTGCCCAAAATGGAAAATTGAAAAACAAATACAAGAAATTAAAACCAACAAAAACATATCTTATTTTGAAGCATGCAAATTAATAGTTCCTCAGTTAACCCAAACGCATCCTCAGGCTTTGAAACCTTCAACTATATCCACAACTACCCAAACCGATCCAAATGTAACAAACATAATCTGTCCACCTTTACAATGTCTGAAACCCGTATCTTCTGAAAATCCAATGCCTAGTACCTCATCTTCAGTGTCTACCGTCTCCACGTCATCTTCATCTACTTCCTTCCCCATCTGCAATAATACCAACAATACAAAGTGAGTCTTTGTTAAAAAATACCCATTCCTACTACAACTACTTCCCCTGGCAATAACCTGAATACTTCTGTTTCATCTTTAGAAACTGAAACCCGTTCTCTTATAACTCCTGATAAATTTAATGCGCTTTCAACTGAAACCTTACCAGAGTCTGTCCCTACTACATCCAATAGTGAACATTCTAATGCACCTGAAATCCCACCATAGAGTGTAAATCGAAATTCAAGAAATAGAAAAAAAAGCGCCCAAAAGTACAGAAACCAGAAATTTAAATAAAAATGGCTCCACATAGACCTAGAAAATCAGCACCTACAGAATATGCAACAGATGAGGAAGACATGATAACTTATGACGTGGAGGAGGAGGAACTTGACCCAAATTCTACGGTTAAATTCGCACTTAAAGTCCTACAAATTACCCTAAAGGATATTTACGCGCGTTAACTCCAACGCGTTTCAGAAAAAGTAGGAGCTAATTTTTATTAACATGAAAAATGCTTAAACTTTTTCTACAATTTAATTTTTCACTAGTCTTTTTTGACTTGCTTGTTTTTATTGCTTGAAAACGAGTTTTTATACGTGATTTGAACTTTAAACTTTTTAAAAAAATTATGCTGTCAATTCTTTAACACATTTTATCAAATGTTTTAATATTTTAACAAATGTTTGGCGCAGTATGGCCAGATTTGGCTCTTGTGCCATTAAATTTTACATTCACTCACTCACTCACTTACGATTTACATTTCCTTTGGTATACAAATAAACAGATTATTTTAAATACCTTATGCTCAATCGCAAAATAGAGGGCTGATAGTACAATGAAATTGAATCACAGCCAGAAATTCTTAACTTGAGTTAGTAAATGCATACCATAATACTCTTATACTATAATATCTCATCAAATTTATGCTTAAAAAAACTATTTCGCATTTTCCTCTTCCTGGGTATAAGAACCATTATTTTCTTTCTAATCATATGATCCCCAAGCAAACCACTTATTTTTCATTAAAAATCTAAGTGAAAAAAAGAATATAAATGAAAAAGGGAAAGTCTGCAAGCCCACAAAATGTAACAAAAATATTATAATTTAATAATCTTAATTTTATTTTCATTGAATAACAAAAAAAGGAGAAAATTGAGAGCGTTCTCAGAAAAATTTAATTTAATAGATGTTCCACTTTTTTTCTTTCCTCGTTTTTATTTAGTCTATTATGATTTTAAGCCTTTCTCTTACATAAAAATATTTTCATACTATATTTCTTTCGGAATTTTTATGTTTCTTTTTATGTGTCCCAGAAGTATAAAATGCAGTAATTTTTCCCCCACGAAAAATATGGTAAAACAACGTTTTCTACATCCTTTTTGAATAATAGTTTTTTTATTTTATTGCTTTTCTAACTTAATAAATAAATAAAATATAAGAAAATTTGAAAATATATTAACAATTTTAACAGCAACATTTGATGAGGGAAACAAAAACTAAAAATTTAAGGAAAATCAAACTAAGTTGTTCATCAAAAACCTTATATTGTTTCTAAAGCAGTTTTAAATGAAAATATATATAAAAAATTTAAGTAAATTCCTACCTAGGTCAACAAAGTAAAATTTGATTTTAGTTAATTAAATTTAAATAACGAATTAATATTTGAAAAAGCTGTATCAACATCAAGTGTCATCTTCTACAAGTTCAAAAAAATGTATTTTAACTTCATCCACTGAAGTATTTTATTAACTATTAAAAATTTAAACAAGATATGTACTCGTGTTATTCCCCCTAGCATCCTTTTAATTAACTCTTTTTAATAATATTCAAATAATCTTTTAATTATTTGGTTCGAAACTAAAACCCTGACCTTAATCGTAATCGACTAATATTATTACATCATAAATCCCTTTCTCGCCCATTGTAACCAATCAGAACTCTTATTACAAAAATGTCACGCAGTCTTCACCGTCGGGTATAAAAACCGATGTCTCTGGAAATCCCTCTTTTCTCTTTTGTCTACCTGCCTTCATCATGTAATCAACCGGCTGCAACGCGTTCTATGTTTGTCTTTGTCTGTGTTTGTGCCATGATGTTTGCTTCTTGTTATGTGTAATGCCGTCCCTACTGGATGTTTATGTGTTTTCGGATGTGAATAAAAAGGAATAACGATTTACATGAGTGCCTCATCGATAACACAGTGCTCGACCACTCGCCACGTAACACAGGAAAATCACACCATCGTCCACGTCCTAACCTTTGGTTCGCTAATAACATCCATTCGTAACGCGTCTTGCAATTAGTTTTACCAGTGTTCAGAAATATTATAGAAATACTTATTGTATATATACATATATACAGAGAGAGAGAGAGAACTAATAAAAGGAACTGAATAAAACTATTATTTTAAATGCTATTTCCTTAACTTATCTCAAGTTAAATTGCTTCTGCAAAAATGTGATTATTTTGCACATAAACCATTGTAAAAAATTTATTCATTTAAAACTGTAATGTTATTCATTTTAAACACTAATGTTTTAACACTTAATGGCAATTAAGTACTCGCACTAAGCGATAAATTATCTAACTATAATCATCATTAAAATAAAATGGAATGCATTCGAATATTGTAAAAAGAAGAATGTTTTTTTATTTAATTATCAATTAATGAAACAAATAAAATATTAAAATTTCCAAAAGTACGAAATCCTTGCTGACACTTCATTTAAAACACACAAGCATCAAACTTAATTAAAACAAACAAACCAAAAACGCGAAAACTCTTTCCCCCGCTTCTCAAAAACAACAAATCAAAAACTTTCAAAAACAACTTCTGATTTAATTACCAAAAGCGAATACCTAATCAAAAATAATTAATTAAAAATTCCGAGAGAAACAAATATCTCTTCTTTTGACACTTCATTTAATCCAAACCATCAAACACAATTAAAATAAAATGTATTGATTCCTTTGTGTTAGTTTCCCGCCATTCAGATATTCGAATTCCATTTAACATAAAATGGCATCGTAGAAAACGTTCGATTCATTCATAAAAAGTACTTAGGATACATCTTTAAAAGACATAAAAGAAAAGATTTCTTGCTAAATTGCAGAAAAGAGCTGTTAAAAAAATTCATAGCGCACAAAAGAGAATTGTCTACTTTTGACAGCGATAAGCTGACGATTGATCTTTCTGACAAAAATTCTCCTTTTTTTTTTTTATTCCGCCATCTTTCTTTTCCTTCCTCTTTTATTTCATTTGCACGAAAGGATATTATCGACCTATCGAAAGTGGGGTGTTACATCCGAATAACACTATTTTCTGAGAGAGCAAAAGACTTAATGGCTCTTTTTTGGGGCTACACAAAACAATTTCCCTTTAAGTGTGTCACTTTTGCCAGAATATGGACTTTGGGAATAGGATATTTGTTCTAGTTTCCCAAAACACACATAACCGTGAAACTTATATGAAATATGTCCCAAATAACATCCTTATTTGACAGGTAATTTAAATAAATTCATTTTAATAAGAAAAATTAGTTGGTCTTTTCGGAACAATAGCTTGTTTCTTCATTGTGAAATGACAAATTTTATTACAAAATATTCCTTATTACCAGCCACACCACATCATAATCTGATTAATACTAGGGTTGCTCATAATTTCCTCCTGAGTTTCGAAGCGCTTTAGTAAAAAAACTAAGATCAATAGAGCCAAAAATAACATTTGAAATAACACAAAAACAATTCAAGTTTCATTTATATATTTTACAGGTGATTTGTATGTGAAATCTAGATTACAAGGCATCAATGCAGTAGTGTAGTTGCTGCCACACTCCATTCAACATGGTACCAACAGCGTTATTGACAGCAGATGTTATCCTTTCCGTGCTATATGTAAAGGGTGTTTTTTTAGAGGTATAGAACTTTAAATTGCAATAAAACAACGATGTATTATTCGATTGACATGAATTTTTTTTTTTATTCGAAAGATAATCTTGTGGCATTACATTTTAAATATGATTTCTGGCAGATGACTGCCACGGCTGGCTCAGATGTAGTCCAATCTGAACGTCCAATTTTCGATGACTTTTTCCAACATTTGTGGCCGTATATCGGCAATAACACGGCGAATGTTGTCTTCCAAATGGTCAAGCGTTTGTGGCTTATCCGCATAGACCAATGACTTTACATAGCCCCACAGAAAATAGTCTAGCGGTGTTAAATCACAAGATCTTGGAGGCCAATTCACAGGTCCAAAACGTGAAATTAGGCGGTCACCAAACGTGTCTTTCAATAAATCGATTGTGGCACGAGCTGTGTGACATGTTGCGCCGTCTTGTTGGAACCACAGCTCCTGGACATCATGATTGTTCAATTCAAGAATGAAAAAGTTAGTAATCATGGCTCTATACCGATCACCATTGACTGTAACGTTGTGGCCTTCATCGTTTTTGAAGAAGTACGGACCAATGATTCCACCAGCCCATAAAGCGCACCAAACAGTCAGTTTTTCTGGATGTAACGGTGTTTCGACATACACTTGTGGATTAGCTTCACTCCAGATGCGACAGTTTTGTTTGTTGACGTAGCCATTCAACCAGAAGTGCGCTTCATCGCTAAACAAAATTCGCTTATGAAAATGGGGAACAACGGCAATCTCGTTTTGGGCCCATTCGACGAATCTAAAAGCGTTGTTCAGGCGTGAGTCTATTCATGATGAATTGCCAAACCAAACTGAGAATAAATCATTTGACAGCTGTTAAATCGGTCGCCATTTTGGAAAGTAATACCAACTTAAACTTCTATACCTGGAAAAAAACACTCTTTATTATACGAAAGATTGATCTTTTACACAGGACCAAGTTTTCGTACACCTCTTTACACCGTACTTCTTTTTTTAAAAACACCACATGAACTGCATGCCACATGCTGTCAAAAACGCGTTGACAGTACGATGTTTAGTAGAGTGTGGCAGAAACTAAACTATCGCGCGTTCATTTATGCCGTATTACCAAAGTTTCAAACGTAGAATTTTTTTAGGGTATGTAATTAAAACTTGAATTGTTTCTGTATTCTTTCGACTGTTCCTTTTTTTGTTACATTTATCTTTGTTGCTTTTAACTATTGCGTTTCGAAATTTTGAAGTAATTATGAATAACCCTCTATTAGGTATAAATACTTAAAAGTAATATTAGCTAAAACCATCTCACACATCTGACCTCAAAACACTTTCTGAAAATCTTTCAAAATTAAATCTCTTCGTAATAAATAACTAAGGTTATTATTTACTAAACAATAATATTATAATAGTTAATATTGATAATAGGAATCGAATAGTTACCTTCGGAATGTCGAAGAGAGAGATAAAATCATACCATTAAAATATTTTCTTATGTTGTGCTTCATCTTTAACATTTTTGAAGAAAAATGTTTAAAATGATAAAGTCTAAGGATTTGATTCGAAGCATATTGTCATTGAATTGGTTGCGTGAGAAAGAAATTCGAGTCGTTTTAATTGTTTCTCAAAAACTTTCCTGGAAAGTGACAATTTTTTGTATCTTTTAGAAACAGTCATCATAATTGATTAAACTATTTACTACAATGATATCATTGAAAATTAAAGATTTCTACTTTTAAATTAATCTTACTATAATGAATATTTTAATAGTTATGGTAGAGAAGTGTGTGAAAAGAAATGAAATAATTTATAAACTGTAAACAAGTAAAAAATATTGTTTATAACCCGTAAAGCTTTGAATAAAAATAAGAATTATATTTTAATTTTATTTTCTGTATTGGTAGATATTTTCCACCAGTCTTTTTAGTAAAAAAATTTCATTTTCGTAACATCATGTCTGGAATTCCTGAAAAATTTAAAGCTAGTCATCCAGTAGGCTTTGAAAGTTTATCATATTGACTATAAAGGTTCCGAAAATATTTCGTTTTTCGAAGACGCGATACCGACATTCAGAAATTCGTTAGATTTTTTGAAAAGTTTTAAATATATTTTTTAGAAGAGTGGCATCATGTAGATAAAATTTTTTTACTACTATTTTCATTCTTCCTATATTTTATAAACGTTTCTATGATGTAAATAAAATGTTTATTGAAATCATTTAACATAAATAAAAGTATGTTTGTATTAGTTCGAAAACAAATTCAAATGTTGAAACTTAATTTAATAACTATAACATGCACATTTATAGAATTACAGTAAAATTCAACTTATATAACGCACCTATATTTCAAGCAGCAATTTTTAGTTTCAAGGTATATTCGCTACATAACGTGCCTTTTTTAAAGGGTGTTTTTTTAGAGGTATAGAACTTTAAATTGCAATAAAACAACGATGTATTATTCGATTGACATGAATTTTTTTTATTCGAAAGATAATCTTGTGGCATCACATTTTAAATATGATTTCTGGCATAGGACTGCCACGGCTGGCTCGGATGTAGTCCAATCTGGACGTCCAATTTTCGATGACTTTTTCCAACATTTGTGGCCGTATATCGGCAATAACAATGCGAATGTTGTCTTCCAAAGGGTCAAGCGTTTGTGGCTCATCCGCATAGACCAATGACTTTACATAGCCCCACAGAAAATGGTCTAGCGGTGTTCAATCACAAGATCTTGGAGGCCAATTCACAGGTCCAAAACGTGAAATTAGGCGGTCACCAAACGTGTCTTTCAATAAATCGATTGTGGCACGAGCTGTGTGACATGTTGCGCCGTCTTGTTGGAACCACAGCTCCTGGACATCATTATTGTTCAATTCAGGAATGAAAAAAGTTAGTAATCATGGCTCTATACCGATCACCATTGACTGTAACGTTGTGGCCTTCATCGTTTTTGAAGAAGTACGGACCAATGATTCCACCAGCCCATAAAGCGCACCAAACAGTCAGTTTTTCAGGATGTAACGGTGTTTCGACATACACTTGTAGATTAGCTTCACTCCAGATGCGACAGTTTTGTTTGTTGACGTAGCCATTCAACCAGAAGTGCGCTTCATCGCTAAACAAAATTTGCTTATGAAAATCGGGAACAACGGCAATCTCGTTTTGGGCCCATTCGACGAATCTACGCCTTGATTGATCATATTTAAAATATAATGCCACAAGATTATCTTTCGAATAAAAAAATTCATGTCAATGGAATAATACATCGTTGTTTTATTGCAATTTAAAGTTCTATACCTTAAAAAAACACCCTATAAATGCCGAATTTTATGGTATATTATTTTTATTGTAATACCTATTTCTCCGAAGAAATTAAATTTGTTACTTAAAATACATTCGTTTAGAATCGTTTTTAAAGATATAGGGGGAAAGTCAATTTTTGTAGTGATTACGTAATAATAAATAATCTAGCAAACTTCATGTTTACATAATATTTTCGGTATCTAATGTTATACATTCAGGATTATTCATAACTCCCCACTCCTGGGCTTTGAATTACACAGAAGCGAATACAAGAAAAAAGAGCATTTTAAAAAATACAGAAACAATTAATGTTTAATTTACATACTTTACACGTGTGTAAACCTTTACATGTGTGTGTTTGTGAAACCTTGGTTGCACGGCACACATCGATTAAATAGTTTTAGTTTTTGCCACACTTTCTTAACATGGCACTATCAACGTGCACGTCTTATCATTTATGCAGTATTACATCAAGTGGCAAAGGGGTACAGAAACTTGATCTTATGTAAAAGACCAAATTTTAAAATAACACGGAAAGGATTTCACATGATGTTAATAACATTGAAAGCACCATGTTGAATAGTGTGGCAGGAACTGGATTATTACATTGGTGAGACTATGTAGACATGGTTACACTAATAGAAGACTCGTAAAGTATGTAAATAAAACTTGAATTGTTTCTGTATTTTACAACTGCTCTTTTTTCTTAGTTTTTTTGTTGTAGCGTTTCAAAATTCTGGAAGGAATTATGAATAACACTGTATAATACGTCGAAACAGTACCTGCAGCATTAAAACCTCTGGCGTTGGGCAGAGACTACGAAAAATGTAAAACCAGTTGTAGTTGAATAGGCGTTTTCTTTTGGGCGTCCGGACTGTAAAAACAGTCCTCAATCCCATATCGTGAGAGTCTATGATGCTGGGCATGGCAAAAGTGGTGTTTTCCATTCTGCTGAGTGGCATGTTGGTGATTGGTCGAGCGATGGAATCCGGGACGCGTGGCTTAGGTTCTTCATCTGGGTGGTGATTTTTGGCTTGGCTGTGAGCTAAGAGGTTGCTCTCTGATTTGATGCAGGATACAGTGAACATTGACTCCAATTGGCTGCCCTAGTGGCTGAAAAACCAGTTGTAGTATTCACTATAACACGGATTTTTTTCTATTTACAACACCGGTGCCTTCGATTCTGAGCCCGGCCAGCCGATTCTTCTAAACGAAAAGAATTAAATGTATGCAGAGTTACAGACTCGGCATAAAGCGCTATCATAAATGGCGTTATTCTCCTGTTTTCAAGAGTTGCCACTGTGGAAAGATAACTAACTATGTAGTTTCTAAAATTCAACAGCGAAACCCTCTATTTCTCGTACAGATGCAAGCTCTAGTTTTTCTATATGTGAGGTTTTTCATTACGCTTTTTGTAGCACAACAGTTTCGTGACACTTACTATTTTTCTGGTTTCCGTGACCAACAACATTCCCTTATATCACTTAATTGAGATCCATTGCATACTCAATGTGCAATTCCAATGTGAGGAGGCAGAGGACGTGGAAAACTTGCAAAACACGCAAAAGATTTTCCCACAGTTGGATCATTTCTCTTTCCTTCTTAATGGTTTCCCTTTTTTCTTGGCCTTTGTCAAGCTCCAGTGTTTTTCTTGCTACAGATATCATTTCAACATTGTTCATAATTTACGACTATGAAGATCATATTTTAATAAAAAATTCGAAATTTTTGAAATTTTGTCATTTTAATTGCATTTATGTTACCTGTGGAAATAATGGTTATTGCTTTTGACATAATTCCTGGACGTAAACCTTAAAATATATGCTACCAAAAATGTATTCCTTTTATTTAAATGGTAAGATGGTTATAAATTCACGCATCGAGAAAAAGATTGTTCTGCAATTAAACCTATATATTTAGTGCTGTAAATGATTAACTTGGAAACCATTGACCTTTCGGCATATTCTGCTTTATAAAACTAAGAATGAGCTTCTTTCATGGCTTTTTTCAATTTTTTAAGAAACTTCTCTTTCCTTTTTTTCACATACAGAGAAATTTATACCCTTTTTCTTTGTAAAAAATGGCAAGTACCTCTACTAAACAGGAAATAGGCCCCATTCATTCAATCTACCGTATATTTCGGAATATAAGCAGATTCGTGCATAAATCGCAAGTTCTGAATTTGTTCTTCAAAAATTTACCCAGAATTCAAATCCTGTATATAAGCCGAATTGGAAAAAAAAGAAGACCCTGTAGTTTTCAAACACGTCACCGTGAGGGTGAAAATGTAACTAAGTGGGAAAAAAGTGTGAAATATTTTCCGAAAGGGCTTCTGTAAAGTAAATAGTTAATAACAATCGCTTTATTTAAGGTAACTCTATCTGAAACAAACACACTTTTTGCTTTCATTTGTTTTCTTGTGTGCAATATCTATCTTACTCATACCTTTTTTTCTACTTTTAAAAATGATGAAGAAAGAGAAATTAGTATACGAGACGTGATCGTCGACCTACATTCCATGCTCCTGAAGCAGAACTCACTGCATGGTGATAATATGGATTCATAAATCCCAATGAGTGAATGAGAATTTTTCAACCTAACCGGATACTCGGCTTCTAACACTGGCTTTGAAAGATTTGTGTCCCTCCCCCCTTCTTTTTGGAATAAAAGTTCCATTCTAAACACCCAAAAAGTCAAAATATTAATATCGTTTGCGCATGGCTAAAAAAAATTGCAAACAAAGTTTTTTTTAGATTAGCGGATTCGTATACAAACTGGTCCCTTTACTTTCAATTTAAAAATGTTTCAAAAATTCTCAGCTTCTACACAAAAATATACAGTAGCGTAAAATCTTTCTAAAAAGGAATTCACTTTCTATAAATTGTTATATTTAATCAGACAAATATAAATTTTATAAATATTTTTTTTTTATTTCTTCATCCTACAATATAAAAGTATGTCCCTTCCTCACAGTTCTAACATATATTATTTATTAAAAACCGGGGATATTAAGTAAATACACAACATAATATAATCTTATTCCTCAAGGAACCTAATTTATTGTAGGCTGGACAATTACGGGGAAGATCGTTACTCAACATGCTGCAACTACTTGGAAATTTTCGCTCGGAAACTGTAATTATTTTTACAACAAACTTCTCGTAAAGCAGTTTTAAATTAAAGACGTAGAACAACTTTTGTGACGAATGCATTAGTACTTTCTATTACTTAAACATATTTCTTTTCTTCTTATAATTTAAATAGGTAAAGCCAAAAATGTGTCATTTTTCAAAAATATTTTATCGGAAGGTATATATATATATACACTGCTGGACAATTGCTAAGGACGGATTACAAATTGCTATGTAGCATAACATTAAGCGAGACATGAGGCCTAGTAGGATAAAATATAGTTGCCACACTGTTCAGACATTAGAATAAAGAATATTTATTGTTCTGGAAAGTACAAAATGAAACATCTGAAAGAAAAAAAAAATGTTCATTTGATCTGCGTACGGAGAAATGGAACAATGCATCTAAAAGTCAGCAGGCATAAAGAAAGGTATCAGTACGGGATATGTCCACCGTAGTGTGATGCAACATTCCACACGTCGTACCATACTTTGCACAACATTATCCAGCAGCTGTTGAGGCAATTTATTCCTCTGTGAGTGCACGGATGACTTGTTTTCGGAGGAAGACCAGCAACTTGCCTGCAATTTTTATTGGCCATAAGACGTTGAAATATTGAACAGCTTTCGCTGAAGTCGTCCATAAAAACAAATTTATCACCAACAGCACCACGGAAAAGACGAACATGAGGAAGTAGAACTTCTCCAATGTATTTCGTCATAGTCCCATTCGCAACCACATAGCGTGCGGCCATCATCATGATGCCGGCCCACACCATGATATGCATGTCGGATATCGGTCCTTTTCATGGATATTTTCTGGATGATATTTCGCGCCAGATATGGCGTCTACAATCCGATGACAGACTGAACCAACTTTTACGCAAGTCCTGTTCAGTCAAATTGTGATGCTCACGACACCATTGCAAATGGGCAGTACGGTGCTTGGTCAATGGGACACACACAACAGGTCTGATGCATAATTTTCGCAACATCCTGAGGCAGCAAGAAACATTTATTGTTCCTTTTGCTGATAGGACGATATATCTGTCTTCTGCAGGCGTCGTCTCTAACACGACCTCCCCCGGGCCGTCTACTACACATTCCAGTAGTTTTAAATGACTTCCACAGCCGTGAAACAAAGCGATGTCGAATGGCATCTGTTATTTTTCGCCCTTCTTCGATCTTTCCAATAATTCGGCCACGCATAAAATCATCTATGTGATGTCGGGAAGACTTGCCAAAATTTTAAGTTCGCTTGAAACAACAACTGTCCACACGCGTCAAAAGAAAAAAAAGCTCTTATGAACGCTATCACGTGATGAAAGACGTGGAAAAAAATTTGCATACTCATACTTCTTACTAATATCCCGCACTTATTCTAATTTTATTTTGCTTCCTTTCATTTTGTGGTTGCTATGGATGATAGCGTTATCCGTCCTTAGCAATTGTCCAGCAAGAACTGTTTAGAGCCGCGCTTTTTTTACTGACGATACGCAAATATTTCGAAGAGCATAGCTATCAGACAATATATATTTATTAGCATATTTGCATATTTTTAATCAACTTTTAATCTTTAGGTCTTTATTTAATTTTCAGGAATTTGATCATAATTTTATTAGAAACATTTATAATTCCCTATGTATCTCTCACAAAGTATCACACGGAGCTTGCAGAAGTATGAAACACAACAAAAGAGAAAAAAAGAGAACATTTATAAGTTATGAAGAATTTCGAATTTTTATATGTAAAATTGTGCCAAGAATATTATTTCAATATAAAACTATTTAAACTCAATTTTTAGGCAAAAAATGACACATTTTCAAAACATTCTCCTTTAATAAAAAAATGCTTCTAAATTAGCAATAATTTTACTATATATAGCGAAAACGTCTATACAGAGGCTAGACTAGGACTTTTGAAAAATTCATACTATTTTCTGAGCTACGATCAATCGAAAAATAGCGAGTGTTTTTTGTTAACAGTTCATTCATCTGATGAATTAAAATATGAATAAATCCATATTTCAAAAATTTCTTTTAAATTACATATTTCAAAAAGTTTAGTTCAGCTCCTGCACAGAAATAAGTTCTAACTATAAATTGGCAAAATATTGCTATTTTAGGAGAATTTTCCATAAAAGAAGGTTTTTCGAAAGTATATAATTCTTTCTCATTTTTTTGCCGAAAAAGTGCGTTTAAATCATTTTTTCTTGTAATAATATTCTTAAACAACTTTATATGAACGTTCTAATTCAACTGATTCTATGCATAAAAAATTATTCGTTTATACACTTTTTCAAAATCACGGTCTCGAACGGATTCAGTCTCCATTCGATTCATCAAGAGAAATTTAAAATAGAAATGACATAGAGCAGTGGTTCTTAAACTGTGGTGCGCAGATTCCCGGGGGTCCCTAGCGCCTTTTTGGGGGGTCTGTAAAGGTCTTTCAATTGATGTTAAGAGATTTCTCTCTTTTACAGACTTTGAGAGTCTCCGTGAAAAAATTGAAAGATGTGCCATCCTAGATTAGATCTTTAAACTGCCCCTTACAAAAAAAACTCTTCTAGAAAATGTATTTTAATCAAGAATATTAATTCAGTTTTTTTATTGTTTGCAACTAAAGGGTGTTTTTTTTAGAGGTATAGAAATTTAAATTGCAATAAAACAACGATGTATTATTCGATTGACATGAATTTTTTTTTATTCGAAAGATAATCTTGTGGCATTACATTTTAAATGTGATTTCTGGCAGATGACTGCCACGGCTGGCTTGGATGTAGTCCAATCTGAACGTCCAATTTTCGATGACTTTTTCCAACATTTGTGGCCGTATATCGGCAATGACACGGCGAATGTTGTCTTCCAAATGGTCAAGCGTTTGTGGCTTATCCGCATAGACCAATGACTTTACATAGCCCCACAGAAAATAGTCTAGCGGTGTTAAATCACAAGATCTTGGAGGCCAATTCACAGGTCCAAAACGTGAAATTAGGCGGTCACCAAACGTGTCTTTCAATAAATCGATTGTGGCACGAGCTGTGTGACATGTTGCGCCGTCTTGTTGGAACCACAGCTCCTGGACATCATGATTATTCAATTCAGGAATGAAAAAGTTAGTAATCATGGCTCTATACCGATCACCATTGACTGTAACGTTGTGGCCTTCATCGTTTTTGAAGAAGTACGGACCAATGATTCCACCAGCCCATAAAGAGCACCAAAAAGTCAGTTTTTCTGGATGTAACGGTGTTTCGACATACACTTGTGGATTAGCTTCACTCCAAATGCGGCAGTTTTGTTTGTTGACGTAGCCATTCAACCAGAAGTGCGCTTCATCACTAAACAAAATTCGCTTATAAAAATCGACCATTATTTTCGAAATAAAATTGCACAATTTGAAAGCGTTGTTCAGGCGTGAGTCTATTGATGATGAATTGCCAAACCAAACTGAGAATAAATCACTTGACAGCTGTTAAATCGGTCGCCATCTTGGAAAGTAATGCCAACTTAAACTTCTATACCTGGAAAAAAACACTCTGTATATAGCCTTACTATAATTTAATATATTCAAAAAATAGCAGAAACATACAGAAGTGTTAAAAAAAAGGCTGCATAAGTACCTTTAAATCAGTGCTCCTCAACCTTTCTATCGCCGCGGACCGGTCAATGTTTGATAATTTTACCGCGGCCCACTGAAGGAGGGATGTTGATTGTTTGTATTTTAGATTGCTTTTTTTAAAATTTCAGTTTAATTGTGTTTAAATGGGCCTTCGGAATAAAATACAGTTACATCAAGAAATTAATTTTAAGTTATCTAACATGGTGTATAAAATCATTAGCATAAAACCCTAGAGAAGTACACCGCAGTATATAAAATGAAAATAATTTCATATTTTCTTTGTGCGAACCGGCACTATTTGATCCACGGACCAGTGCCGGTCCGCGGACTGGGGGTTGCGAATCGCTGCCTTTTAATCCCTCAGCCATATATTAGGAGTCAGGGAGGGGTGTTCAAAGTCTTGGGGGTCCACGATGTCAAACTGATAAACAAAGGGAGCCACGGCGATCGAAAGCTTAAGAACCACTGACATAGATTGTTCGAAAAATAAGGTTACTCTGTCAAAAATGAATTAAAAGCAAATGATTTTCGCTTATGGTTATTTATGCTCCATAAAAAGAAATTAAAATTTCCTTTTAATGAAATGCAAACTAGATGGTGCAGTGTCCACGTTTTGGAACATTCGCATTTCAAAATGGTTTCACCGCAAGAACAAGTGAAAGTTGTAACATGGTATAAGCAGTAGGCCACCACATTAGAGTTTAGAAGTGAGAATAAGTTTCTTGTACAATGGATGGAAAGAGGACGTTCAATAACGTGTCCTTTGGATTTCTTGTAGGAATACGTGAAAAGCATTGTTTACCAATCTTCAATTAGTGGCAATAATAGAACGACAATCACGATGCCATTGTGACGTTTGAGAAAATTGACAGAGAAGCGGGAGAGTTATGAATTTAAATATTTGGTTTATTTACGTCACAGGTATTGATTACAGAAAAACGCTTACGTTGAAGTTATTCAAAATATTGGTATTTCATTATGGTTCAGAAAATGATATTTGTGAGGGAGGAGGCCATAACCGTTCTCTCTCTCTTCGTTGTTTTCCAACGGACTTCCCTTTCTGCTCTCTCCTGAGGTGGGGTGGTCTTTTTCTGACACCTCGAATTACATCCGGCTCGTGGGCGATTGGGGTTTTCTCACGGTCAAAAGTTACCGGGGTGATGACATAAGACAGGGCCCCTCAATATTAATGGTTGTGCGCGTGCATAGGAACGCTGTTAGCCTATCCACAAAAAGAAACCGATTTTTCAGCTGTGTGATGCCAAAACGTCACACCATTCAGATTGTTGATCCTGCAATAGGTTCATGGAACGTGGCTGGAAATCTCGTACAGACTCGATATATTGAGCGCAGCTAATGGTGCGCACGTTGAAATCGTGCAATAAAGCATCGTAAAAAATGATATTTTCTTTATTTGACTTTCCTTTGATACTTTTTTAATGAAACAAAAAAAACCATAGGTGAATATCTTTATTTTCTTATTTATATTTTTTGTAATAAATACTTAAAAGTGTACTTATAAAATTTTCGGACACTCGGTATAAAGGAGAAGCACAGAAAAATTATTTTGAAATAACATAAAGACAAGGGAAAAGAATAGTTAAATAAATTCAACACACATTATATGAAGATTAAAACAAAAGTATACAAGACGACAAATTTAATTCAACGTGAGAAAAATTTAAAACATAAATAATACAATAACTTAATATTATAACATAAAAAACAGGAAGTAGGAAAGTGCCTGCATACTAAAGCCCTATTTTCACTTATAAATTTCGTTAAATACAAATGCACATTTATTTCCTAAAATATTTTAATTTCACTCATCGGGACACAATCCAACTTAAAATTATCTCACCCTCTCGCAATCCCAAACAGCATCAGTTACCGAGAACGAGCCAGACTAAATAGAACTCTCAACGCAGTATACTCTCTAGTACTTTACTCTCGAGCCTACCTAATTAATTGCAGGGTGGATAATTACAATGTTAGATCATTACTCACTCGCAGCATCCACTATGGAACTACTCTCCAGTAAACTGACTCTAATTATTTTTACAATAGAACTTCTCATAATTGAATGCATTTTTTAAAAAGGAAAATTGAGAATGACTGTGCGTTTGGGGTATGTGTACGTTTTAATGCTGAAAATTGTTATTCTATAAATAAATGGGGGAAAAAAGTCGAATAATTTCTATGGATTTTTGAAAATCTGACGTATTTTATTATACCACATTTACATCTGTTATCGGCTCGGTAGCTTAGAGGTAGAGTTCCCGTTTCTCGTAAGATTGCGCGTTCGATCATGGCAGGAGTCGATAGATTTTCTGCATGAGAAAATTGTTCGTATGCATGTTATGGGATAAGTAAAATATCCCATTAGTATGAATTTCATACTCTCGGCAAAATTAAATCAGGGATATATTTAGCATCCGATGAGGACTTGAATTGAATTCATTCAAGCGTAAAAAATTTGGTAGCGGGAGCTACCACTAGATGGTGCCACCAATGAAAGGACTCTCCAATTTGGGTATTTGCTGTGTCTGCAATGACTTAGCAGCCAAAATGCAGCCCATTAGAAAAAAAATCCTTTCTCATATGTTTTTTATCCGTACAGAGTTGTTATTCCTGTCAAACAGGTAAATTTTTATACTTTTTAAGGTAATTGGCTACTTTTGGATCCATGATTTTGTAAAAGCGAATAAATGAGTACTTTTTTATATACCGTAAAATCCGGCGTATAACGCGTCCCTATACTTTTAAGCTGTAATTTTTAATTTTTAGGTTTATTAACCGTATACGCGCTCCCCATTTTGTATGAAGAAACCTAAATTGTGTTCGGGAGCATTGTTTTTATGATCTAAAATCATTTAGTCGAGGTATTATTCCAAGCTTTAGAAAAAATAGTACACCTCTAGAACTACACTGCTGGATAATTGCTAAGGACGGATAACACTATCATCCATAGCAACCACAAAATAAAAGGAAGCAAAATGTGGAAAATTAGAATAAGTGCGGGATATTAGTAAGAAGTATGAGTATTCAAATTTTTTCCACGTCTGTTCATCACGTGATAGCGTTCATAAGAGCTTTAAAGGTTTTGACGCGTGTGGACAGTTGTTGTTTCAAGTCAAAGTTTTACAGGAAAGATTTAATAGACGAACTTAAAATTTTTGGCAAGTCTTCCCGACATCACATAGATGATTTTATGCGTGGCCGAATTATTGGAAAGATCGAAGAAGGGCGAAAAATAACAGATGTTGCCAGGGAGTTCGACATCGCTCACAGCGTTGTTTCACGGCTGTGGAAGTCATTTAAAACTACTGGAATGTGTAGTAGACGGCCCGGGGGAGGTCGTGTTAGAAGTACGACGCCTGCAGAAGACAGATATATCGTCCTATCAGCAAAAAGGAACAAGCGCACCACAGCTCAGCAGGTGGCAAATCAGTTTTTTGCTGCCTCAGGAAAGCAGATCTCCCGAAAAACTGTTGCCAGACGTTTGAGGGGAGGAGGATTATACGCATGCAGACCTGTTGTGTGTGTCCCATTGACCAGACAGCACCGTACTGCCCGTTTGCAATGGTGTCGTGAGCATCACAATTTGACTGAACAGGACTGGGCATGCGTACTATTCTCAGATGAGAGTAGGTTCAGTCTGTCATCGGATTGTAGACGCCAACTGATCTGGCGCGAGAGTGGTACTGCTTATCATCCAGAAAATATCCAGGAAAAGGACCGATATCCGACATGCAATATCATGGTGTGGGCCGGCATCATGATGAATGGCCGCACGCGCCTACATGTGGTTGCGAATGGGACTATGACGGGCCAACGATACATTGATGAAGTTCTACTTCCTCATGTTCGTCTTTTCCGTGGTGCTGTTGGTGATAAATTTGTTTTTATGAACGACAACGCAACATGTCATCGAACACTCGCTGTTCAAGATTGTATAGACAGCGAGGGTATTCAACGTCTCGTATGGCCAGCGCGTTCTCCAGATCTAAACCCCATGGAAAATGTGTGGGATGCTTTGGGGAGGCAAGTTGCTGGTCGAAACTATCCTCCGACAAACAAGAACACCCTCATCCGTGCACTCACAGAGGAATGGGATAAATTGCCTCAACAGCTGCTGGATAATGTTGTGCAAAGTATGGTACGACGTGTGGAATGTTGCATCACACTCCACGGTGGACATATACCGTACTGATACCTTTCTTTAAGGTGCCTGCTGACTTTTAGATGCATTGTTCCATTTCTCCGTACGCAGATCAAATGAACATTTTTTTTCTTTCAGATGTTTCACAGCTTTTGTACTTTCCAGAACAATAAATATTCTTTATTCTAATGTCTGAACAGTGTGGCAACTATATTTTATCCTACTAGGCCTCATGTCTCGCTTAATGTAATGCTACATAGCAATTTGTAATCCGTCCTTAGCAATTGTCCAGCAGTGTATAACCCTTTAAGTTCATAAGGGATATCATTTATGTTAAATAAACAGTATTTGGATCTATGTGCAAGTCTAATTTTTTTTATGCTAATCTCTTTTTTTCATTTTATTTTAAAAGCTATCACTTTTATACCCGGCGTTTAACGCGCAATCTAAAAATCAGCTGTTTTTTTCTGTTAAAAGAGTGCATTATACGCCTAAGTTTACGGTATATATTTAGTGTCAGTAGAATTACAATATACATATGAAACTATTTTAAGCATACTATTAAAGTAAAAAATATTTAAATGTAACTTTTTTGGCGAAAAATGGAAAAAAATGACATATTTGAAAAAAATCTCCTTTTATAAAAAAAATCTTCAACAATAATAATATTTTGTCTATGTACAGTGGTGGCCAAAATTGTGTTGATTTTCGAAAATTTTTATGCTTTTTTTAAATTTGTATACTCATAGGAAATGTTACGTTTCACAAAATGTAAAGTAACAAGTATCATTGAAAGAGAATTTTATACTGAATTGAATAAAAAAAAACCAAGTATTTGCAATACAAAAAACATTAAGCTGAAATAATTTCTATATACATCGGATACTGATGATATCAGTGTGTTAACAGCACTTGGTAGGGTAGTCTTTATTTTTTATTACAGCTTCACATCGATGTTTCATTGAACTAACAATTGCTTTAAGCTCTTCTTTAGCCCCTTCCAGGTTCATTTTATTTCGGGATTATGGATAAAAATTTTGGGATTCGCATACAACTTTCCTAAAAATTAATGTAAAAAAATCAATTTAAATAAATTAGTAATTTACCTGTATAGTTGGCTTTCAGTACGGCAGAAATCATTAGACTTTGGAGTCAATTCACACTAACTATAAATATAAAGCTTAGAATACCTAGCTTTTATCTTGAATTAAATTTTATTTATACCATTTGGATTTACATATAGGATTATGAAATTATTAATCAAAATTTGATCGTGTATGATACAATCGAAACCACGGAAACCACTAATAATATCCTAATTTCATCTTCTGTAGTTGGATACCATTTCTGATCCCTTGATTCCTTCTTCAATTCATTTTTTTTTTCAAATACTGAGAAGCATAACGATTTGTTTCATTACATATAGTTTGTAGAGTTCCATCATCAAAAAATATTAAAAAAAACTGCAAAATGTTGTCACTGTCAGGACAAAAATTTAGTCCTGGGTCTCCTTGAAATATAAATTCTGGGGGAGCAGGATTTGGTGTATCCGTATTTAGTTCCCACCACTGACGAGCAGCATTCAAGTTTTCTGTATCAGAATCACTATCTGTTTCAGAAGTACCGAACTCCCGAACAATCAGAATTGGAAATATCTAAACGGTATTCACTTCAAAAATCATCATCTGAATTGGATTCACCGGAATCAGAATTAATATATCCCGCGGAAAACATTTTGAAAAAATAAAACAAGACGTTAGTTATGCAAGAACTCAATGATTCACGACATAGACATGTGGACTTTCACCAGAAAGTGTGACTCTTACTCTTATCTTAAATCTACAGCTGAAAACACTGTACATCAGTGCTTCTCAAACTTTCAATACTCGCGACCCAATATTCAATCATTATTTTCATCGCCCTCCATACAATAAAATTATATTGAATTCAATAATACTATACTTTGACACTAAAGCTACAGTGTGTGTACGTCTTTAACCTCATATGCGCCACTGACGTATATAAACGTCTCACTCAGCCAAAGCATTAATCTTCTGGACGTATATATACTTCTTTCCGAAGTACGATCTTTTCTGTGCACTGCTATCCATAAAATTATCCCTAAAGTTTTGGAATACAATAAAAGAACCTTGTCAGTCTTTGCAAAGGATTTACTTATTTCGGAGGATTTTGCTTATTTATTCCTTTTCTCCTCCCCCCTCGCAATAAAACATCAAAATACGCGCGTCTACGTGGAAAACCGTGGCATTGGGAACCAAACCGCGTAAATTTTAATCGACAGTTAAGGAATTAATTATAAACCGTACAAATCATCAATATAAGTGTTAATACAAGCCCATGGGGTCACTAGTAATTATCAAACTTGTTCTTAACTTGTTATTTTTAAATTAATAATAAAATACATTGTACAGTACAGGTACTTTTATAAGTGTATTACATCAGTGTAAATGTGTATTTTATATTTTATTATGTCAGAAAGTATTTTGTCTGCTTATTTTCAGTAAATTCATAATGTTTTGAATAATCTTTAGTTTTCAATATGCTCACGCCCTCCTTGTAGACTTATCATGTCCCTCAAGGGGGGGCGCCCCACAGTTTGAGAAACGCTGCTGTACATTGCTACCATCCAGTAGCCAGAAAAGTGAGCAAAAGCACTCGAAACCTTAAAAAGCACATGTGAAATAATTCGGGAAAGACTGATTGCACAGTGAAAAATTTCACACTGCCCGAGCTACACTCGGGATGAGTCATGATGGTACATTTCGTCTGCCCAAGTTTAGCTCGGAAAAAACCGGGAAGAGGTTAATTATTATATTATGCCAGGAAGCAATTTTAACCTCAATTAGTTCTCTTTTATTTGATGTGCGCCTCATTCGGACAAGAGATTTCAAACGATGCCACATGTTTTCTATAGAATTGTGGTCAGGACTGTTTCCTGGCCAATTCATTGCTCTTTGTACGAAACCACTATTTCGATAATTTTGCTGCATGGCGGAGAGCAGGATACTGCTGAAAAATAAATGAAGCATTGTATTGGTAAAGAAATCCTTGTCCAAAGGTAGAAGATTGGGTTCTGGAATAGTGTCAATGTGTTTTCAAGCATTCAGGCGACCATCTGCCAACATACATCATCAAATCATAAAATTAAGAGGATTATTCACAATTGCCTGAATGCAGTCGGGATGTAACCTTTCTCCTATTATACGTCTTTCATATTTTCGCGCATAACTAACAAATAACGATATCTTAGTTTCATCGTTTTATTTAACTTATTACCACTGTTCATCTGTCCAATTAATGTGTTCCTACACCAACTATAGTCTTTTTTTACCCTGCTGTAAATAAGGATAAGGCAATTTTCGTGAAATTCTACCTCTTAGTCTAGTATTAGTTAATATTCCCCAGATTGTTCTTGAAATAATAAAAACAGCAGCATCTGTCGGATCCCTTCTGATGGCCTTTTAGGACATTATTCTATCTTGGGAACATAGTATTTTTATTCTTCTGTTATCAACAGATGTGGTGCACTTTTTTCCGGCCTTTCCTGTTTTATTTTTTACTGAATTTCTGTCCTGATATCGTAAACAAAACTTTCTGGCTCCAGATGTCGTCACTGAACCATCTATCTGTCTTGCAATTTCAACATAGCAAAGTCCATTTCTCGTAACTCAATAATCTTAATATCTTTTTAGGAATCCAATCTACTCTTTAATTTGATGTACTTGCTTCTTGATTAACTATTATAGTTGTCCTGTACAGGAAACATTTCTGACCTCAGTTCTATCGAAAACTCCGTTCTATCGGCTCCGTTTGAAAACTTTTGTCCAAATGAGGTACCCACAGAATAAAAAGGAACTAATTGAGGATATAATTGTTTCTTACCGTCAAGTTATAACGAAGAAAAAGCTTAAGACTATCGTCAGCTCAATGAAACATCGATGTGAAGCTGTAATAAAAAATAAATTCACTGATTACTGATATTTCACTTCTATCATCGTAATCTAAAGTACATCGATAATTATTACAGTTTAACTTTTTCGTATTGCAAATATTTGAATTCTGTTTTTTGTATTGTATTCAGTGTAAAAATTGCTTTAAAATTATACATACGATTTTGAATTTTGTGAAACGTAAAATTTCCGATAAGTATACAAATTTAAAAAACATAAAAATTTCCACTATTTTGTTTTTTGCTGAACAGCTAAGACTTATGTGTACAAAGCCTGAATTAGAGGGGGTTTTCATTTTTAATTAACCGTATAACGCGCAACCGCCGTATAACGCACACCAATACTTTCTAGCGGTAATTTTTAATTTTTAGGTACATTCGCCGTATAACGCGCACCTCCTTCTTAACGAATAAATCTGAAATGTATGTGCACAATGCTCTTGTGTCACAAAAAACACTGGATCACACACCTTGAATGATCGTATCTCTGAAAATAATATGAATTTTTCAACGCTTAAAGTTCAGGCTCTGAAAAGACGTTTTAGCTATATATAGGCAAAATATTATTATGATAGAATCTTTTTTCATGAAAGCAGAATATTTTGTATATATATGCCCTTCCAACTTCATTTTTTGCCAAAAAGTTTCATTTAAATGTATAACTTTTTCTTATAATAATAAATTAAAAACAATTTTTATATATACTCCAATTCAAGTAACACCAAATATAAAAATTATACGCTTTATCAAAATCACGGTTCTAAAAGGAGTCAGTCCCCGCATGTAACAAAAAAGAGCACATGTAACGTATTAAAAAGTCATTATTTTCGATGTTTCAAAATTGTGTAAGGAGGGAGCGGGGAATTTTAAAACTACTTAGTCTTCAATTTTCTCAAAGCAATTTATTTAAAGTAAAATATCTTTGCTTTCAGAATTTTTTATCTTGGCGACTCTTTTCTTCTCTCTTTCGTATACTGTTTTTTCTTAATATTATTAATTCATTTAATTACTACACCCTTTTCTATTTTCTTATGTTTGTCTATTTGCTTATTTTCCTTTCTTTAGTAAAATATTTTTTATTTGGTTCCCTTAATTTGGAATTACTTATA
Source organism: Trichonephila clavipes (assembly GCA_019973935.1). Classification (NCBI taxonomy): domain Eukaryota; kingdom Metazoa; phylum Arthropoda; class Arachnida; order Araneae; family Nephilidae; genus Trichonephila; species Trichonephila clavipes. The sequence goes on from BMAU01020022.1 coordinate 283,921, forward strand.
GATACTTTTCTTAAACAGTTTTCCTGTTCTTTCTCTCATGTTTATATTTTATTTATCCTATGAGAAATGTATAGTATTTTTTTGAGTCTAGGTCCTGTATTTAGGTCATCTCCTTTGTTTTTTACACGGCTAATTAGATATGATTTAGGATAGCTCATTGTTGCAGGAAAGAACGACACAAAATTCCTCAATTAAGGTATTCGACTACGTTCGGATCCGTTATTTTACCAAAGCGTATAAATGGATAATATTTATGACATTTAGTGTCACTTAGAATAGAAAATGCATATAAAATTGTTTTAAGAGAAGTATTACAATAAAAAATTATTTAAATACAATATTTTGACAAAAAAGAACATAGAATGACCCATTTTCAAAATTTTCTCCTTTTGTGAAAAATACTTCTATTATAATAATATTTTGCCTGTACATATTTCAAACCTCTGTATAGAGGCCCAAGTAGGATTTTTGAAATATAAAACTTAGAAGTGGGTTTATCCATGTTTTACGACAATAGAGGGGAGAAATTTTTTAAGAAAAAAACGCCGATAATTATTTGAATGGGTTGTAACTCTGAAAATGAAAAAAAAAAAAAAAAAATCGCAGTTGAGCCTCTGTACAGAGATCTGAGCTATATACAAGCAGAATATTATTATAATGGAAGCATTTTGAAAAAAAGGTTATTCTAAGTTAATTTTTTGCCGAAATATTGTATTTAAACGATTTTTTTTGTCAAAATGTCCTTAAAACAACTTTATACAGGTATTCTAATCTAAGTAACACTAAATATTATGAAAATTATCCGTTTATGCGATTTTTTAAAATCACGGTTCCGAACGTAGTCGGATACCTTAACTGCTATTTAGTTTAATTACTAAAATCGTTTGCAAGTCTGTAAAACCATTTTTCAAATATAGATCCAAACGTTGTACACGCACTAAAATTAAAAACGAGATCTGAATATTTTATTAACTGTGCGTATCATTAATTATATAAATAACTTGCAAATCCAAAACAACAAAATAAGTAAATAAATAATATAAAAAAAGTAATGGATTTTTTATGATGAAAAATGTATTTCAAAATATTTCAGGAATCACTTCTACTTACTAAAATGTCATTGATGGAAAAAATCTCTTCCGGATTAGGTATAGCAATGTGGTAAAAGTTTCGGGTATGGACAATGATCTCGATTGATCTCAATTGTGTTTATAAGAACGAATAATTAATTAGCAGTGCATCCATCATATTTATATAGTTTAAAGATTTAAACCTTTCTTCTATATATATATATATATATATATATATATATATATATATACGTAAATGTAAATACACTTACATAAAAAAAATTATTAATTGGAATTTTTACCATTTTTTACATTAAGAAACGAAAATACCAAGCAAAAACCAAATTTAGTGTAAATGCAACAGTTTTATTAATTTAATGCTGCTTTTGAAGATGTATTACTGTTGCTATACATCTTTTTCCTTGTATTATCTTGCCATTTTATTGCTTATAATCTTGTTTTAAGTTAAAATCAAAAACAGTCATTTTATCAAAAATATCGCTACTTTATATTAATAATATGCAAATATGTATACAGCTATTCTGTTGTAAGTTTGTTATTAATAATTTTAATACGGTCTAAATAATTAGGATGATAAGTTATCTTAGATATATAAGCTCACTATGCTTACCAAGAATAGTTGGGGTATCCGACTACGTTCGGAATCGTGATTTTAAAAAAAGCGCATAAATGGATAATTTTCATCATATTTAGTGTCTCTTAGATTAGAATACATGTATCAAATTGTTTTAAGGACATTTTGACAAAAAAAGTTATTTAAATACAATATTTCGGCAAAAAATTGACTTAGAATAACCTTTTTTAAAAATGTTCTTCTTTTGACAAAAATGCGTCTATTATAAAAATATTTTGAATGTATATAGCTCAGACCTCTGTAGAGAGGCTCAACTATGATTTTTGAAAAATTAACATTATTTTCAGAGTTACAACCAATTGAAATAATTATCGGCGTTTTTTTCTTAAAATTTCTCCCCTCTGTTGTCGTAAAACACAGATAAACCCACTTCGAAGTTATGTATTTCAAAAATTCTAGTTAAGCCTCTCTACAGATGTCTGAGCTATGTACAGGCAAAATATTATTACAATAGAAGCATTTTTCACAAAAAGAGAATATTTTGAAAATAGGTCATTCTATGTTCATTTTTTGTCAAAATATTGTACTTAAATAATTTTTTTTATTGCAATACTATTCTTAAATCCATTTTATATACATTTTCTAATATAAGTGAACTAAATATCATAAATATTATCCATTTATATGCTTTTGCAATTTCACGGTTCCGAACGTAGTCGGATACATTAATATAACAAAAATCATTCTTGTCAAGATATTACTTTTCATACAAAAAATTATTTATAGAAATTAGGTAAACTATTACTAGCAAGCCCACCTTGTGGTAAGCCTTTGATCAATTGATAAATAGTATTATATATTATAATTAATATAAAACATTTACATCGTAGTTTTTGTTTATGTGTCTGATTATTTTATGTTGTAATCTTTTAATTATTGGAAAGGAGGATACATTTTGTGGTTCTAAAATTCCATAATTATTTCTATCATATAACTAAGAAACGATGGAATTTTTTATCAAACTCGCTGGCGCTGGATAAAATGGAAAAAGATAGAAATAAATTCATTTAATTTAGTAAAATATTAAAATACTTTTTATGACATTTTATAAAAATTCTTTATCTTTATCTTTTTAAATTTGCTAATTAAGTCGTTCCAATACAGTGATAAGTGACTAAAGGCAATACAAAATACATCTAATATGTAAAGAGTGTTTTTTTTCCAGGTATAGAAGTTTAAGTTGGCATTACTTTCCAAGATGGCGACCGATTTAACAGCTGTCAAGTGATTTATTCTCAGTTTGGTTTGGCAATTCATCAAAACGATCATCAAGCAAGACGTAGATTCGTCGAATGGCCCAAAACGAGATTGCCGTTGTTCCCGATTTTCATAAGCGAATTTTGTTTAGCGATGAAGCGCACTTCTGGTTGAATGGCTACGTCAACAAACAAAATTGCCGCATTTGGAGTGAAGCTAATCCACAAGTGTATGTCGAAACACCGTTACATCCAGAAAAACTGACTGTTTGGTGCGCTTTATGGGCTGGTGGAATCATTGGTCCGTACTTCTTCAAAAACGATGAAGGCCACAACGTTAGAGTCAATGGTGATCGGTATAGAGCCATGATTACTAACTTTTTTATTCCTGAATTGAACAATCATGATGTCCAGGAGCTGTGGTTCCAACATGACGGCGCAACATGTCATACAGCTCGAGCCACAATCGATTTATTGAAAGACACGTTTGGTGACCGCCTAATTTCACGTTTTGGACCTGTGAATTGGCCTCCAAGATCTTGTGATTTAACATCGCTAGACTATTTTCTGTGGGGCTATGTAAAGTCATTGGTCTATGCGGATAAGCCACAAACGCTTGACCATTTGGAAGACAACATTCGCCGTGTTATTGCCGATATACGGCCACAAATGTTGGAAAAAGTCATCGAAAATTGGACGCCCAGATTGGACTACATCCGAGCCAGCCGTGGCAGTCATATGCCAGAAATCATATTTAAAATGTAATGCCAGAAGATCATATTTCGAATTTAAAAAAATTCATGTCAATCGAATAATACATCGTTGTTTTATTGCAATTTAAAGTTCTATACCTCTAAAAAAACACCCTTTATTATAAATTTGAAAGTTTGTGAGGATCTTTGTGGGTCTTTCACGCAAAAACAACTGAATGGATTTTAATGAAACTTTACAGTAATATAGCTTATACATCAGAATAACACATAGGCTGTAATTTATAGCATAGGCTATAATTTATAAAAATTTGTAAAAAGTGTCCAAAATATAACGATATTTGTCAAGTAAGTAGTAAAAATTCTGGCATCTGCAAGCAAATCTGGCTTGCGCTGCAAAAAAGTCCACCACAGCATATATCTATCTTTTGTTTGTGAAAAACTCTTTTTGCTTTAGCTACGCAAGGGGCTCGCTTCTATTTAATTCCTGTGATCAGAATAATGCCTATTTTTTATTTCAGAATAAAACTAAGTTTTGAAGGGAGAGGTTGTTATAAATCTCTCTTTATTTTAATGTTTTTTTATGATTTTATTATGCACATTTGGTAGTAAGAAATTTATCTTTTTTCAAAATAAATGCTTTTATCGGTTCTGATACTTAAAGTAAATAAACTTTCTCTTTCACACTGCATGATTTGGACAAATTGTCAAAATTTGTTTGTGGTTAGTAGTTAATTATAACGCTATAATTTTAATTGAAGAGGCATATATTGCGTTTTTAAGTATAAAAATAATTATAATTACTGTACTGTATTTTTTGGAGTGTGTGAGTGAGTGAATATTAACATCGCACTGTTCAGCTACACGAGGGCTTTTGGCAACGTATCACGTAATTTTGAACCATGGTCAAGTGACGTGGACGGCACCTGAGCTGGCACCCCCTTCTCCTAACAGGATGGGATCAAGACAGCGCTCTGTACCCAGATAAATTTTTGTAATGCAGTGCTATCGCCATCTGTTGTCCAAAATATTATTTATTTTTGTGGATATATCTCATGATTATTTATCAACCCTCAGTTTAATTTGCAATTTATTTAGTTAATGAAAATAATTTATTGTATTATAAAATAAATATGATTGAAAAAGCCAAGTTTTTTTAAATTATGTAAATTTCATTAAAATATCTACATTTTTGCTTTGCATAAAGAATCTGTTTCAATTTTTCATATTTAGTGTTTTGTTCGTTCAGAACTGTTTATGGTAATTTTATCAAAATTAGGGCTTAAATTTCTGTTTTATAGATAACCTTTTAATTCTTGAGACCTTTCCCTTTTGGTTTGTATGTCCCACTTCGACAACAGTGATAATTCATCACTATTTCTCCATTTTGAAGTGTTTTACAACCTCGCTGTCTAACATATTTTGACATAGTCTTGTTTTGTTCTTCTTTCCATGTAACAAATTCTATAATGTTAATTAAAAGAAGGTTTACATTTACTAATATAAAATTATGTAAACTTCAGTAGAAAACATTTATAAGTAAATGTATAAAATTCAGTCTACTATAGTGAAAATTTATAAACTAAATGTTTTTTTTTAAATGCAACTATTCATACCACTGAAAGTATTGAATTCCTTTAAAATCTCTTCATTTACATCACATTGCTGGTGATCATGAATATTTTTTAAATGCCTTTTCAAACAGGGCGAGTGAAGACTTGATTACAAAATGAGCAGATTAAGGCCAACTGCCATGTTTTCAAAAACTACCTTTATCCAACAGATGGCGTTGTTTGCAATTCGGATGACGCCAAAGCGATAATGTTTGTAAAAGGGTAATCTTTCGTTACTATAGCAACGGGGTGTGATTAAGTAATGATTGACAGATATAGTCGGTTTCAGAACGCATGCGCAGTTGCAGTAAAATAAAACAAACTATTCAAAACCATACGGGGTGCGGTGTTGGTTGAATGAAAAAGGGGAAAAAAGAAAGTTTTGCAAGAGTGTGCTGTCTTTTAGAATTACCGCGGAAATGGGTGTGCACAGTCTTTCTTTTTTTTTTTAATCCGTGCAAATATTTTGGGATATCCACAAGTGAATGAAGAAGTACGTTTACATTTTCTTGGGTATCATAAACATTGCCCATAGGGTTAAGAATAAAGATTGAATTTAGACAGGAGTTTTAATTTTTGGAGGAAGGATTTGATAGACCTCCAGTTTTATTTTTTGTAGGAATATCAATTTTTTTTTTTTGTAAGAATACTCATCGGGGAAATAATCATTTTCTTTTTGAATCTTTCACAAGAAAATGTTACTCTTCTAAGAAAATAACCTAGAGCAATTTTTTCACAAATAGTTTGAATAATTCTGGTTTCAAACACATCTATTTCTTGTTTTACAAATTAATGTTATTATTTCCGATACGCATGAAAATATGTAAAAAATTTCACTAAATTACAGTCGTCGCTAAACCTGAAGTTCGTTATTTGGAAAATTTCGTGAAATGGTGATTTATCTTTCAATATAGTTTAAAAGCAACTTAAAACAAATTTAAAATTCACATAACTGTACATTATTATAAAATGAATTGTTCCCACACCTTCTTTTTTGTAAGTTAATATCGATTTATTTTACATACCTTACTTATGAAAAAGAATTCGGCTAGGAAATCAGGGGAAAAAACAACTTTGTTAAGAAATACTCAGTACTTCCAACGTTAAAAATGTACTTTTGTATTATGATTAACGAATTTTAATAACATTTTCCAGTTTTAAGCTTACAAGTAATTTTAAACATGCATATTTTATGACCAGTAATTTTAAGAATGCGTGTCCTTCAATTTAACTACTGGTTAAGTCTATTAATTTTGTTTGAGTGTTTTCGATTAAAAAAAATGTTTTCTCTAATTCCTCGCATTTTTGCAGTGCACGAAATACCTCATCAGGCGTATCTCTGCAATGCACATTCATTTCAGAAAACAATAAGTATATGCAAAAATTAATTACAGAAAATGAAAAAACAGATTGACTAATTAAAATAACAAGATAACAAACAATTAAAAAAAACCCAAAAACAAGAAACCCAAAGTAAAAATTATTAAAAATGTATATAAAATGCAAAAAAAAAAAAAAAAAAAAAAAAAATCCGCAAAAATCGTTCGACTAATACAGGGATACAAAAATAGCAAGGCAATCAATTATTTTAGTTTTCATTTTTCGCAACAGATGGCGCTAGCACTGCATTAAAAAATCTAACTGGGTGCAGAGCGCTGTCTTGATCCCCTCCTCTCCTAACTACCACACCACACCAACTTAGAAGGAATATTCTACCAATACTTAGCAGGAAAAGTACAAATTCTTAGAAATCCACTCTTCCAAGATATATGGCAGCACGGGTTCTATGATGAGTATTTTAGCGGGGAAGCCGAATAGTTTTGTAGCAGATATTGCGTTCTCAGCTGACGGCGTTTTCAGCGGATTGCAAAGATTATTATTTTTGTCCCGAAAAAATAGTTTATGTCAAAATTTAAGTGTCTTATATTTTTGTATGTTAGTGAAGACCTTGGGAAATGATTTGACTACTTATTTTAAGTGAACGGTGTATATAATTAATTTTACAGTGGAATATCTTTAACTAATTTATTAGCTCTAACGGATTAAATTTTTCGAAGTGAAGTATTTTGTTTATGTACATCCCTTAATTTTAAATGTAGTGATCCAAAAAAAAATTTGTATGAAAAAAACTGCAGTAAATCATAATGCGGTGGATAAAGTATTAACGTGTATCGCACCCCTACACGGCGGGTCTTACAAAGCTCTAATAAAGCTCGAGCTACGAAAGTAGCTAGGCATTTGCCAACTTGACTCTATCGTTAACACTATGTTTTTCATTGAATCGCCATTATAATTTAAGAAACGGCGTTGCTTGCGAATATTACAATTTTAAAATAAAATAAATACAACAGAAAGTAATATTAATGTATTACACTTTCAGATATAAATTATTTACACTACTTTAAGCGTTCATTACGCAAAACTTTTAACAATGTGTTACTTTTGCTGAGCAGAAATCAGCTTAGGAAGGTATTTTGAAAAATCGACCCTCAAGAGTGTTACGAGGAATTATAAATAAAAAAAATCATTTTTATCAGCTATTAGATCTACATGCTTAAAATTTAACAAAGGTGTTTTTTTCTTCCTTTTTTTGTTTAGCTGAGATATGCAAAAAAGCTTTTTTTGTTTAATTTGCAATTCACATAAAATTGACTCATTAAAAACTTCTTTTTCCTTCAATCTGTGTTGTTTTATTTTTCAGTTCACCCGTGCGAAGAACGGGTATACCAGCTTGTAAACTATAAATTTTAAATGTTAAACAGTTCTTATACTCAGGATATAGCAAGTAGAAAAACACACTTCGTGTCAAACACTTAATCATTTCTATAGTTTTAGTTATTCAGCTGTCTTCAATTATAATTTTTAGCATAAAAATATATGTAACTGGTGAAAATAAGTCCTGGAAAAAGAAAGAACCATGCTCCTAAAGAGATTTTAATTAGAAAGTAAGATTTTCTGTTCTTTTTGCAGGCAGCAAATTTTCGCGTTTCATTTCATTCATAGGGAAATGAAAGAATCTTTTATTAAGATAAATGTAGAGTAATGTTGTTAAAGGTAAAAAACATGTTAAAAGGGAATAATCATTAAGTAATGAAAATAAGGAACAAAATGTCACACTGAAATAGAGTTAAATAAATTATTTTAAGAAAATCAAATTTCTGTTTCTCGCTGAGATTGAAAAAGAATTCAATGTATTTTTTGTCAGTACTTTTTTATCTGAGGTTTTAAATTAATAATATTATCACACACTAAAGTTAAATCATGCAATTAAGCTGACAAAAATATTTTGCTTGTGAAATACATTTTTATTGTACGAATTAAATTGAAAAATTGTGTGTGTTTTGTACATTGTAATTGTATTTTTAATCATTGAAAAGCTACTTTCTTTGATTTATCTCATATATATATATATATATATATATATATATATATATATATATATATATATATAATACATAATGCATTATATATAATATACGTAATATATTTTTTATAATGCTACATATACAGTAAAATTTGCTACATGATTACTTAAATGCTTTTACTTAATCCAAGTTAATTAGCAATGGGCAGTTCTCATTTTTTCATTCAGAGTTTTGTTGTATAATTAGATCTCCAACTTACGATCTACCGGTTGTAAGGCTTGTGACTTAAACAAACTCATATATAAAACTACATAAATTTAATTATTTATTTCCATATTATATTGGATTTAAGTTGAACAGTCAAGTACAAATTTTATATTATTTTTTACCGCAATCTTCCACTACAGAAAAAAATTTTAACAAGATGTGTTTCGATGACCTATATAAGTACTTCGTAAAAGTTCTATTATTTTGTGATCATAATTTGGTTAACTTCATAGCATGAATGCATTCCTCATTTGAGTTTCTGAAACCTCGAAAAGAATTAGGAAAAAGAAAAATTCAGGTGGATTTTTTTTAAGATTTTTAATATTAAATGAATTTAATAACTCTACAGTCACGAGAAATTCTCTTTTAAATTTCTAAATTTAAATATTATTTCAAGAAGCTTTCGCTTTAGATATTGGCCAGTCACTTCATAATAAATTAACTAAAAATTGAATAATTTATATTTAAAGTTTATTCTCGTTAAGTTTAAATATTGACGAAGATATTTTTTTCTTTCACTATCATTTAAAAGAAGGCTACAGCTTTTACTTTTAAGAATGAGGCAATCAGAAATTTGTTTTCATTTTGCTTTTATAAGTAATGCGGAGGAGAGGAGGGAATTATATATACCAGGTGTATACATATCAAATGAGACGATTGCTAACAGATGTCGCCACGTATATATGCAATCAAGACGAAACCATGACACGTGATTTTTTTTATAGTTTGACCTTTGATACTCATGTTTAATTTACATTTGGTCGAGTTTCAGCTTGCATTGTATTTTTTTTACAGTGTTGAAAATGGCGAATTTTATGCCTTCCGACCACGATTTGCGGACAGCATTAATTTTTTGTAACTATCTGAAGAAAAATGCTGCCGAATCGCATCAAATGCTTGTAGAAGCATACGGTTACAATGCTGTGAGCCATGCGCAGTGCTACCGGTGGTTCGAAAAGTTTCAAAATGGCGATTTCAATGTGAGAAACGAGGAGCGTGGCAGACCAGCAAAAAAATTTGTAGATGCTGAATTGCGAGCATTACTCGATGAAGAGGATGGCCAAACGCAAGAACATCTTGCAGAACAATTGAATGTTGACCAGAGCACTGTTTCCCGTAGTCTCAAAGCAATGAGCAAGATAATAAAGGTCGGTAGATGGGTACCACACGTGCTAACGGACCGTCAACAGAAAAACCGAAAAATCGTGTGTGAAATGTTGCTTGCCCGCTACAAACGCAAGTCATATCTCTATCGTATTGTGACTGGTGATTAAAAATGGATTTATTTTGAGAATCCCAAGCTCAATCGATCATATGTTGACCCCGGACAGCCGTCCAAATTGACCGCAAGGCCGACTCGCTTCGGCCACAAGACAATGTGTATTTTCTGGGATCAGGAGGGACCAATCTATATTTTATATATATGAGCTTCTCAAACCCGGTGAAACCGTTAATATTGATCGCTACAAGCAACAATTACTTAATTTGAACGATGCTATACTCGAAAAACACGAGCAATACAAGAAACGGCTGGACAAAGTGATTTTCCTTGATGACAATGCATCTAGCCACAGTGCTAAACCGACCAAGGACATCGTTACGGCGCTCGAATGGGAGCCCTTAGCGCATGCGGCTTATTCGCCAGACTTGGCTCCTTCTGATTATCACCTATTTGTATCATTGGGACACGCATTGGCTGACCAGCGCTTCACTTCTTACGAAACCGTCAAATCTTGGCTTGGTGACTGGTTGGCCTCAAAAGACCGATCATTTTTTTTTGGCGTGATATTCACAAATTGCCCGAAAGATGGGGGAAATGTGTAGCTAGCGATGGATATTATTTTGAATAAAGAAATATTAACAGTTTTCACAAATTTATTGTTTTTTTTAAACAACGTCTCATTTCATTTGCATACACCTGGTATATATAAATTACGTACACTATCCGTAGGTATGTACATGTGTGTTTATTAAAGAGATTTATTATTCTATTTTATTGTATGGTTATGTTTGTAACAATTTTAGCTATTACTTATATTTGCTAAGTATTGTAAGTTTTTGAATATATGTATATCTAGTTTTACAATTTAATTTTATCAGAAGGGAAATTTTGAGTCAAAATCGAACTTAATGAACAGTACAAAAATTTGAAGATTTTCAAAGGAAATAAAATAAGCCACTAACAATGATATGTAAAGAACTTTATAGAAAGTAAAGGGACACTAATCTAAGAAATAGCATCCGTAATAAAAATAAATACGATGCATTGAACGCGGATAAATGCATTCCTTTTAGTTAAAAATTAAGGACATATTGTAAAAATTGTAAGTAAGTGCATATTTCAGAACAAATTTATCAATTAATGTTACTAATGATTTTTTGTTGGAATTTTGGGTGGTCATTTTTCCCTCTTATATTTTCCCAAATGTAGTTTTCTTCTTTTCATTCTTGCACACAGATGCGGCATCAGCATGAATCCTTTTTATCTTTTCACTTTCCCATGTATTATATCTGGAACATTGAATGGCACGGATATTGGTTTATTCCACTGCGTGGAATAAAAACAAACGTTTATTTGTCTGCTGAAGAGGATAGAACCATTTATTCGTTTGTATAAGAAATAAAAAAGGATTTTTTTATATATAACATTAATATTTTTTTTCTCAAATAATAAATGATTTCTAATGTGAATCACTATTTCAAACATTGTTTAGAATTCAATTTGCATGCATTAAAGTATGCAAAATTTCCCAAAAAAAAGAACACTTAAATAAATTTATAAATAAAAAAAATTTACAGGAATTGTGTTGAAATATATATTTTTATCAAAAATCATTTATTAAATAAATTAAAAGAGTGGTAAAAATCTGTTTAAAAATTAGAGCAACAAATTTCCATAAAAATTAAAACAAAATGATTTTATATTTACCATTACAAATTTAAGGTATCCGACTACATTCGAAACCGTGACTTTAAAAAAGCGCATAAATGGATAATTTTCATGATATTTAGTGTCACTTAGATTAGAATACATGTATAAAATTGTTTTAAGGACATTTTGACAAAAATAATTTATTTAAATACAATATTTCGGTAAAAAATTAACTTAAATAACATTTTTTTTCAAAATGTTCTTCTTTTTTGTGAAAATGCTTCTATTATAATAATAATTTGCATGTATATAGCTCAGACCTCTGTACAGAGGTTCAACTATGATTGTTGAAAAATTCACATTATTTATAGAGTTACAACCAATTCAAGTAATTATCGGCGTTTTTTTCTTAAAATTTCCTCCCTCTGTTGTCGTAAAACATGGATAAAAACCCACTTCTAAGTTATATATTTCAAAACTTCTAGTTCAGCCTCTGTATAGAGATCTGAGCTATATACAGGCAAAATATTATTATAATAGACGCATTTTTCACAAAAGGAGAACATTTTGAAAAAAGATTATTCTAAGTTATTTTTTTTTGCCGCAATATTGTATTTAATTAAATTTTTTTGTCAAAATATCCTTAAAACAATTTTATGCATGTATTCTAATCTAAGTGACACTAAATATCATGAAAATTTTCCATTTATGTGCCTTTTTAAAATCGCGATTCCGAACGTATTCGGATACCTTAAATTAACCTTTAAAAAACAGTTTCAAAAATATTGTTTTTGAGTTCCTACTAATACATTGCAACCAATTGTTTTAAAAATTAGCCTTAACGACAAAACAAGAATTGTATATACACTGGTGTGAAAAAAATAAGGACGAGACGGTTTTTTCAATATAACTTTGTACAAAAGCTTTCCAAATCAACACATTTAATACCGTAAGATCCCCAATACGTAAGGACATGAGTAATGTAAGCAACACTTACTAAAAGAGAAATCAGAGGGATAAAAAGAAGCTTGATATTGAAAAAGTAGCATGGAGCGCAATGCGACTGAAGGCCGAAACATCCCTGTGATGGGTATCCAGCAAGAAACATCCGGTCTTTAGTAGGGGATATGATCTCCCCTGACTGCTAGGCAGGTTTCACAGCGTCTGCCCATGCTGAGAAGGAGGGTGTCAATGAGTTGTTGAGGCATTGCTGCCCATTCGTCTTGCAGCGCCAATCGAAGCTCCCGAATCGTTACTGGTGGTAAGGTACGAGCTGCCAAGCGTCTGCCTAGAAAATCCCATACATGCTCGATGGAATTGAGATCCGGAGATCGTGCCGGCCAAACCATACGTTCAATATCCTCACTCTCTAAGAGCTGTTCGGCAGCTACTGTGCGATGACATGGTGCATTGTCGTCCATGAAAAGGAACTGCAGACCTATAGCACCTCTAAAAAGACGCACATATGGAAGAAGAATCTCGTTACAATAATGGGTCCCGTTGACTGAACCTGCGTCGAAGATGTGAAGGTCTGTACGACTACCAAGCATGATGCCTCCCCAAACGAGAACACCGCGACCTCCATACCTGTCCCTTTCAATGATGTTCGAGGGATGATTGCGGCTTCCCCGCTCTCTCCAGATGAATATGCGATGAGAATCTCTACTCAAACTGAATCTGCTATCATCTGTAAAGAGTACTCGTCCCCATTCATTGTCTCTCCAATTACGGTGTTCCCGGCACAACAGAGAACGCCTTCTCCGATGGGCAGGCGTTAAAGGTACACACCGTACAGGGCGTCGTGCAAACAGACCACCACCGTGCAGTCTTCTGGACACGGTAAAACGCGATATCGGTCGTCCAGTCGCCTGTTTTGTGTGTCTAGCGATTTCTCCCGCTGTCTGCCGCCTGTTTCTTCTGGCCTGTAAGACAATGTACCGGTCATCTGCGGGTGGTGTTCCTTGTGGACGACCACTACGGAACCCCCGGATAGCTGTTCCTGTAGTTTGAAATTGTCTCCAAAGTCGTGAAACGATGCTGTGAGCAATTCGAACTCAGCAGCCACACTTGTCACACTGCGGCCTTCCTCCAACTTCCCAATGATTCGACCTCGGGTAAAAGCATCCAGATGTTGTCTAACAGATTGATTATTCGCCATTTCTCGCTGAGGCAGCAACTCGGTGTGATTTTAACTGCTATACGGCGTGCAATCTTTTGCCATAAATACTGATCTTACACCGACAACATGTTTTTATACTACTCAGACACTCCCATTACGTCTACCTGCATTTCTGCGCATGTGCTACCGTACATCACCTTACTTAATCTCCTGATTGGTCTTTCTGTCCGCTCTGCCTCTTCGTTCAGCTGATATGCTAATTTTTCGACTTCGTCCTTAATTTTTGCACACCAGTGTATATTAAATTGTTTTGTAAATGAAAAGGACTTTTTAGTGTTATATACATTGATATATCTAAGCCAGGGATCGGCAACTCATGGCACACGTGCCATGAAGCCAGTGGCACTCTGCACTTCTCTACAAATTTGCCAGTTTTTGAATGGATGGAAGTTGATAAATTTGTAATGGATTTAATTTGACAAACATCGTCAAAATTATGAATTTGAATGAAATTGAGACAAAATTCTGAAAGACAACTAATGATAAATTTTGATCTATTTTTGGAAAATATTGAATGTCATTGTTGGAGAAATTTAATTGTTTGAAGAGAGAAAATTGCAAATTTATTCAGCTTTCCGCTTTTGTTTCTACATATCAAACAAAAGGATATTTCCTCATATGAAAAAATTTTCGTATCCACAAAAATATTGTTTTACAATTGAATGCTCAAAATCGTGTCAAATTAAAAGACACATTGTACTTCTGCTTCTAAGATGTGAAAGTAGAGCGGTGCAAGCTATAGGTTCGCATTAACATTTTTAATTAACTGTAATGAAGGGAAATGCTTATATTTTACTTTGTCTGCTTCTTATTTTAATAAATATGTTTAAAAATACATAAGATACGTAAGATTTTAATGTTTTTATTTTGTTGAAAAAATAGTTACACTTTTTGGTGTTTATTTTTATGTTTAGAAATATCTTTAAATGATGCAAAATTAATATACCGTAAAATCCGGCGTATAATGTGCACTTTTAACACAAAAATTAAGGTCAAAATTAACGGGTGCGCTTTATACCCCGGGTATAAAAATGAGAAGTAATGAGAAAACGACTAATAAACTCCGATAACTCACGTGAGATGTAATGATAGTAATAATCCATCAAGAATATACAACTTACCTGGAAAGAAAAAAAAATACGATTAATTTGATTGCTATATAATATAAAATCAAACATAACGTAATCGTATTTTTTAAGAAAAACATAAAACAATCTTTTAAGTATGCTAAAATTATGTATGAAATATATTCAAATACCATGGAACACTCACACATTATTTATTACCGTAAAACGAATAACACACACTTTTAATACAAAAAATGGGATAAATACGAGTTGTACACTTTTAAAAAATTTTTTTTAAAAAATATGACATCCAAATTTAAGAGGAATGACTTTTATTATGAACTTAAAGGTTTTCAGTTCTAGAAGTATAACATGTTTTTCTGGAATAATACCCCGAATAAATAATTTCAAAAAACGTTTCATGTTTATTTTAAAAATTTTTAAATACGGCGGTAAAAATTATCACTTGGTATAGGTGCATGTTATACAGAGGTGCGCGTTATACGCCGGATTTTACGGTATAATAAAACTAAATATCAAAATTATTGACCTCTATCCTCTTATTCTACATACATTATCACGGGAATGGAATTGTTTCAAATATGTACTACTGTGTGGAACGCTGAATCATATGGGTAGATTGGTTCGACACGCTACAGGTAAAAGGTTGCGGACCCCTCATCTAAGCTATATAACTCATACAATATTAATTACATTTCTCATTTAATTTATCCATTGCGTATCAATGCTTACTTCTTGATATACCATACAGATTTACTGCGAATATTCATGTAATAGTAAGGTGACCATTTTTTTACAATAAAAAGGAGGACGCGCGCGGGCGAAAAATTTAAGAAATAATCAAACGTAAGAACGTAAATATATGAAACATTTTATTAATTCAAATAAAAATACGCTAATTACACTTGCATTCCTTTTAATTATTTACTTAAACGAGTATTTTCCACTGAATAATTTTTTGTCAAAATATCATTTCTTAAAATATCGGAAATTTTGGAACAAAAAATATTCTTCATGCTGAATTTTACGGTAAAGTACTGCAGCGAAAATATCAACATTCAATCTTGATTTCTCACTTATCCAAAAATCATTACGAACTGAAAAAACTCTTTCAACTTCTGCATTAGTTTCAGGGCATCTCACACCGTAAATTCAACAAGAATAACTAAATTATCATATGGAGTTGCGGATCCCTCATCTAAGCTATATAACTCATACAATATTAATTACATTTCTCATTTAATTTATTCATTGCGTATCAATGCTTACTTCCAGATGTACAATAAAGATTTACTGCGAATATTCATGTAATAGTAAGGTGACCATTTTTTTTACAATAAAAAGGAGGACCTACGCGGGCGAAAAATTTAAGAAATATTCAAACGTAAGAACGTAAATATATGAAACATTTTATTAATTCAAATAAAAATACGCAAATTACACTTGCATTCCTTTTAATTATTTACTAAAACGAGCATTTTCCCATTGAATAATTTTTTGTCAAAATATCATTTCCTAATACATCGGAAATTTTGGAACAAAAAATATCCTTGATGCTGAATTTTACAATAAAGTACTGCAGCTAAAATATCAACATTCAATTTTGATTTCTCACTTATCCAAAAATCATTATGAACAAAAAAATCTTTCAACTTCTGCATTTATTCCAGGGCATCGCACCGTAAATTCAACAATAACTAAATTATCTCATATGGAATGTTCATTTTTGAAATAATTAAGTATTTCCACCTATCTTGTATCAATATCAGCATGCTGAGTTTCCAAGTGTTCCAATTTATAAGAATTTAAATATACATTCAGTCTTAGAATTTCTTCAAACGGACAATTGTCATCGATTGTAAATATCTGGCATTTCTTTCGATAAAAACTCAACACTATTTTCTACATCTGCCCAATTTACTTGCGATGAAACAGAAAAACAGCAATGAAAACTGTTATTTCCTGAGATATTTGTTTCAGACTATATATATATATATATATATATATATATATATATATATATATATATATATATATATATATATATATATATATATATTTCGATATTTTGGAAACATGTTTAGTTCATCTCTGACTAGATATTAACAGATCAGTTTTAAAATATTGAAAAGGAGGACAAGTAGGAGGACACGTTTCAAGGAAGGACAGAACTTATAAAGGGAGGACTGTTCTCCCTAAAGGAGGACGGGTGGTCTCCTTAGTAATAGCGATGTTGAAAATAAGAGATGTTTGGATAAGAATTAACTCACTAATTTAACTAAGAAAAATTTTGAGAAAATATGATTTAAGAATATTACTTTTAATGTTCTTGGGTCATGATCATCAAAATGATGTTTCTTGCGATAAGCTTCCACCACAGGCATTTAAGTTCCTCAAGACAAAATTGCTTCATTCACAATAAATTAGTTTCTAGAAATTTTATAAAAAAACTTTATTCAACTCTAACTTTCTCGTTTCAATACATATAAAATCCATTTTAAATTATTTTGGAATTAAGAATATTTCAAAATCATTAATAAAAAATGAACTTGCAACAATTAATGTACTTTTTAACAAATGGATTTTTGTATCATAATATTGTGAATGAAATTTCCACATAAAATGCACACTTGACGTTAGAGAAAGAAATTATGCATTCACAGAGCTTATGGATTCAAAACTAAAGTTTCCATTCCGTTCAAAATATTTATTTTGATTCCATGA
This sequence comes from Trichonephila clavipes, assembly GCA_019973935.1. NCBI lineage: Eukaryota > Metazoa > Arthropoda > Arachnida > Araneae > Nephilidae > Trichonephila > Trichonephila clavipes. The sequence continues at coordinate 301,660 of BMAU01020022.1, forward strand.
ATAAAATTCTCGTTTGGAAACCACAAGCCTCAAATTAGTTTACTGGATACTTTCAAAACTACTCCTATCTTCTGCTAACAAGAAAAAAACCGAAATGGTCTTTCATGGCTTAAAAACTTTTTCGACTGAATAAAAAAAATTCTTCCTGACATGTGAATATAATGGCTCACGAATCATTTAAGATTCAGATTAAAATAAGAGTTTTCATCGATTTTTTCCCTTCTGGCAACGCGTTGTGTAATGGTTCGACTTTTCACTTTTTTATTATGCAAGAGTCAGCAGAATGATTTATTAAATTTTTTCCCGTTTCGTCTTTTCACCTTTTTTCATCGAAGCCTAACATTTTAAATTAATGCAATTTCTTTCAAGGCCATGTACATGTAGCAAATTTTTCAAACGCCAGGTGGTCGGAAAGAGAACTTGAGAAACACAGATTTGCCACACCAAGTATTCAAAACCTGCGAGAGATTTATGGCATACTTAAGGTAATTCTGCTGTGAAGTATCATTATTTTCTCCATATATTTCTCACTCAGATTTGTATAAAAATGGTTTGAATTTTCAATATTAAAGAGAAGTAAATAAAAAATATATGCGAATGTGTGAATTAAATAAAAATAAAAATAATAACTTTTTTTTATTCAAATACTATCGAATGGAATGTAAATCAACCATGGACTGAGTGCTTGTTAAAAAGATAGAGAGAGAATTTGAATTTAAAATAATAAACAGGTAGAAAAAATTAGAATATTAATATGTGAAAAATATTATTCAGCAAAAAAAGAAAATTGTTTATCTTTTATTCCACTTGAAATTTTCCAAATACGCATCTTGAAGGAAATGTATGCATTTTTCGTTGATACTGGGGGAAAAGTACACTTTCTTATCATTTTAAACAAAAAACAAACAAACAATTTCTCGCGAACATATCTTATAATAAGGTAATTAACCGTCCTCCTTTTATAGGTCCTTTTTAATATTTTAAAACTGATCTGTTAATCTCTGTATTCAGAGATGAGCCAAACATGTTTCCAATATGTCGAAGAATAATCTGAAACAAATATCACAGGAAATAACAGTTTTCAATTGTGTTTTTTGACTTCATTACAAGTAAATTGGGCAGATATAAAAAACTGTGTTGATTTTTTGTCAAAAGATATGCCTGATATTAAAATCGTTGACAATGGTCTGTTTGAAAAATTGGAAGACTGAATGTATATTTAAATTAAAATAAATTGAAACGATTGGAAAATCAACATGCTGAAATTGATAAAAGATGGGTGGAAATACTTAACCATTTCAAAAATGAACACATTCCAAGTGAAAATTTAGTTATTCTTTTTTTTGAATTTACGTTGTGTTGCCCTGGAACCAATGCACCAGTTGAAAGAGTGTTTTCAGTTGTTAATTTTTTGACACGTGAGAAATCAATACTTTGAATGTTGATATTTTAGCTGCAGTACTTACAGTAAAGATGAAGGATATTTTTTTCCTCCAAATTTTCGATATATTAGAAAATATTATATTGACAGACAAAATAAATTCATTTAATGAGAAATTGTATTTTTGTTTTAATTAACAAAATGTTTCATTTATTTACGTTGTAACATTTCTTAAATATTTCGTCCTCCATTTCATTGTAAAAAAATTGGTCACGTTACTTATAAGCTCGAAATGAAAAAAATGTATGCTTGTCGATGAAACTAAATTTTTGTGACGCAATATTTTTGTTTTGACTAGTTAGGGCTACTTTGATGTAATTGTTAGTATTTTATGTGACGCAGAATTAATAAATTTCTTTTCGAATTTTTTAGTTTCACGTTTAATTCGTTTTTTAAAAAAGAGCAGCTGAGCATATGCAAATAAGGTGAAAATCCTCATACTATACACTGTCATATTATAGAACAATAGTGTAGAAACTAATATTTTTTAGATCAGCAAATAAGGTGTTCATATTTTTGAATAAAATACATTCAGCTGAATTAACTTGTTGCTCGTTGATTTTGATTTATTAACAAAGTTACATTATTTTTTGTTCTGTAGCGGATAAAATTTAAAAATTTTATTCAATTATAATGATCTTTTTTGGTATTGTCCATACTGCAAACAGCTATCTAAGCCTTTATTTTTTCTGGATTGGAATGTGTAGAAAATCGTTTGCATTAATGGAAATTGACTTATTTTTTCATTTGAAATTTATGTAAAAAAATCAACTGATACGCGATTATTTAAGAAGATAAAATGGTTTACTGAAAAATAATTCCTAAAATTGACAAATGTTTAAAAAGATATAAAAGTATTCATGCCATCAAATTTCAAACACATTTTAAAAAAATGATGTAATATTACTTAAAATGAAAGCTATTCACATACATCGAATTATTAAGAAAAATAACATCTAACTGAATTTTTAAGCAAAGATAATAATAAAAAAATATAAAATATCTTTATCCTGAAAAGTATTCGAAATTCAAACATCATTAAAAAGGTCACGTTTTAAGTTTTAAAATCGCCTCCATTCAAAATGGGATTTTCAATTATCTGGAAATGTCATATCAAAGAGATTCATAAAGATTTAAAGTTAAAAAAAAGGATTACGGCTAAAAGTTCACTATGCTTTTGTTGAAGCACAATGTAGAAAGGAAACCTTATGTAAATAGCTACATGAAAATCACATTCATCAGGAAACATGATGACTTTATTTAAGTAATTCTAATGAAAAAATCAGCAATTTTCTACATTTCTATAGAAGAAAACAATTTTTTAATTTAATCTGTATATTTCATTTTGATTTCTGTTATAATTTCAAATATGACACAACGTTATTCTCTTTTTTCATATATGTTACGAAAAGAAATTATTTAAGTTGAATAATAATTGAATTATATAAAAATGTGTTTTACACAGTTGATTCAATTCTTCCCCATATTTTAATGCCCTTCCTTATACTGTTTTTTTCTTCTAATTATTAGAGATAATCTAACAATTTCCATCAATTCTATATCCAGTTATTTTGTTCTAATTCAAGAATTTAATATTTTCCTGTTTAATTCGGGAATAAGCATATTTCTAAATTATGAAAGAGCCAACATTCTTTGATTAATGGACAAACATTTTGCATCCTGATTTCACTTTAAATCGCTTAATTCATTCGATATTCACGCGGAATTAATATAACGCCATCCCAAAAGCTTACTCGAGGAATACGTGAAGCAGTGGCTCTTTAGAAATAGTTCAATTGAGTTGAGGCTTGACAAATTGCCGTCCATTCATCTTAAAGATTTGAATGGTGAAACAGAGCGATTAAATGAATTAATCTGCATTTTATTAAGAACGTAACGTTTCATATTTAATTACTCTATTTATAGAAATACCAATTGCTTCGCAGAGAGTTGACTCTAGCTCTTCAGTGTATCTCAAAAGGTATAAATCTTTCAAAAATATGTTTTAAATGTTTAATTTTCATTTCAGCTTTTGAATTGCTGTATATTTGGTGCCATTGAGGTCGTTATGATAAAAAGGTGAATGTTTTCTGTGAGTTGAACCAATCCTATGTAGTCGGCCGTCCACGTTAAAAGACCTAATGCATCACCTCTGTAGAGAATTGTTCATATTCGAAATAATAATGTCTACGTTATAAACTCATCTATCTGTATAAGATAAAAAAGTAAAGCATTAATAAAAATGCAAAGTGGCACAAAAATCACTTTGTTGGCGCTGCTATCTGCACCCCCACCAAACACCCTCACTTGTATAATTTCTTGCAAGGAAACCTCTACACAAATCAATCGCAATAAATATTTATGCCTTAAAATTCGCATTTTTAATTAATTACAGTGCATTAATACACTTCTTTCTTCTACTTTGTTTTTTCTAAATGGCTAGGCTATTATTAAACTGAAAACTTTTAATTTACCCATATACATATTGAGTTTAAACACTCCTTCTTCTTAGGTATTATCAAACCATGTAAGATATTTTCATAAAGCAACTCTCAGAAATATCATTTTTGAGACGTCCGCACCTTGTCTTGGCCGCCCGCGTACAATGCACGCGCTGCACACCTGCTAGGGTCGTCCCTGGTTGTGAGGTGTTACAAAGATGTGTGGGTCGTTTTTTTCTCTGAGCTAACTGATATCGGTAAATGTTGCCTGGATATGTTGCAGCTGTGCTTTATCTCTAAACTCAATACTGACTTCAGGTATTTTGTTTTCCAACAAGACGGGGCACCTCCTCATTGGCACATCAAAGTTCGTGACTGCCTAAACCAGGCATGTCCAACTCACGGCCCATTTGGAGACTTTTTGCGGCCCAATTGAAGTTTCTGTCTATATTATTTTAGACATTTGGACTACAGACAGTTGAATCGAAAATATCGTGTTTTGACCCACCCCCACTTTTCTCCCCGTGCAGTTCTTACCGAAATAATTTCTTTATCTTTTTCTTGTTTTATTTGGCAATGAAAGAATCCGATGATGGATTTAATGAGTTGCCTCAGAACTGTAATACCAGCTAGTAGAAATATAAGATAATTACGGCAGCAGAATAAAAATGTTTAATATTTTAACCTTCTGAAATTATGTAACTTTTTCTCTCATTTTATGATATATTTAAATCCCAGTGCGCAATAAAATTAATATCATACAATAAGAAACTAAACATTTGGCTATTGGGCAGAAAAAAAAACTTATTTTGTCAAACAGTGTAATAATTACAATGCTGTTCTTCTTTGCTTAATTGCCTTTCTGCATTTGAAATAAAAATTTTGAAAATCTAAATCAATTTTATGCAAACATACTGTAAAACAAGTATAAATTGTGAAGATGTTACGCACATAGTTGTTATATTAAGTAGCCTCAGATGGCAGCATAAATCTACTGTAGATAAGAACCTTGTAGGTTGAGAAATATTCTTCCACCAACAAGTGCAATCGGTCGACTTTCAACTTTGTTGTGATTGTGATCCAGTAAAAGGTAAACTTGGTGTTTTTTTTATCATATCAATAATTATTGAATAAATTTCTATAATATATTTATCTCCAGTAAAATACAAAAACAAGTGTCACATAAATTATAAGGTAATAAAATATTTTGAATGTTGTACGATAGTAAAATATTTTGAATAATTTGTTTTATTTTTAAATGTGCGGACCACCTCAGTTTAGTAAATTTTTACTTGGCTCACCAACCGATTTGGGTTGGGCACCACTGGCCTAAACGATGAATTTCCACAATGCTGGATAGGGCGCGAATGATCTAGCTTAGATTTTCTGGATCTCCAGATATAACGCCCTTAGATTTTTTTCCTAAGGGAGGTACGTTAAGGTTAGGGGTGTAGCTACCGCCGTATCAGCTGTATCAATGATTCCGGACCCCCGACATCTGTAACTACAGTTCCACTAACAGGGCCCTCTTATCTAAAAAAGGCCCGAAAGAACTTTGATACAGGGCCCCCACAGAGCTAGCTACGCCAGTGGTTAAGGACTTTGTTTTTACGAACCCCCACTACCACAATCCAAGGTCGAGTTCAAAGAACGTATGAGTACTGCAGAGCGGACGATTGACAAGACTACGCTACAAAATGTATGGAAGGAGCTCAATTATGGTCTGGACGTAGGCTGCGTTAACAAAGGGGGACATATTGAATATTTGTAAAGGGAACGAAAACTTGGAAGCCTTTTCAAAATGAATGAATAATTTATGTTAACCCTGTAACTCTATTGAAGAATTAAATCCTTTTTATGTTTAGATTAAATTTATTTTCCCCTGTACACACACTCCTGAAAATGCATTGCCTTCCATATTTTCATTCGTAAATGTCATCACTATCATTTTATTAAGATTATTCATTCTTGATAATTTTCTACTTATACATACAAGCTATAAATTTTCATACAAAAATTTTACTTCGTAATTAATAAAATAAATTTTCCAATATAAATTATGTTTTAATATCAATTTCATGTCTCCTCTTAAGTTAACATATTTTTTTAGTTTCCGAAAGAAGTAGAAGTGTAATCTTGAGATAGTTCTATATGTTTATCTTTTTTTTTATACTTATCGTCATAATTTGGACAAAAATTTCAGTTGTAAAGAGGAGTTAGAATATTTAAATGCCTATTGGATTGCAGGGTATATGAAATATATGCAATAGTTTTTGTTTAAAAATTTGTAAATTCAAATTTGTCGTTGCTTTGGTGTGAAGGAATTTAGATCTGAAGCTACATGAAGGATATTAATCACAAAACTATTAATACTGAACCATGCTTAAATACCGATGCACTTTAAATTAGCTGTTATCTCTCTGGACCTTCCCTTTCGTGACACTTAGAGACTAGATTCCATTAAATGTACAACAATCATCCATTAATCCACAATGAGCAATTTACATGGAGGTAGGAATCGACCTCTCAACTCGACTTAAACATAACTGCCTACAAAACAAATGACTTAATTATAAGGTTAGTGTCGTCATTTGATAAAATTATAAAGAAACCTTATAATATCTACTAACATAACTTTGTTAAAATGAAAGCATTTTCATCAGATAAAAGAATAATGTATGGTATTTAAACTGTAGTCTTTCTAAAATAACATCTAGGTAAAGCAAATACATAAGCTCAACATAACTGATTTATCCAACAGTGCAATCCAGATCATGATGGTTTGTCATCATATTAACTTATTGATAGAGAAAAATATTATTAGCTCATAGATTTGGTGATTGTAGCTAAATCATTATTGAGGTTTATAGGTTAAAAAATGTAAAAAGTTAAAGATATTTTTGACATTTTAAAAAGTTTTGTCACTATTTTTAAAAAAGAAATTAGAAACATTTTTGTTTTTAAATGAAATGTTTAGTTATTTTATAAAAAAAGTGTTGTTTTAAGTAATATACTTTTAAATCATAAATATCAAAATTTTTATCATTATTCCTTTCACTCTAAGTTGTGCAAAGTGTTTTTAAAATACAATTCTCATCATAAAATTATTTTGTGAAATCTGCTGTAACTCTCGTCAACTGATTGTCAAAGGCCGAACAGAGGCCCACGAAATTCATCATGACAAAGAGCTAAGTGACGCATGTCGTTGGCCGTAACTTTGAGTACCATACTGGTGGCAGTGCGATTCGGCCCATCAAATAATACAATGTTTAAAATTATTACTAATATATATATATATATATATATATATATATATATATATATATATATATATATATATATATCAATTATATCAATAATACAATATTTCTTTTTAGAATAAAAATCTTTCTGATTGGTAGTCCTAAGAAATCTCTTTCTTCAGATTATGTAAAATTATTGAAAGGTTTACTTTACAGTTGTGTGTGTTTCAAATTAAAGATATATTAATAATAAACATTTCAGGATTATTAATTTTACCGACATTTGTTTTATATAAGAACCTACAAGAAAATTCACAATTAGTGTTAAACGTTCTTCTTAGAATAAAATTATAACATTAACTTCTTCAGATGCAACTCGAAAAATAAAAATAAATTAACCAAATTTTTTTAATGCAGTAGTAAATTTTTTAAATTTAAAGTAAAAGAGAATACGGTTTTTTAATACAATAAAATGTATTTAGAATTAAAACATATAAAAAATATTTCATGAATTTATTAACCAACACGTCACTTAGATTTTTGGCAGCAAGATTATCGGAAAATTGTGTGTGTGTGTGCATGTCTGCGTGTGTAACATAATTGTATATCCTTTAGTGCACTTAAAATATTTCCTTGTTGTAATCTATGTCATGTAATAAATTACTGAATTATATATGGACTAAAATAAAACATTAAATAATGATATATTTGATCTATATGTATGGTAATTTAATTATATATTTAAATATCTTTCCAGTAAATAGTTAGAAAAACAGTGTAATAATTCACCTAAACGCCCATAGACTAATAGTATTTATACAATAAAATTTCAGCTTGAGATATCATTGGGTAAATATAATGATGTTTTCAAAATTTTATTACTACCATATCCATTAAGTACAAATTAACTATTAATAAATGTTCTTCGAAACGCTTTGAAAAATGTAAAGAGAGATAATTACGTAATGGAACTGCGGTACTTTTGATGGAAGGGAGTTGACATGTCTGATTAAATAATGAAATATATTTTAAGCAAAGCTAAATACAGGAACATTCGATTCTTTTACATGAATAATTAACACGAAGGAATAATTTAGTGTTTTGTGGAGTGCTACCTGAAATACAGCTTTTAGATAAATGAGTTTCTTAGTTACATTTTTCGATTGGTATTCATAAAAGTATTTTTTGTCGAAAATAAAAGACATAATTATCTAAATAAATTCTAGAATTAACAAGAAAATAACTGATAAATTTTAATTGTTTCGAGTCATAAGGATTCTAAAGAATTTTATTTAAAATCTTTTGTTAATTTAATCTTAACAATACATAATTAATGCAAATATAATTATTCAAAAATGCGAATAGAGAGTTTAAAAATGTTGTTGTGTTAAACATAATTTACAATATTTTTCAATATTTGTTTGTGGCCGCGGTAGCTTAGTGGTCAAGGTATCGGATTGCGGCGGGCATTGCCATGAGTTTGAGCCCAGTACCACTAAAGACCCGCCATGTAGGGCAGCGATGCACGTTAAATCTGTCGAGAGCTGAAACGTCCTCCCGTTGGTGTGGTGTGGTAGTTAGGAGAAGGGGTGTCAGCTCAGGTTTCATCCACGTCACTTGACCATGGTTCAAAATTACGTGGTCCGTCGCCTAAAGCCCTCGTGTTGCTGAACAATGCGACGTTAATATACACTCACTCAAATATTTGTTCTTTGTTTCTTTCATGAAAAAGTTATATTTACCTTCGTCTTTGTGAACAAGAGAATAAAAAACAATGTTCAAAATATGATTTTCTCATGATATGTCACAATCTAATATAAACAAAATGCATAATAGGTACTATGTATGTGGGAGTCTTCTTCGAATCTTCGAATAAAAATCAGACTCTTCAGAAGGCGGGATTTTAGATTGGCGAGGTGGTTTGTCTAGGGGTAAATATTTAAGGGTGAGTGATTAATTATTAATTTAATCTAAGTCATTTAAACACAAATACTTCAAAGTAAAAGATAATTTATTTTAAGTTAAAGGGAAATATTTACAAAAAGGGATATTTACAAAGAGAAAGAAATGCAGGAATTAGGTTAATTAAAAGTTGAGTTATACCTTTAGAAGACGGGGAAATATAAACCTTTCTCATTCTTGGATGTTAGGACTGGTGGTGCCGCGCTGGGCGGTAAAGACGCGACGTGTTGAACAAGCAGTGGTTAGTTGGCCTCTGCCGAAAAATTATTCAAGCCGGAGCTACGAAAGCTCACTAGATGGCGCTGCTTCGGAATGCAGTAATAAATAAAATTGAGATTTATGGTCCTCTGAAAAGGATATGACTCAACCTTTTAACAAATGTTTCAAAGGGAAAATCCTACAGAATCACCCTCTCCTGACAGAGCTGGTCTCTCAGCTCTTACAAAATGTTGAGAAGTAAAGTACTTTAAATACAAACTATTTTTAGTTACAACTATAAATTGGATGATTATTGGAATGTGGATGCAATAAAGAAAAATAATACGATTCTTAAAGATAATAAAATAAAATATTACAGATGAAAAGATGTATACCTAATATTCACAATTCCGGACCTAAAATAAAGCATATAAAAAAGAAATATTCCATGTTGTGATCTACAATTAACTAAACCATAAAAAAATCCTTCGCATCAATAGAAGGATAATGAATAATACGAAAATATAATAAATGTTACAAGTGAATATAAAGTGATTAATGGAAACGAGTGTGTTACTATAGAACATCTATTAATTTCTCAAGAGGGATATGAGAAAAATTAAAAATAATAACAAATAAAAAAAAATTCAATTAAGCATAAAAATGTTTCATCAAATCAGCTGAGGTGGTGGTTGAGTTCGGTCCATCGTGCTGACCAACCTTTTCTACTTCATACCTATCCTTGGAATTAACTTTTGTTACTTTGTAAGGGCCTAAGAACTTTGGTCTTGGTTTCAGTCCAGCTCCAAATTGGGTTCTTTGGATGGCAACTAAATCACCTTCTTTGTATAACGAAGCTTTCTTTCTTCTTCTGTTATACGTCTTTCTATTTTCAGACTGCAGGGTTTCGATGTTCTTTTTTGCATCGTTTCTTAAAAATTCGCGTTGTTCTGGTAATTCTTTCGCCATTTCTTCTAGAAGTAAGTCTCCTCCCGTTGGTGTGGTGTGGTAGTTAGGAGAGGGGGGTGCCAGCTCAGGTGTCGTCCACGTCACTTGACCATGGTTCAAAATTACGTGGTCCGTCGCCAAAAGCCCTCGTGTAGCTGAACAGTGCGACGTTAATATTAACTCACTCAACTCACTCACTCTAGAAGTAAGTCTTTGATTAGGATGTCTTCCTTGTTACGCATTTTGATTCCCACTAATAGTTCGAATGGTGTCCATTTTGTACTGCGACTTATAGTACTATTTAGTATTCTCTGTAATCTGTCGACGTATTTGTACCATTTCGTTGAGGCGTCTAATGATAGTTTGGTGAGAACTGGAATCAAAGTTCGATGAATTCGTTCAACTTGTCCGTTTCCTCGAGGAACACATGTTGCTATTTGTAGATGTTGAATGTTTTCTTCATCACAGTAGTCGTTGAATAATTTTGAAGTGAACCCTGAACCTCTATCAAAGATAATTCTGATGGGATTACCAAAGGTCTTCTGCTGTTGTTTTAGTTTTTCGAGGGCACTTTCAGCAGACACAGTTTTGATGGGATATAGCCAAGTAAATTTGGTAAATGCGTCTACTACGGTGAAAATGTGTCGATAACTTTTGTTTGTGGAGGGTAAAGGACCAATGAAGTCAACATGGTACGTACTTAAAGGAATGCTTTCCTTAGAAATAGGATTCAAAAACCCTTCCTTTTTGCCAGTTTTCTTATTAGCTAAGATACATGGAACACAATTAACTATTACTTTTTTAACGACGTTGGATAAATTTGGGATAAAAAATTCCTGTTTCACAATTTCTTCTGTTTTTCCTACTGAGAAATGACCATTTTCGTGAATCAATTTAATTAGTTCAGCTTGCATTGCTTTAGGGGTTACAATTAATTCTTGACCATTTAAGTACTTGTAGAGTATACCATTTGGCTCAAAAAATTCTTCTGATTCTTGTTTCTCTAGAAGTGATTTCAATCTTTGTATGTTGTCATCTTTCTCTTGTGCGTTTTTAAGCTTTGAAGTTAATGTATCATTGCATACCATCATTACGGGATATCGGCTAAGAGCATCAACGTGCTTCATACGACTTCCAGCTCTGTGCTCTATTTCATAATCGAATTCTTCTAATTGAAGCGCCCATATGGCTATGCGAGTAATTAGCTCCTTTTTTTGCATAGTCTTCTGAAATGCTGAACAGTCAGTTACTATTTTAAAGTGTTGTCCTAAAAGATAAACACGAAACTTCTTTAATGCGTTGATAATTGCTAGTACCTCTAATTCGTAGCTGTCATATTTTTCTTCTGTTGTATTTGTCTTTTTCGACATGTAGTAAACGGGATGTAACTTTCCATATTCTGCTTCTTGTAACAAAATTGCGCCGTACCCTTGTTTACAGGCGTCTGTATGCAGTTCTGTTTTTCTTCCATACTTGTAAAGGTGCAAGATTGGGCCTTCGGACAGGATTTTCTTCAATTTTTCAAATGCTTCTTTTTTGTTGAATCCCGAAAAAAAAAAAAAAAAAGAGGTTTTCTTTTCTTGTTAAATCGCTAAGTGGTTTAGCTATCTTTGAATAATCCTTGATGTACTTGCGGAAATATCCAGTTAAACCAAGAAAACTTTGTACTTGTTTTATTGTTGTTGGTTCTGGAAATTTTCGGACAGCTAGTGTCTTCGTGGGAGATGGTTTAATAGTTCCGCTTTCTACAATGTGACCTAGAAATTCAATTTTATTTTTTAAGAATTGGCACTTCTTGAACTTAATTTCTAATCCGTATTTCTTTGTGACTTCAAAAATAATTTTAAGTTTTTCGAGACCTTCCTGTTCGTTTTTCGCTGGAATGACGAGATCATCTAAATAACTGATTACAATTCCTTTCCGAGTAAGATCTCTAAATATACTTGATACGTAGCGTTGGAAAATTCCTGGACTTGTGCTTAGTCCGAAAGGAACTTTATTGAATTCAAATTGTCCATCTGGGACGATAAAGGATGTATACTTTCTGCAATCTTCGTCAAGATCGACGTGAAAGAAACCATTGCGTAAATCTAATGTAGAATATACCTTTGCTTCTTGCAAAGTGTCTAAAACATCTTCGATGATAGGTAACGGAAATTTATCTTTCACAAGCTTCTGATTCAATTTTCTGGTAGTCAATGCACATTCTCGAAGATCCATCTTTCTTTTTTACCATTACGATTGGACTTGCATATTCCGCAGAACTCGGACGTATAATGCCTTCGGTGAGCCATTATTCTATCTGTTTGTTTACTTCTTGTCTTTCTGTGAAAGCTAGTCGACGAGGGTGACAGACTGGTTCTTCGTCTTTTAAAATAATTCTCATTGTGACGTCAGTAGATGCTGTTTTTTCTGGCTTGAAGTCTTGAATCAACTTTTCAAGTTCCTTCCTGATTTGACGATTTTCAACATGACATAGGTCTAGTTCTTCTTGAAGATTTGCATAAGCTGTGCATGATTCTCATATTTGATGAATTTAACTCCTTCTTTAGTAAAACTTATCGATGCTTGTTCCAAAAGATCTGATCTAATAACTGCTTCGAATTTTAATTTATCAGTCGGTACAACATGCCAAGTTAACGAGTAATTTTCATCATCTATTTTGAACTTATGTTCAAAGGAACCGATAGTTGTCACTTGTGCTTCACCAATACCTGTGAGAAGCATCTTGTTCTTCGATAATTTTGTTGGATCCATTATTCTTCTGCTTGTGTTTTCTCGAAGAAAACTTACAATACTACCACTGTCTATGAGCGCCGTGATTTTCACCTTTCCAAAAAATATCTCTTTAGTACATAAACCTTCCTTAACGATGAGTGTGCAAGTTTCTTTTGGAGGTTCTTTGAATTTCCGCGATTTTGAATAGTTCGTCTGAGCATATGCTTGGAAGCATTGTGATTTGCGTGTTTCTCGTAATTTTTGTTGTAATACCCTTTCTGCGCGCTGTCTTGATATCTTTTAACAGATTCGTACTTGGTAACAGGGGCTTCGTAATGTTTGTTGTAATTCGTTGACGCTGGAAACTTCTTATCTTTCCTGTTATACTCGAATTTTCCTGGTGCTTCATACCTGCGATTCTTTTCTGTGAATCTGAATTCTTGTTTCTTCACAAATGGACTGCTAGATTTTTGTTTCAGAGTCCTTTTAAAGTCTTCGAATTCTTCTAGTTTTTCTGCTAATTGAACAGGGGAGTTCATATTTGCCCATTCATCAAGATAATATTCTTTAAATTCAAAAGGAGTTTTTCGTTTGAGTTGATCTGTTATGATTAGATCTGATAACTTGTTGAAAGTATCTATCTTCAATCCATCTATCCATCCGTTGAAGTAAGAGTTTAACTCATGGTAAAAATCAATCCATGTTCTTTCAGGTGCTTTTTGGTGAGTGACAAATAGTTGTCGAAACTTTTCTGGAGTTAGTTTAAAGCGTTTCAGCAGTAACTCTTTAACGTGTTCGTAACAGTTAGCTTTATCGTCAGGCTCTCTCGCTATGATGTGAGATACTTCCGTCGGTAACAAGCCTAACAGATGAGAAACCCAGTTTTCTTGATCAATATTTAATCTCTGCGTTTGACGTTCAAATAATTTTAGATAAAGACTGATGTCTTCTTTCAAATCAAAACGATGTATAAACTTTGAAATTTCTTTGACGAGAAATTTAGTATCACTTTCTTTGGATGTATCAGCGCCTAACTTGGATTGTGTTTGGATTCTTAACTTTTCCAACTCAAATTCATCTTTGCGTTTTTGCTCATCTAACCTCAATTGTTCGAAGCGTAATTTTTCTTCTCGTTCTTCAATGCGTAATTTTTCTTTTTGCTCTTCAATGCGTAATTTTTCTTTTTGCTCTTCAATGCGTAAATTTTCTTCCCTGGCTTTGCGATCCTCAACAATCGTTGAATGTATGTTTTTGGTCAGTTCTTCGTCATAATCTTCACTACTAATAATTAGATCTTTAAGTGTGGCGATGGTCATAGATTTATCGAATTTTAAATTTAATTCCGTGGCTAAGACAAATAAATCTTCGCGTCGACCTTTGCCAAGATACGCCATTTTAAAATTTAAATTTAAATTTAGATAGTAACCAAAGGAATAAACAAAATTGTCACGCGTTCAAACAAAAACAATGATGTTGCTATTGGCAATTCTCGTTTGCATTTACAAAAATTCTCAAGTTAAAATGATATTGCATCAAAATACACTAAATATACATTGAAATATTCAAATTCTATTCATTTAGAAATATTTTAAACCAGTAAGGTATAAAGACAACAGTGCGAGATAAAATACGTAATGCTTAATTTAAAGTAGTCAAATCATTAATTTCAACTAAAAACAAAACCTTTTTTTTTTAAACCATTTGATATATCAGTTCTCATTTCGTTATAATAAATGCAAAAAAGAATTTGAAAGAAAAAATAAATTAATATAAATCTTGTTTAGGAACTGTGATTAAATTTATTGTGATATGAAAATTTAATCATTTAAATTTCTTTGCTGAAAAAAACAAACAATTAGAAGTTAGTCATTTAAAGAAAAATCTCATATATATTTTTTATTACACCAATAAAAATAAAATCTTTTAGTATCTCTTCAGAACATTCTAAGGATAAACACATGTTTCATCAGAAAGCATAATAATTCTCTCTCTGTCAAAATGAACTCTAAATACTTATATATTGAATGATATTATGCATCATTTAAAATAAGATTATACATGATCTTTCATCAATTCTAAAAAACATAGCATATTCTTTCAAAATATATTTCTCGAATACTCGTAAAAAATAATTAATTACCACACAGCTGCTGGAAAAAGAAATGTTACACTATATGAGTAATCTAAATTGCCAAATGTTTAGGAATGGAAAACATTAATCTCTTAGTTCAAGGTCGATGACGTAACTGAAGAAAAGCAAACTTTTCATACACGCATAAAATTAATTCAATACGATTCGTTAATAAATGACATACAAATAAAACACTTGAATATTACGTACGACTTTCTTAATATTTTAAAAGATATACTTGTAGAAAATTTTAATTGATACGATTTCTATACACATAGAAAAATAATATTTCAGAAAAACACACATCATATTTAAAAATATAAATTACTTCATGAAATCGACTACAACAATTTTTTCATAATCAAATTAACGGTGACTCACGTATTCTTTTAGATTTTTTTCCTTTTGAAGAACAATATATAAAAAGTACCTGATACAGTTGACGACGTGTGATTAATTACTTGAAAACAAACTTCAAAGGCTCCTGGATGTGTTCACTGGACTTGTGAAACTCTTGTAGTTGTTGTACACGGCAGAAATAACGCGAAGCCCTTGACTCCGGGAGTCGCATTTTTTGTTTATGCACTTCCAAAAATGGTTTTTAAATGTTAGTATATTATGAGAGGCAATCCGCATTTTCGAATAAATCTTCAGTCCGACTCTTCAGAAGGCGGGATTTTAAATTAGGTGGTTTGTCTAGGGGTAAAGTTGCAGCCAAAAAATAATTTATTTTATTTTAAGTTTTTTACAAAAAGAAGAAGAGAGTTAGAAGATTATCAACATATTATTTAGAGAAGTTGAACAAAGCAGTGGTTGGTTGGCCTCTGCCGAAAAATTATTCAAAGCTACGAAAGCTCACTAGATGGCGCTGCTTCCAGTAATAAATAAAATTGAGATTTATGGTCCTCTGAAATGGATATGACTACCTTTTCAAATGTTTCAAAGGGAAAGTCCGAAGTTAAAGTTTTTGTTTTTCGGATATAATAGAAATCGTATTTATATTTATTTTAAATAACATTTAAGACAAGAATCAAATTTTAGATATTACCGAAATATTTTTATTTTACAGAAGGCGGGATTTTAGATTGGCGAGGTGAAAAAAAAAAAATTTTTATTCATATTTAATTCATCTTTTTGTTGATTCACTTTTTCTGAAAAGCGAATAAGAATAACAGCGCTACAACTCTACTATTACGTATTTCTCCTTTATATGAATTATTAATTTAATCTTTATTAAGTTTCTCATTTGTTCTTAAAAACAAAAAGACAAAAACAAAAACACAAATACATTTTTGTTTTATGAAACTAATTAAAAAGCTTGCATATTGAAAAAAGATAATTGTAGTTTTTTTTTTTGATTTTTAAAGTGCGGAAATATTTTTTAGTCCTCAAAAAATGTGTGGATATTTACAAAGAGAAAGAAATGCAGGAATTAGGTTAATTAAAAGTACAAATTTGAGTTATACCATATTAGACACTTTAATAGAAAAAAGAAAGAGCTCTCGTAATTTGGGGAAATATAAACATTTTCTCATTCAAGGAGTTGAATCAGAGCCATCTGTTAGTAATCCCACAATTCTCTGCCAGACAGGGTGGTTAACTGGTTTTATAAAAGACATTCTTTTTCATAATCGCTTCTGCAGATGGGCGGTAAAGTTAAGCTAAAATTATTAAAGATGGAGAATATTGCGCTCATCAAGTCTTCAATGCTGATGAACAGGAAAAAAATTAGCAGTGGTTAGTTGGCTGCCAGTGGTTTTAAAGCTGCTAAAATCGGGTTACTTTTATTGCTGTATTCTGGCGATCGGAGCTATCGAAAGCTAAAAGGAAAAAGACACTACAGATGGCGCTGCTATTTTCACGAATGCAGTAATGAAAATAAAATTGAGATTTATGGTCTTATTAATTCTTGAAATGGATATCTTGACTCAAACACAACGACCAACCATTGATCAGGGGGTATTTAACATTTTAAAAAATATTATGTAAAAATTCACTTTCAATTCATTTTCGATCAACTGGGGAACAATAAAACTGAAGCTTGGAAACAATGTATATTTATTTGATTAATTGCCGAAATTCCAATAAGTTGGAAAGCTTTGTTGCGTTCGGATATATTAGAAATCGAAAGAAGGTTTTGTATTTAGCATGATTTATTTTTAAATAACATTTAAGATATTACTATTTCAAACGATAAAATGTTACTCCACTGGACGAAAAATTACTTCAAGAATTCCCGGTAGAATTTTAGATATTACCAGAAATATTTTTGTATGTCTTTAAATACAATAAAGTTTGATTACTGATGTCAAAAAAAAAAATCACTGAAGTTCCTGAAGAAGCATTACCATGTAGATCTGATGACGTAATTTTATCTTTTGCAATCTACACACAGTTACAACTAAATATAAAAAATTCAAACATTTATTAAAAATGATGGGGGGAAATTATTGGGTTTTATGCGATTTTTTTGAATTTAAAACATCATTTTGCATAAAAGAATAATTTCCGATCTTAAAAATTGAAACAATAAATCACTTAACTCTTTAAGTTATTCGAAAATAAAATCCGATTTACAAAAAATAACGATGTAAAATCTAATTAGAAAAATCTGGACTTTTCCCCCTCGATATTTCTTCGAAATTTCATTTCAGAATATTAAATCTACCAATCAAGTCAAAACTTTTATTTTTTATTTAATATAAGGAATAAAAATGAGGCAGTATTTATAATGCATTTTACATTTTTTTCTTATTAACTTTTTCCCCTTTTGTAAAACATAGTAAAATTGAAAACAAACTTTGAATTAACTTTTAACAACATTTTGGATAACGTCAGCTGTCAAAAGTGTAAACAACGGCTGTGTGTTATTATTTTTTCATTATGTAGCTTATTGCTGTATAAGTTTGGGATTTTTTAAAGTAAACTTTAAATATTTTCTATCATTTTATTAAAATATATTGAAATTTTAACGGTTTTCCTTGGAAGTCCTTGAAATTCTTAACATTTTACATAATCTTATAATCAGCGTCATTACAGGAATAATATTGTATCGAATTTATCTCTGTTCACCTTTTTAAAATAGTATAATACTATTAATAAAAAGTAGTAAAGTTAAATTATATTAAATCCTTTTCCTTTATTTATTCTATTATTTATAGTTTCTTTCATAATTCTCAACTTCATCAAACAAAATTGAATATAGTACTTGCCATATTTTTCATAATTGTAACAAACTATAAGTAAACCAGATATCGGAATACAATTTATCATCTCATATTAATAGATACCTATATATACCTACATAACAATGCAAATTACAGTTATTAATGTTGATTTCTTTGATTTCAGGAAGTTGTAGAGTGAAAAGGAACCAGGCTAGTTGAGTAATTTTTATTTGTAAGGTTACAACTATATATATAGGGGTTGCAATATCGGACCAAAAGTTCAATACCGGTACTCGGTATTTTTTTTATCTGGATACCGGTTTTAATACTGGTATTAGAAATGTTAAAAAAAGCACGAAAACGCGCAGGTGTTTCTTTGTTTTATGTTTGCAAGTTTTATTAGAGAGTGTAAGTATCACAAAAAATAATTTGTAACTTATAAATTATAACAGTATATAAAGAACACACACCCAAAAAAAGTGAAGGAACATCTTATTTAATTAAATAACAAAAAAAAATGTAAATATTGCTATTCAGTCTGTGATACTAGTACAAATTTTTGAAATGTGATCTTAAAAAACACAATGCATCGATTGCTCAGTGATTAAATCTGGAACGTAATTTTGTGCAACAATTTCCTCCGAATCATCTTTTTTTTTTTCAAAATAATCTAAAATCCCTGATGGCTTGGGCTTAAAAAGTGCGCTAAAATTTGTATCTTCATTGCAATTAGATTATTTCCTCTTTAACAATTTTGTATCATGTTTCGTTTTTAGATGTGTATGGAGTCCCCGTTTGTACTTCCTCCATTCATTTTAATAACATTAGAGCATTTTTACATTGTGTCTCTACATTGTTTTCATCACATAAATAATGAAACCAAACCGAAGTATTATCAACTGATTTTTTATGTTCTTAAAGATATTCTCATTCATTATTACGGGTTATTATTTATGAGTATATATATATATATAATTAATATGAACAATATTTTGAACCCTAAAGTATGATATGCAAATACAGTGTGAAAAACAAACTCACCAATTTAAAAATTTAATTTCAAAATATTACGCACTTTCTTCATATTTATGACCTTGTTTTTGCAAAGATAAATTTCAGTCTACGAATCCTGAGCGTGTAAAGTATCGCTCTGAGCTGTAACAGGATATTTTTGGCCCGCCTATTTGGATGATTCACATATTTTATCACTTCTCTCTACTGTTCGATGCAACTTTATATTCTCAGTTTAATTAATTTCGCCCGTTAGGGAGACACAAACATAAAAGCACATATTATTTTGCGATGTTGGTGATCCCTGAACATATAGTGGAGACAATGTTGAGAAATTTCTGGTAAATACCGAAAAACCGGTATTTAAACTTATGAATACCGGTATTTCAAAATTGTACAAATGGCTCAAAATACGGGTATTCGGTATTCCGGTATATCAGTATGCAATCCCTAGTAACAACGCCCTGAATATCCACGATGGCATTATGTTTATTTACGAAAATGATTGACCGTCGTGTGACACTGCTGTAAATAGGAAAAGCAATTTTCAATCTGGATACATGCCCCTCACAGACGAAGAAATCGAAGACCATCAGTCAAGGACGATGGTGAAGAAAATGTACAATTTTATCCTGTTTGTCTGAAAGGCAATCATTCAAATTATCAACAGACATTGATCGTAGTTACGCCAATGTGGGGAAAATTACTCACGAAGAATTCTACATATTAATGCTATCACATGGGATTCTACAATTACTGATTCCTTTTCAGAAACAAAGGTGTTGCAAATTGTCTAAGGAGTTGTTAAGGTATTCGAATACGTTCGGAACCGTGATTTTGAAAAAGCGTATAAATGGTTAATATTTATGATATTTAGTCTCACTCTTATATTAGAAAATGTATATAAAATTGTTTTAAGAATAGTATTACAATAAAAAATTATTTAAGTACAATATTTTGACAAAAAATGAACATAGAAGACACATTTTCAAAACATTCTCCTTTTGCGAAAAATGCGTCTATTATAATAATATTTTGCCTGTATATAGGTCAGTCTTCTGTACAGAGGCTCAACTAGAAATTTTGAAATATATAACTTAGAAGTGGGTTTATCCATGTTTTACGACAACAGAAGGGAGAAATTTTAAGAAAAAAAACGCCGATAATTATTTCAATGGGCTGTAACTCTGAAAATAATGTGAATTTTTCAAAAATCATAGTTGAGCCTCTGTACACAGGTCTGAGCTATATAAAGGCAAAATATTATTATAATAGAAGCATTTTTCACAAAAGGAGAACGTTTTGAAAAACGGTTAGTCTAAGTTAATTGTTTGCCGAAATATTGTATTTAAATAATTTTTTTTGTCAAAATGTCCTTAAAACTATTTTATACATGTTTTCTAATCTAAGTGACACTAAATATCATGAATATTATCCATTTATGCTTTTTTTTCAAATCACTGTTCCGAACGCAGTCGGATACCTTAAATGTTTTGGAGCAAAACAAAAAGGAATTTTCTCGTCACTTGGAGCTTATGGATGAACTTTCATCCATCAATACGACCCTCAGACAAAAAAGGTAAGCAAGAAATTCAAGCATAGTGTCTCACCTTCTCCAGAAGACTAAAGTACATAAATTTGCATGGATGGTCATGCTGTCTGATTTTGGAGACTGCCGTAGAGCAATCTAAACAAACTACCTGGAGAAGGGTCTGACCATTATTAGTACCTGTTACTGCAAGCTGCTGAACAAATTACATAAGTATTTGTCTCTGGACTTGGTCCTAGAAAATCGGTAGGCTTCCAGTGGATCCCTTCCCACATTTGGGTGTATGGTAACGAGACTTTGGATACACTTGCAAGAAATGGATGTGACGTCCCGACCACAAACTCTGCAGATCTAACCCGTTTAAGAAATTTACTCCTTCCATAAAAATAAATTACTCTCTATGTAGCACCTCTCGCCAGATCATAAGTGGTATTGCTGCTAGTCACCCAGGACAATCTCTTAGGTATAGAGGTCCCAGGGCTGTCTAATCAGCCTTTGGCGAGGTATAGAAGTGGAATTTGAGACCTATGAAATTCCAGAATGGTGAAAGGATTTTTCTTCCATGTTAATTTTCTCTCTCTGCCAGCTCTTCTCGTCTTCTTGCTTGTTTGGGTGTCTTTTAGAGGCATCTGATGGGTGAGCAGGAGAGGATTTTTGAACTATTGCGACGAGGTTAGACCTGGTGTTGGCTATCGTCATCAGGGGGATAAGCAACAACAACACAAAATACAAGATCCTCCAATAAAGTGGTGGTACCATCATCAGAGGTGTCCACCTTCTTGCCGACAATGCATCTGCGCAATATTTGGAAGTGAGAATGAGGAATCAGAGATGTGACTCTGAAATTTTGCCACATCCACACTACTATCTCAATCTCACACAGGGTGAACTTTTCTTCTTCTCAAAACTTAAAAAAAATCAGTTCGACATAAAAAATGAATAATAGTCTTAGTAAATTAATTGAAATCCATTGTCCCACCTTGTGAATGATATCATTTTTGTAGACAAATGGTCTATAATCATAGAATGTTGTCTTTGGAGAACTTTGTAAAGTCCTACAATGATGCCAAAAAGTGAAAAAAAAAACGCATGCAGAAATCTGGATGGTGACTCGATAGGGAAGTCTTAAGAACAACAAATAAAAATTAAATTTTTATCTAGATTAATTTTAGTAGTAATGTAAACTTTATGATACTTTCACTTATATTTCATGACAAATTTTCATGAATTATTATAAATAATGCAGTCGAATTACAAATGCTTTTTAAGACAAATAATTCTTCAATTACATATGAAAACGGATTAAGGAAGCTTATGAAAATCAAAAATTATGATTGTTTTCTCTGTCATACTTAATTAAAATGTGTTTTATTGCAAGTCTAAGACATACTTCAGCTTTTTCAATTATACATGGCGAAAACATTTAAATCTCACAATATAAGAAAAATTTTAATAGAAGGAAAGTGTATCCGTTATGATCCTAAGTTAAAACTTTCTGAAGTGTATTGATGCAAAACAACACAATACCAGTTTTCTTTTGAATTTTAATATCGTTAGTCCCAAAAATACAAAAATTAAAATTTAATCAGCATTAAACATAAATTATAAACACAGTTCTTGGAAAAAGATCAATAATATTCCTTTTACATTGTTTGTTCTAAAATTATTTTTAAAATGCCCACAAATTCCCAAGCAATCCTGCAAAACTAGAAACTGGCCACATAAATTTTTAAAACAACATTCTAAATATTGCACACTTCATTTCAAAACCAAATACTCTCGAATTTTCTACCAATCGAATTCGTAAACAATTCTTCAACTTTCAATACTAAATTACCAAATGTGGTTCAGATAATCAATGAAAGAGAATGTTTTCTATAGAATGGAAAGATCCTACATTTTCAAGAATTTTAATTTCGTTAATTAAAAACCTTAAAAGATATTAAATAAACATTTCGTATTTGCATGAAAAGTATTAATATTTAATCAATGCTGTCAAACGTAAAGAATGAGATAGTAACAAAAATATGTTCTAGTATTCTAAATGAATGGATTAAATTAACTCATACGTGTTATGTTAAATTTGAAGGTCATTCAATCTTTTTTTATTTTCCTCCCTATGCATTCATTCATAAATATGAGTATGAGCCTTATTCTGAAAATTAAGTTAGTGATTAAATTATTCGGTACAAAGTGTGTTTCCGGTTTTATATAGTTAAGAAAGGGGATATAGTTAAAATGATTGTCTGGGTTTTTCCCTTCAATAAAAAACTGAAAAGGCTGGTTAAATAGAGAATATTGAATTTGTAGATTGAATCATAAATGGTAAATTCGGGTTTGGGTACAATGAAGTTTAGTTTAGTGGAATTGTTATTTATTAATTTAACTTAGATTACACAAAGACAGCACATATTGTTAATGAAAATAATGGGTACAAAACATAGACGTTATTTTCATATCGACTATATTCGCTCCTCACCAGGCCTCTACAGAAGACAAACGGTCGATAGAGGGCACTTCTGCTTGGGGCAGTCAGTTTCAGTTATTACAAGAGTGGTTACAAATTCATATTAAATGGATTTGAAAAATTTAGAAGTGTTTTTTTAGTAACTGAGAGTGATAAGAAACTGTATTCAAAAAATTCATCGTTAATTGTTGAAATACTTTCAAATAATTAAAAATACGACAAGTCAACAATTTCCTTCTTAAGTAAATTGAAAGAAATAAGAACAAAAATTTGTGCAATTTTAAAATGTTAGCAAATGAAATTTTTTTTAATAAATATTGCAAGATATTGCAATAATAATTCATAATTATAGTTCAAGAAGTCATTTAATAATGGATTCTTTTTGGATCTTACTACTAATCCTCATGGGGTAAACACTTCATGCGCGTTTTTCAAATAGAAAACCTCTTTCCGTGAATGAACCGCGATATAGGCAAATTAGAACTGAGACGAGCTCTATCCACGGACCTTTAACTAGGGGAACAGTGATTTGGGTTTAAAACCACCTTCCGTAGAGACTGTCTTTTATGCTAATGTAAATGTTATTTAAATCCTGGCAAGGAGTGTTTTACAGCTAATCGTGGATCATGAATCGTGAGTAGCTAGTCGTTAATCGTTAGTAGGGAGTCATTCGTCCTTAAGTTGTCATTCAAGCTAGAGCTACCGTTCGAAGTGGAAATATTAGAGAAGCTGATTTGAAAAGGACTGAAGCAGTTTAGAGAAGAGCTGACAAGTGATCTACAAGTGGATTAAGAGATAAGTGTATTTAATAATCTTATAAGCTTAGATTTGGAAACTAATTAGGATTGCACCTACGGCTATTGAACTTAGATTAATCCTAAGTTGATCAGTCATAAATAAAAATTGATTATTTTTATAACAATCCCTGCTTCTTCAAAGACCCAAGCTACACGCGCAACCTTCGGGTAGCGACATAACTACTATTTAAAACTAAGCGAGTCGATTTCAGAGAGAGAGAAATCAGTAAGTTGTGTTGATTTTAGTTTAAATTATATTAGTGAGATTAGTATTCTGAATTGTAATCATATCTGATAATAAACCTCGAAACCTTGTTGTTCGAGTCAAAGGAAGAAAGCAGCTGATAGTTGCTTCCAATATGCTTGGTAAAGTTTTCTTAAGATTTATCATTATTATAAATTGGGGCTGACTCATGCTCCCATTAGTTAGTGCAAAAATCGATTATAATTGGAATTAGTAAGAATAAAAAGCTTTTTGTGTGTGAGTCTTCAAGATATCTTTTCTTTAGGTTAATTCCCACACTGACATGAATGATAGTTCGCTACAAATTTAAATGTCGCATCGTAAATTTTTTAAAAAATTACGATAAAATATGCTTATAGTATTTTCAAGATAGTATCTTATATTTACAAATAAGTGCAACTGAAAAATAAAGAAGAACCTACTTCATTTTCATACTTATAACATACAGTGTACATCCTGTGACGGGCTCATCGCGATTTCAACTAATATCCTATTGGGTTTCTTTTGGGCCAGAATGGCAATTCTTTCCAACCAACTTGAGAAGAAAATCGTGAGAATACAAATTTGGAATCTTATAAATTGTAGAATTTTAGCGTAGTTCTTAATAAAGTGATATTAAGAGAAACGATATAGCTGCTTCTTTGTTCTTTCCAACAGATCTAGGTCGCTGCCTTACAATCCAACCAGATTGTTAGAGTTTAAAACTCTCCAAGATTTTACCAATTTTCGTAAAGTAAGATGATTAAGATTCTATCGCAATTAATGAAATAACAATAATAAACAAAGGAATTATTTTTTTCAGAATGTTTTACATTACTATATTTCTCAAATTTGTCAATCTCCAAACGTGCAATTACGCTATCTCCATGATATCTTAATGTTCTAATCTTATCGAGAACAGGAAATATTTCTCAGTTACGGAGAGTTATATTTTATTACACTCCCTTACCTATCTCTTTTCTCCACAAGACAAGCAATTAACTGAGTTCATCCGCTATCTCCGAATCCAATCTTTAGAATATGCATTTCTCAGCGAGTAAATTCTGAAAGCACGTCTCCAGTAATTCAGAAACATTTGCTTTGTTAAATATGTGCAACAATTTTGCGATATTTAGTTTTTAAATGTCATAATGCTGAAATGTACAGTGAAATTAGAATATTCTGTTATGGACCAAAGAGCGTAAGTCAATAACGAGTAGAAAGAAACGATGTGCTTTGAAATAGCGTATAAATTGCCAAGAATTAAAAAAAATTGCAGTTGACTTGTTACTCATGATTCAAAAAATTTATACTTTTGAAAATTATGAAATTAATTAAAGAACGAAAATCCCTAGAATTTTTGGAAAATAATCGAAAATTCTTCAAAATGTTTTAAGGTACACCAGAAATGTAAACGTGTGTCAGAAGATAATTTAATACCTGTACATATCTTTATTCTCGATGAAATATTTAAGATTGATGTAAAAATTTGTAAAATATATAAAGCACGCATCAGTTAAAAAAGTAAAGCTATCCAACTACTGTAATAGTTGGATAGTTACCAACTACTGTAATGTAAAATGTCTTACTTTTTATATGATAAAAATTGTGCTTTGTTCAATATTTACAACTATATAACTGTAATATATTTCTTTATTTCCCGGTCCGTCTTGTTCCATTCCAAATAGACTTTGCAAAATTTTCTTCTAGCATTTTACAAACCAAATCACCTAATATATAAAACAACTATAAGATCGTCAATATAAAACCAGGCGATAACGCCACATACAGGAATTGATTGAATAAAAATAAATCGGAATAAGAATTATCGTTGCCACAGTCCCAAATGAAATAATTATTTCTTTCTTAACTGTTTGAATTTTCCAATCGGATAGGAATGATAGGCTTAAAATTCCCTTTCGTAGGGATTACCAAGAATCTGAAGCAGTAGCTTCCACACTTACTTTTGTGATTTGGCTAATGCCACCTGTCTGGCGTAGTCAGATCGAAGCCCACGAAATTTATCACGGGAAGGGGCTAGATGTATGCCTGTCGTTGGCCATAGCCTTGAGCACTATTCAAGTGACAGTACGATTTAGCTCGGTTACCCCCAATTTTGAGGAAGAAACCCCTGGGGGGTCAGGGGCCTCCCATCTCTCTTCCCCATCCACAAACATCACGAGAGGACATGCGGCTCGACGGCTATTTAGTACCCCTATGCGGCAAATGCACTATGCATTAACAAACACCCATGTCTTCTCCGCGATTCGAACCCAGGCCCTATGGTAAAGCAGTCAACGTTGCTAACCATTATACCAGATGGTCTGTGTGTTTGCTTAAAGATTTACAAAATATTTTAAACAATAACTTTATTTAATATTTCAATTTGAATAATTTAGTAATATACTTGCCTTTCCATTTTAGACTCTTTCATACTGCGCTTTTACGAAGTAAATTATAACATTAATTGCACTGTAATTTTATACTTGAGATTCATTTATCCCGGGGCTACCTCAAATTTTTTTTCTGCTGGGCCGCATACATATGTCAGCTACTTCATGCGAGCCGTAAACATATGTTAGCAATTTCACACGGGACACATCATGAGGATAAAGAGAGGGAGGGGCAGGTAAAATGTGGAAAATTTGTCAAAATATTTTAACTCCTGTGTTCAGCTGTTTTTAATTATTATTTTTTATATTTTTTGCCACTAAAACTAAATTAGAAGCATTTAAGAAGCACTCCTTCACAATTTCTGCATCAGTAAATGGTTCCATATGATTACCAATAATTTAACAAACTTCATAGGATGTCTTTGTTACCATTTACAAAACACTTTGTTGTTGTTGCAAAGATTATTCAAGAAAGCCTATTTATCCCCTCTTGAAAGAGATCTTCGAGAAAAAGTGTCATTGAATGCAATCCCTATTTATCAGTATTTTTTTAATAAAGCACTTTAGTGACAAATCAGACAGTTACTGATCCATGTTTGCTTTTAACCACAAAATAGTCAACCTCCCAACCGTATTGAAACAATATATTTTCTTCAAATATTTTTCGCTTGCCAGATGTGAAAGATGGTTGAAAATTAGTTCCACTCATAAAACTGTCGCTACTCCACAGTTGTCTGTTATCACTAAAAAAAAGAATATCAATTCGCACTCGTACGACATCGACAGCAAAAAGTAAAAAATTGATATATTTGATTTCTTGACACCAAATTTTTAATATATTGTTCTTAAATAAGTGAATTTTTCTGAGCAATAGACATTGACCCGGCCACTTAAAAAAAGCTCGGCGGGACGCAGATTGAGTATCGCTAATTTATTCTACCTGAATATACGCATAATTTTATAATACTCGCATATATGTAATTTTTATGTATATATGATAATCGTTGACGGTTATACTGATTAAAATTGGCTTGGCTTACAGAGAGAAGCACTTAACACTAACTAAATTACTTATGAAGTTGCTCCAGTTTTTGTTTTGCTTACTTGTTGAAATGATTCAACAGCAGTGGTTAGTGACGCTGACTGCTGTGCAGTAAGACCTGGTTTCGAATTCTGGACAAAGCATGGATGTTTGTAAATGTATGTGACGAATCTGCACGGCACTTTATCACTAATACTCTTGGGCATCTTTGGGGATTGTAAATTCACGTATATTTCCAACCAGCTCTAAAAGGAGAAAACGAGATATGCAAATGAATCAAAGTATTTAAGGAGAGTGTTGTAAGTTAGCAGCGAGAAAGCTATTGAGCCAAGAGATACATTGACAGAGTTCTAAGAAGATTCAAGTTGATTGTGTGATTCGCTTCACGCTGATTATCAGGCAGCGATCTACATTTGGAAAGTTTGAGCCGACTGGACAGGAGTGAAGTAATAAAAGTCAGGTGATATTTAAATTTCAATTACCAGATCATAAGAGTAAATATATAATAGAGTTAGTGGAAAGTTAATGATTGATAGTAATTCAAATTGCGTACATCACTCGGTTCTCTTATTCCGGTAAACCTGTTTAATATTGAGTTTAATAGTTAATTAGTATTATATTTATTGATTTAATTTAATAGTGAAGCTCAAACCCATTGATGTAGACATATTGTTTCATCTTTGCATTTAGAAGGTTGAAAATTGATTCAAGTGAATAAATATAATTTGTTACTGTAAAAATGTTGTCTGGTAATTCTTTGTCTCAATTCAATCTTGGTGTCCAGGGTGGAACCCAGGGGAGTTCCCACATGTATAGTGCTTGTGTGCGTCATGGGGGCACTCTAAATGGCCACGAATTGAGAGGAAAACATGAAGCACTGGATTCTAACCAAGTTTGCTATTTCGTTCATTTCAAGCAATGAAGATAATGAGTTAGATCCAATTTGAAGAGAAAATGTTTGATTCCAATACTCAATCAATACTGAACACGAATAATAGTAAGGTGATCAATCATCCTCCTTTAGGGAGGACAGTCCTTCTCTTACGGGTTCTTTTCTTTTTATTCGAATAGTGTCCTCCTACTTGTCCTCCTTTTCAATATTTTAAAACTAATCTGTTAATCTCTGTATTCAGAGAATCCAGGCCAAACTGTCGGCGCAGCATGAATTATTGGAGATATTTGTGTATTTTGTACATAGTCAGGCATATATAATTTGCACAAACCGATTCAGAAGATTGATGATGAACATATTTCAACTACAGAAGTTAGTCTTATTTTGAACAACTTTGTTCTAAAATAAAATCACGATTTGAAGAAAAATTTATTCCTTTATTAATAAAAAGAAAATTTATAAACAGAGAATCAAATCCAGGCATAACGGAAAAATTTACTAAAGAAGTGCAGAAATTTTACCAAAGATATTTCCAATATGTAGAAGAATGGTCTTAAACAACTATCACAAGAAATAACAGTTTTCAATGATGTTTTTGACTTCATCGCAAGTTAATTGGACAGTTGTAGAAAATTGTTTTAAGTATTTATCGAAAGAAATGCCCGGTATTAAAATCGATGACAATTGTATGTTTGAGGAAATTAGAAGAATGAACATGTTTAAATTCTGATAAATTAGAACAATGTGAAATTCAACATGTTGTAATTGATAAAAAAGATGGGTAGAAATATTTAACCACACTTCAAAAATGAACATATTCCATATGAAAATTTAGTTATTCTTGCTGAATTTACACGCTGTGCTATCCTGGAACTAATGCAGCAGTTGAAAGAATTTTTTAAATTGGTAATTATTTTTGAACAAGTGAGAAATCAAGATCGAATATTGAGTGTTATAGTTTCAATAGCACTTATTGTAATGTTCAATAAAATATTTCTTGCTCTGAAATTTCAGATAGATGAGAAAATGATATATTAACAAAAAATGTATTCATTGGAGAAATACTCATTTAAATAAATAATTAAAAGGGATTTAAGTGTAAATAGTGTATTTTTGTTTGAATTAATAAAATGTCTCATATATTTAAGTTGCAATTTTTCCTTAAATTTTTTTTGTCCTCCTTTTTGATTGTAAAAAAATGGTCACCTCTAATAACAACACAAAGTAAAACTTTATTTTGCTTTCTGAAATGTCATTATTATTTTTTGTTAAACTGTGTGGAATAATGTATACAAAGTTTTTCAAAACTTCTTTTTTTCTGATATTCTTCTGTTGTCTATATTGATGGACTCGATTTTCATTCGAGTGGAACAAATAATTCGTCTAAAGGCAAGGAATATTTCTATGTTTAGAGAAACTAAACATGCATAAAGTTTCATCTCATTGTATTTAGAAATATTTTGTTACAAAATAATGTTTTGATATACTTTTATAATGTTTGCGTGAATACATTTTCCCCTCGCCTTTTTATAACTTAAAGTTTACTTTTAAAAATCTTATTCTGCAAATAAAAACATCTCTTATTCTCTAATATTCTAAGAAAAAAATAAAGTTATTGCTATGTAATATTAGTTTTTTTCCCAGACATTTTGCTTTAAATAACGTTAAAGAAGCCTGGATGAATAAGTAAGACATAAACAATAAATATTAACAATACTTTCATTTACTTAGTAATAGAACTTTCAGAACGCGAAAAGTTAAAAGAAATAAAAACGAGGAACGTACTTTTTTCCAGAATTTAAATGTGTTTCGGGATGAAAAATATGAGTTAAAGAAACAAGTTTGCAAACCATTTACTTTAAATTATTGCTATTGAAGTTTCGAATGGATCTGTCAATACCGAAAGAGGTGCCATCCATTTTAAATAATTGCTCTTTGTGAATTGTTATTATTATAACCTCTTAGTTACTCAAAATTATCCGTCTGGCCTGGTTCTACTTGAAGATATTACGGCAAGATATAGTTTTTAATTAATCACATTTCTTGTTCTAAAATTTTCTTGATTATCTGATTTGAAATAGCTCTTAACAATATATAGTATATTTCTTTTATGATGCTTGAGCAAGTATGCTTTATTGTTTCGAAATGTACACATTCAGTCGTTTTTTCGTAAATTTTTCAATAGATTCTCCAATACATATTGCGAATTTTTAACTGCAGCAACTTATTTTTCTAAGTCATTTACAGATGTCAACCAAAAGCTAACATTGAAAATACATTTACAAATTACATTTTCAAAACGCAATAAATTATATAAAAAAATACACTTATCTTATATATTACATTAACATATCAATAAAGTATTGTTACTGTAATTAATGTTTAAAATAGTGTAAATAATTTATATCTGGATGTGTAATACGTTTATATTACTCTCTGTTGTATTTATTTCATGCTAAAATTTTAATATTCGCAAGCAACGCCGTTCCTCACATTATAACGATTCTATGGAAACATAGAGAAATCTTCGCGATACAGCCAAGTTGGCATCATTTTTGACAACCGTGTTGGCGACTTTGCCACCATATTAGCGAGTTCGCGATTATATGGAATCTTCTGGAAATTAGTGAATAAATCTACTTATATTATGATCTATGACGTAGGTGGATCTTTCTTGAAAGATCCCTCGTCAAAACTTTTTTAGTCTTGTTTTGACCGTTGAAGATTTGACTGTGAAGAGTCGACCAGCGATTGGTTATTACTTCGACTGTTTAGTAGGACGAGCGAGTGCTTGTGAATAATCTTTAACATACTTGTATTTTAGACAATGATCGTTGTGTTTGAACACCTTCTGAGATTTATTCTGTAAAAGTATAGCTGCTGAATTTCAAGGATTGTTTTTCGACAATCGCTCCTAAAGAACTGTCTTGCTGTTTACCACATATTGCATAAAATTTTCGAGCCCCGATCTACGTAATAGTATGACTGTTAAAGGCCATAAGGACGTCATTTAAAGATCAGCTCGAAACTTCTTATAGTAGTCACCATATGAAAGATTATTCTTCTTTGTGCATTTTTCACTGCTATAATTCTTAAGCATATTAGCATTATCTATTAATAATTGGGGAAATACACCTAAGTTATAAATAATATACAGTGGGTGATCAGTTAACGAACAGATCGGTTAACGAACAAATCGGTTAACGAACACTTTCAAGAAAGATTTTTTGTGTTTGGACAATGAACACATATTCGGAGGTGATCAGGGAGACACCCCCTGAAATTATGAATGAAATTTTGACAACTGCTAGAGATCTGGAATTGGAGGTGAACGAGGATGACATACAAGAGCTCATAATGGGATATGAATATGAACTGATGTTAGAAGAACTCCAAGAAATTTTGAATGAAGAACACCAAGAAACACAACGAAATGTGTCTCCTTCTGAACAAGAGGAAGACGAAAGAGGACCAATGCCGACATCTGCCATTAAAAATCTTTTGAAAAAGTGGGAGATTGTCAGAGCAATGGTCTTAGAATGGCACCCAAACCAAGATGATGTCAGTAGGGTTGAGGATCTTAACAACAACAATGCTATTAATTACTTCCGGAAAATCCTGAAAAAGAGAGAAAAGCAATCGACATTGAACATGTTCTTCAACGCCCCATAAGCAAAAAATGAAAAGGTCTGATTAATATGCAAGACTATATGTATGTATTATTTTTTAAAAAACTTACTAAGAAATTATACATTTTTTGAAATTTAATTTTTAGAGTCTTCAGAACGAATTAATCGATTTTGCATATAAGTCTATGGTGAATCGATGATCGGTTAACGAACAATTCGGATAGCGAACATAGTCTTAGAACGGATTATACTCGTTAATCGATCACTCATTGTATTGATATCGACACTTTTTTGCTATAATAAATATTGCAAAATTAATCTTTTATCTGTCGTGTAAAAATTTTTAGTTAAATGAAAAAAAACTTAATAATGCTAGATTTAGCATTTTGATATGTATGTTCTTGAAAATCAATTTCATTATTGAAAGATATTTGCCCTTGTATTTATGAAGAACTATACGCACATAGATAATTTCTTCTATAAAACGTGTAGCAAAAATGGGATAAAAATGTTATATTACTTATACAATGAAAATCGTTTAACACGAAACAGAAGAAACTGGATTATTTTTTTGTGTTAAAGGGTATTTGCGCCACCCATCCGGAGTAGTGGTTAGTGACGTTGACTGCGGTGCCGTAGGGCGTGGGTTCCAATCCCAAAGGCATGGATGTTTGAATTGTAATACTTCATGACTTTAAATTCCTTCTTTCTTTTATAACGTGTGCTTCATGCCTACTTCTGTAAGCCCCCGTGTGATACATGGAGGAAAACAAAACATTGATTGAGTTTTTGGTAAATAATCTGATATTTTTCTTTGCATTTTTTTAACATCATTGCTTTACATTGTCCATTTTGTTATTTATTTCACCATTGTAATGTGTGTTTAAATAAGTACACATAATTTTTATGACATTCCTCATTTTAGATGGTGTGTGAACAGGAGCTATATTTCATCTCAATTTCATCGTCGGAATCTGCCTCAATGATATTAGTTGAGCTTTGAACAAACTCCAAAATGTCTTTGTCTGCCATAATTGGGGCTGTACACACATTATCATCAATATGACAGACCAATTTGGCTGGTGTTTTTCATATTTTGTACATAAAAATATAATTACTTTAATTAATTTTTTATTACATTAACTTAACCTCTTTGTCTAGACAACTATCACTACCTACAACTAACTTGAAAAGATAGAAATTGAAAAGATATGGGCGATACAGTGCCCGTATGGTGTACGGGCAAAACTGGGAAGGGATTAATAATGTGTGAATTTTTATGTAAGTTAAAGAATAGTTAATTTAAGATACATTAAACACATTGAATGTGTTAACATGTTACATTTATTACGGTATAATTTTTAAATTTAAAAGAAAAATCATTAATCCGTTTAGTCAAAATAATTTTTAAAAAAAACTAATTCAGTTTCATAATTAAAGTACCCCACCGTAATGGAAATCTATAAATGTGTTGATGTGTATCAAGTTTATTTTCATTCATTAAAGTTCTGAGAATTTATAAGCAGATGTGTGTGGTTCCGGTCGCTATTGCCAAGCCACAAGATAGACGTCTGTTCTGCTCTGAAAATGCCTTATGACGCTCACAGTGTTCTGAGAGCATGCCTGCCGAGAGACTCTCAAAATTGGAGAACGCCATGACGGTAAAAAGACGAAGGTACCTCGTGTCGGTTAGAAATCGTACAAAGACGATTGTAAACAACGGTCCCGTGTCAGCGAATAACAATGTGCAAATATATAATTTTTAAATAGTATTGTATAATTAAATTAAAAGTTAAATGAGAGAGAGAAGACATCTTTGTTTTAACAGCCTTTACTGGCATCTTCTCTCTCTCTCTGTATATATATATATATATATATATATATATATATATATATATATATAATAAAATTATAAGTGAGAAAGTTGTATATTTATAAGGACAAAAAAGAAATTGGATTTCAAGAACGATAGCAATTGAAGATACAGAAAGAGTCTTTGGACTAAAATGGAGACATATTATGATTTCTAAAACTATCGCTGAATTAGGCCAGAAATTTAGGGTTAAGTTGCTTTATGGATGAAACACCAAACAGTAAAATAAAATGAAAGTATGAATACAGAACAATAAGGTTTTGTCTCATAGAAGAGAATATTAAGAAATAATTCTACGGGAAAAACTAGGATAAAACTTACATGAAAAAATACTAACCATAAGAGAGGATATAATGAAGCCAAAGGGAGAGAGAGAGACCCAATCTTCCCAACTTTCTCACTTATTATTTTACTTTATTTTTGAATACTAAAATGGAAAACGCACAGCTTTTTTACTAATAGCAAAAATATTTTAAAACTGCTAATGCGTATAATGGAAACAAACGCAAATTCCAATTAGATGTTTTTGTAGATAAGCTAAAATGTCCAAATTAATATGACATGGGGCAAAAAAATGTTTTGTCAGCTTATAAATGCTTTAAGTTTGCATGTTTTTTCATGATACGATATTCCATCAGAAATAAAAACAAATAAGGTGAATTTTCGTGAATATCTTTGCAGGCAAAGAGAAGAATAAGATATAAAATAATTATGTACTTTTAAGAAGTCTTGACAAACATTCGAAAAATGTCAATGATTAACGTCTTTTGATAAATGAATCTTTATTATTTCTGACTCCTTGTCAAATATTGTTCTTTACAACGTAATAAAATCTTTCCTATTGATTTATTTCTATGGAATTATTTTTTGAATAAAATATGGAGCTTTAACCCCATAACTGAAATGACAGAAATTCAAGTTTTATAAAGCAAATGGGAAGTAAAGATTTTGGAACTTTGAGTCGAATTCAATTTTCTGTAAGAAGAAATAATTTCAATGAATAATACAGTTTATTGGGGCTCACACTAAGTTCCAAGTCTGTTGGTCTAATTGACAAAAAAAGAGATTTTTGTTATTCTCCGCAGCTCTCCTTGGGAGTCTATTTCTACAAAACCCGTTCTTAATGGATCTCCACTCAAAGAGAAGGAAAATTGTTTACAGAATTTCAAGTCCGTAAGTTAAACAGTTCAATTTTTTTTACCTTTGAAGCCCCTGCAATCTACCCACTTGGAAGTCGATTTTCACAAAACTCGTTCTTAGAATATCTCTACTCAAAAAAGTAACATGCCTGCCGAATTTCAAGCACTTAGGTCGAATAGTTCCGGAGACCTCATGATGAATCATTGAGTGAGTAGCCTTCTTCCTATATATAGGAAGAAGACGTCTAGAGGCAAGGCCACCATTGCAAGCCACAAGATCTGTTTGTTCTGCTTCGAACATTTCTTCTCATGCCCGATAGCGTGCACGTTGTTGAAGCTATACTGTCGATAGACACTTGAAGTAGAAGATGGTATGATACGAAGAGCAAGATAATGACCCATCGTATCCACGAGTAAGACAATTAATACGTGAAATTCATTCATTTAAATACCTTGTAAATAGTATTGCCTAATTAAACCAAGAAGTTAACTGAAGATTAATAAAAGTAATAATTGTTTTTTGAATGAAAGAAGGATTGATAAAATATCTTGGTATGGATGTCCTAAATTTGGAAATAATTTGCATTTAATTTCTTATTTTTCATTTGATGCTTCCTATGTTGTTAAAAAAACAAGTTTTTCGAAATTTTTCGTTTCTTGACGCCACTTAGAAAGCCATGTTTTCCCCTCTTGTTTTCGTCTCTGACGCCATTTTAAAAAACGCGGGTTTTATCCTTGGCGCCACTTGGAGAAAAACGCTTGTCGCCAAATACAGCAGTGTGCTGTCTTACTATTTTCCCAATTATTTTTGTTATGACGACCATCACTGACATCTCCCCCTCCCCATATATATGTATATATATACACCACTGCTGACCACCGTAAATGCAACACCCTAAAGAAAGCATGAAAATAACATGAAGTTTACAACATGCATTAGCGGAGGTAAGATATGCAAATGATTAAAATTTCAGCGCAGACACACATCACGCGCGCATGTGGCGCCACCTGAAAGCGCTATTTAAGACTTGGAGATTTCGACGAATTCATGTTCTGTAATTGTGTTTTTCTTGTGGTTTATTCAAAAAACGATCAGTTATGCCTCGTAGAAAACAGCGATCAGCTTTTGATCAAATATCCGAGTTTGACAGAGGAAGGATACTGGCCTACCGAGATTGTGGATTATCTTTCAGGGAAATCGGTAGTCCTGTTGAACGAAACCAAACAACTGTAATGCGGGTATGTGACCGTTGGATGCAGGAGGGTACGACGAACCGATGTTTTCGATTGCATCCATCTCAGTGCACCACTTCACGTGAGGACAGGCAAGTTCTGCGCATGGCAGTGACGAATCACTAAGTCACATCATGAACCATAGCACAGAACATTGAGTCTGTAATGCATCATTCAGTGTCTGCGCGTACGGCGTCTTTTACAGCCGAGTGGTCTGTCCGCAAGACGTCCATTGCTTCGTCTACCCTTGACGCAGAACCACAGACGTCTCCGCCGCCAATGGTATGATGAAAGAAGGATATGGGTGGCAGGATGGAATGAAGTTGTCTTTATTGACGAGTCACGCATCTGTCTGCAACACCACGATGTTCGAATTCGATTCTGGAGACACCGTGGAGAGAGAATTCTGAACAGCTGCGTTATGCACCGCGACACTGGTCCTGCACCGGGTAATATGGTATGGGAGGGTATTGAATATTACTCTCGCACTCCTCTAGTACGCATTGCCGGTACTTTAAACAGCCAGCGCTTCATCTCTAAGGTGTTGGAGCCAGTTGTTCTTCCTTACCTTTAAGGCTTGGACACAGCCATACTTCAGCAGGATAATGCGCGACCACACGTGGCATGCATTGTCCAAAGGTTCTTCGTCAATCACCGGATTGAATTGCTTCCCTGGCCGGCTTGCTCTCCGGATATTTTGCCGATAGAAAACATGTGGTCCGTGGTTGCTCACCGATTGACCCAGATTACACCCCCAGCTGCCACACCAGATGAACTTTGGAAAAGTGTAGAAGCTGCTTGGTCTGTTGTTCCCCAAGAACACATCCAAAGTCTCTTTGAATCAATTCCGATGTGTGTGGCAGTGGGGATCTCCAACAATGGCGGGTTCTCTGGCTACTGATTCTGGCAGGAACCAGACTTCACTATAAATTTAATCATTTGATACTTGGTCAACATGTTATCTACAAAATAAATTTTTCTTAGTGTTACATTTATTGTGGCCAGCAATATATATATATATATATATATATATATTATATATATATATATATATATATATATATATATATATATATTATATATATATATATATATATATATATATATATATATATATATATATATATATATATATACGTTTACACATAATAATTAATATCTCTTCTATTTTACATACCAAATGCCAGAGTTTTTATTATAGTATTTATCTTACAAGCATATCTACTTCGCAATTCTATAAAAATCAATTCATTCATCTTTCCTTCACACGTACAACTATCAATCACTCTACTACAAGTTCTTAAGATTTTTCCAATACTGCATTTAAAGAGAAAGAACTCTTCTACAATCTACTCGTACTGAAACGTGCCTAAAGATTTCGCACTAATGAGCACAGAAAATGCTTCGCAATCTCTAGAGTAGCTGAGAATATAGAGTTTTCACCCTCTCCCCCTCCTTTTGTCGATAAGATAGGCAATTAACGGAGTTTATCCTCCCCCCATCACTGAATCTAATCTTCCGGAAGTATAAATTCTCGACTGCCTTCACTCTACATGTAAAATCTGATAACATCGCTCCAGTAATTCATAGACGCTTGTTTGGCGAAATTTATGAAGTAACATCACGATATTTAGTCTTCGGAGGATAGTATGGGGATGCAGTTTGGGTATTATTGGCACCTTAAATTTTCGAACATTTTTCAGTTAATGGACAATGGAGAAATGTTATCCGAGACAAGAAAATAATGTTAAATAATGATGGAATACATTCTTAATGCAAAATGAATTATAAATAAATTGGAAGAAAATTCTAAAGTATTGTATGGCTTTAAAATGAGGTATTTTTATTATTCTAGGGAAGCATTTAAGATTTATTTTGGGGGGAATTCAAGAAAATGGAACATGAGCTCTATCAATCATATAAAGAATTTGACATTGTTAACTCCATCAAAATACAACTAATTAAATGGGCAGGTCACGATGTCAGAATGAATGAAGACCGCACCACTATATTGCCAATCAATTGGCACACGAAGAAAGGGCCGGCCAAATCTTAGATGGATTGATGGCCTAGAAAAGAGGAGAGAACCTGTTCACAGGGAAGGGAGTTTCAACTTTTTTTCACCTCCTGAACACAATTCCGTTTGCGCTACTTAACCACCCCCAACGATTCAAATTTTCAGCTGAAAAATTAAGTCTAAGCTTTTGAAAGCATTTAATGCGATACAAAAAATATCGGTAAAAAGTAGTTGTTCGTTACTCCAAAGTCTAAAGCACCCTCTATCGACATTTTTAACTTTATCTTTAAAATTCATTTTTCTAGAAAACGCTGACAAAAAGAATAATTTATATAAAACCGCTAACGAAT
This sequence comes from Trichonephila clavipes, assembly GCA_019973935.1. Taxonomy (NCBI): domain Eukaryota; kingdom Metazoa; phylum Arthropoda; class Arachnida; order Araneae; family Nephilidae; genus Trichonephila; species Trichonephila clavipes. The sequence continues at coordinate 340,523 of BMAU01020022.1, forward strand.
CGACACATTTTTTTTGTTTTTTATAATTATCTGAAATTTAGTACCCGAATCTTTAATGGCACCTATCTCCTTCGGAAGACGTTTGGGACCCTAAGTTTCCTATTTCCTATTGTACTATCACCCCTTAAAGTTTTGCCGCAGAGTTTAGATACACCCTGTATATGTATCTATGTTCATAAAATGTACTCTATTAAACCTAATTTTGATACATATTTGATACATTTTGATACATACATATCCCTTAACACGAAAAAATATTTCAGTCCCCTTAGTTTAATGTTAAACGATTTTCACTGTATATAAATTCTAAATTACAGTAAAACAACAGCATTCAGTTTTACACTCTAATATAATCAATGCTCGACTTAGCAAAAACAAACCTTTAACAAAAATTCGATCTAGACCTCTAAACATGTTGTGACAAGTATGGAAGAGTTAGTCTCGTGGTTGAGTGGCAAGTCAAACAAAAAGTTAATTAAAAGGGCGTCCTTTTTTTTACTTTTAATCAAAGCCTGCATCAATCCACTTTTCATAAAGTTAGACTTTTTTTTTACTAATCTTCCAACAGCGTTATTTTTAATTACAATTTTCTTTACTTGCTTATAAAAAAACAGGACGTAAAAGACTCAATTTCAACATTACCCCAATAAATGTTGACGAAATCTTTTTCAATTAAAAAGGTTTTAAAATCTTAAAAAGTATAATTAAACAACTGAAATAATTTATAAATAGCTTTTTTACAATATCTACAAAAAGAAGTCAACAAGGAAACAAGAAAAATATTCAAAATAAAATCTAAAAACACAAATTCTAAAAGAAATAATAGAGATAACAGTATCCTAAGCAAAAAAAATACATTCAAATTAAAAAAATAATAATTGGAACAATTTTTCTATAATAACCTAATGTAAGCAAGATGTATAAAGCAAGTAACATAGTGCACAATATACAGAATTCATGAAAGGAAGAACTTCTTGCGTTACTGTATCTAGTTAAGAAAATTTTGAAAAGCCGTTTATGACGTAATAAACAGCCTTTTTATGGTTATAATTTATTTTCTTGGGAATACAAGAAGAATAAAATTTATGAATTTGCATTACCAGATGTTATAAATACTGTTTACAATGTAAATATCCAAAAACAGCTTTCTGTTGACATATAATTATAAAATTAGAAACAATTAGTTTATTATAATTTCCGTCGATTTCTCTTTAGTTTTTTTTAAGTAGTCACAATAGTATTTTCACTATTTCTTACAATATTGTCATATAGGTGGTGGCATAGTTAAATTTAGAGACATATACTCACACGTAATACATAGTTGTTCCATTAGGTATGTATGTGTTCATACAGTTGAGTCCCATAATTACAATTATAATATTTTTTTATTGAGAACATTTACACAAAGTATCACACGGGGGCCTACATAGAAGTAAGCGTGAAGCACACATCCCAAAGAAGAGAAGGATTACAACCCAAACATCCATGCCTTATCCGGGATTCGAACCCAGTCTCTATGGCACCGCAGTTAGCATCACTAACCACTATACTGGATTGGTGGCGAATTATACTATAATAGGTGAAAAAAGAATTTTGGTAAGGAGTGACATTTATGTTGAGTTAAAGTTTGTATCAATATGTAACACTGAACACTTTTACAATAGTCATTCATATTAATTTATCTGTTTGAAAGAGTACTGAAAGTTTATACGTGCTATTATTAAACTTAGCTTCATTTTTCAATATAAGTTGTTTCTAAGCTTTTTCTTGTACAATAATGTCGAAATTTTCTGCAGTAGGGGAAGTATAGGCTCATGTAAAGCACGCTTAACTCTATTCCACTTCCTAAATCAGTAATAGCTCAAAAAATAGAGAGTAGGTTTCCATTTTAGTCAATTGACTTTTTGTATGTTTACTTATATTTAGGTAGGTTTTTAATTTTCATCCATTCTTTGTTTTTGTAAGAGAGAGATTTACAATATGCCTATATTTATTTTACCATACTATACTAAACATATATAAATATCAATTTATGCGTTCATACATGTATGTGTATGTATAATATGTTATGTATATATATAGGGTTGTATGTAACACATATAAGGCATTCATTTTGTAAAGAAGTCAGTGAGATTCAAATAAGTTTTTTACTCTCTGTAACGCGAGAGAGGGAAAAAAAACAAGAGTTTTTTCGTTTTTCTAAAATCTGATATATTATATTAAAATGTAATTAATAATACAAAGAAAGGTTTATTGCGTAATTTAGCAGCTAAAAGAGTGTTTAAAGCCAATTCAGAAAAGACGAAGAATTCCTCACTAATGTTCGTTCAGGTAGTTTAACTTTTTAGTACGACTGAAAGAGTATTTTAAAATAAATATTTTAGATTTTTACAGGATTTTTTTAAAATTCCCTTTATATATTCAAATATTTCTTTACAAACTCTAAATTATTAAAATTTTTAATTGAAAAACAAAACGGCATGTGTTTTTTCTGTGCATGTGTGTTTGCGTGTGCATGTGTATGTGTATTTGTGTGTATGCATGTGTGTGTGTATGTGTATGTGTAAAAAAGCTGTATGTTTTTCAAGTATCAATCAATGAAACAGAAAGAAAAAATTTACAAGTTCATGACCATACAAAATAAGTATTATATAAATTACATAAAACAAAAACAAAATCTTTTCAATCTGTTCCACACCTATAAAATAAATAAACACAAGGCAATATTTCCTCAAAAAATGGCGTAACACAACCATCTTAAGACTCTAAGTCTTTGTAGCAACAAATTGAGGAGTTGGAAAACCAAATAAGTATGATTTATTGAGTAGTCTTGACAAGCATCCCAAGAATGTCAATGGCTAATGCATTTTGATAAATGACTCGTCATTGTGCTGTTGACTCCTTGTCAAATGGTGTTCCTCCCATTGCACTCAAATCTCTTCAAATCAATGACGTCTTTTGTATTTTCCTCGATATCATTTTATTGGATGGATGAATGGTGTAAGGTAGATTGAGAACTTTGAAAGTATCCAATAAAATTATAGAAATTTTAAAGTATAAAAAGAGTTTGAAATCAAAATTTCAGAATTTTGATGCGAAGTATTGCAAAATTTAGTCACAAGGAAGCATTTCATTAGAGAACGAAACTTTTAAGGATTGATGTATTGAACATTTGATTATTTCCTTTTGACATTTTGCTCGCTACAGTGATTGATTATGAAATGAAAAAAAAGTACTGAGGCAAAAGTATACTTTTAGAATCGATATATTCAAACACTTCTTTTACTTTTCTGTATATTTTATTCGACTTTTAGGATTCTCTCTAGTTCATAAAAACCGTAGTTTTCACAAATAAAAGCTGTATATATTCCTCGTTGCGTACACTTGCAATAACGATATTGTAAAGTAACCACTACTAATTGTTATTTCCTTATGTAGGCTGCGTGAAAACGGAGCTTCAATATATACACATCTACATGGTATAATTCCTCTTAAGGTTTCGAAAATTTGAAATTTATTAGAACTTTAAGCAGTAAAAAAAATAAGAAATAATAAATAGATAGTGTAATTTGTTGTTTTGCATTGGTTAATATCTATAGAGCAACACAAACCAGTTGTTTTGGTAAATACAGAGGAAAGTTGGCTGCTCTTGAGACTTGTTTAACCCTGCATCACTGAAGTAGCTAGCTCTGAGGGGGCCTGTATCAAAATTCCTTCGGGGCCCTTTTTTAGATTGAGAGACTTGTTAGTGGGACTGTAGTTACACATGTTGGGGCCCCTGCCGCTTGGGAGCCCCGTATCATTGATACGATGATAGCTACGCCCCTGCCCTGTATTCTTTGTTCCTCAGACTAAGAGTTTGTTACTGTGCCACTGATATTGTTTTAGTTTTAACTGAATTGTCTTGTTATATTTCTATTTATTGCTTTGAATTTTTAAGACTTAAAGCATTTTAGTATATAATTACACTGCATAAAACAATTAAAGGATGTTGAGGTTGTAGGTGAATCCTGCAACTGGAGAATTATTTAGATGATTGATACAGGATCGACAGTCGTGATAGGCTATATGAGAAAAAATGACACACGCATTTTTTTTTAAAAAAAAGGCGTTTTGCCAAATGCACAAACAAACAAAAATGTCTTTTGTTGAGCATTTGGATACAAAAGTCAAAAAAACTGTGCCTATGAGAAAAAAACGAACAAAAAGAGGTGCTTCCTCTAAAGAAAATCTTCTTTAATAGAAAGTATGGTCTCCCTGGACCGCCAGCAACGTTGATCACCTTTGAGGTATGGAATCGGTGAGTCTATTAATGGGAAGATGGGTATTCTGTCCCACTCCTCCAGACGAGCCCTTTCCAGTTCTAAGAGTGTTTGTGTGGGTGGTAAGCGTCCAGCAACTTCTCTGCCTAGAATGTCCAAAACTTGCTCTATTGGGTTCATGTCAGGTCAAATCGTTGGCCATTCCATTCCTGTGATTCCTTCCTCGAAAAAGAAATTATCCACCAAATAAGCACGATGTGCCTTGTATTTGTGGTTCATTAACATGACGTCTTCTCCAATTGTTGCAGCATAAGGGACATTAATAAATCTGAGGATCTCATCCCTATATCTGTGACCAGTGAGAGCTCTAACTCGAATGCTGTGGTTATCGGTGTGCCCATCAATAGAGATGCTAGAACTGGCCATCACTACCCCATTGCCAAATCTGACACTTCAGGGCAAGTACGCATAATTGTTCCTTATGACACGTTCCCTCCAGATGAACACATGCCTACTATCAGGATGAACAACAAAAGGGAGAAACATCAGAGAAAAGAATATTGCACCATTCTTTCTCCTCAAGGTCACATGCACTGTTGCCCACTTTCTGCGGGCGCGACAGAAAGCTTGCTGTTGACATAACACATAATATTGGTCAGAGACTACAGGAACCTACTGAGTGAAGCCAGTTTGAAAATGAAACCAGCCTGAGTGAAAATGTTGTTGAAAAAGAAGGGCATTCATACTTCGGTGTCTCCTAGACGTTAGCGTTAAATATCGATTTTCATTTAACGTTGTTGCAAATCTACAACATTGCCTTGGTCTTTGGCCTGCAATTCTAGTGTCCAAAAAGCGCTTTAAGATCCTAGAAATCATACTTTGTGGAACTTCAGTGTCTTCTGCAACTTTGACTCGTGTTTGACTCCCCTCTCTAATGGATCATCAAATTTCCAAGATTCTGATTTGATTCAATGATTTCGTTGAGTCATCACATTCATTGAAATAACGCACTTACTGTATTGCGATCATTTGATTTCTGCTTTGTCTTTCATTAATTTAGAAGCCAAATTCTTTTTTCACGTCAAACTCAAATTTGCATACTCCAAAGTTAGAAAATGAAAAGAATTAGCATTTTGGATCTCTTCTCTTCCATTTTCTACAAAAAATTATTTACACCGTTCTTTTTATGCAAGATTAATAATATCCTTTAATTGTTTTAGTAGCGTATATCTATAGCACTTCAATTGATTAAAGTATTTTCATCTCTACATTCTTTAATTGCTAATTTATATTTTTCTGTATTGAAGCCATAGCTTATTGTTTTCACCTATGGTCTTTATGTTTGTGCCTATCTTTAAAAAATCTTTTCCTTGTGAGAGGTAACATTTATTTTCTGCGATTGTATAGATATAATTTACATATTTTAGATTGACTAACACTTTCATTACAAGGACATTTTCGTCGTAAATTTATATAATACAGAACATTTTTTTTTTTGAAAATTCACTGAGCTGAGACAAATTACAATAAAAATCTAAATGTAAATGAAATGTGCAATAAGCTTCTAAAACATTTAAGAAAGCACATGGATTTTACAAAATTACACAAATATTTCTTCTTATCAATAACTTTAAGCAAAATATCCAGTCTAAAGTGCAGCAAAAAACAGAGAAAGAAAACTTCATATGCAAGTCAACGTTCATGACACCGAAAACAAGAAAAAAGAATAAAAGTGCAGAAATCGTTATTTCGTAGAAATTGCTGTTGTTTCTTTCTTTCGGTGATGAAATTCAACGTTTCGGCTTTTGTTTTGAGAAAAGGTAAATGAAAAATGTCACGACAAAGGCCGAAATCTTTAATAATTATGTTTTCTTAAATTGTATCGATGAATTTTGTATAGTTATTATTTATGCATTCATTGAAGAGATATGGGTAGCGCACATATCAATACTTATCTGTAGGCTTTGATCATAAAATGCTTATAAGTAATTATAAGCATTCCTCCAAGCAATCTGAAAGAATTGTTTGTGTGAGTTCTTGAAAACATCTTTCAGTCAATAAAATCTGGAAAATAAGAGTCCGCTTTATTTTTCTTTCCAAAACAACCCGACTCCATTAAAGAAATTATTCTTTAATATATATTTAATTAAACTTTAGAGCTCGCTAAAACAGTTTATTGTAGGAAGGATTTTAATTTTTTTTCAATATGGCAAATTCATTATTTAAAGACAATTTAATTTTTATCAAGAACGTAAAATAATAGTTTTCTTTAATTAAAAGGATTCGTTCTAGAATATCTTTTAAAAATACTACTGGACTTAATTTTGATAATCAGTCCATATTTAAATTTAATCATATTGATAAAAAATTATTATAATTACTCAAAAAAAAAAATGCTAAATGTAATTAAAATTAATGCGCGATTATTTACTCGTAAACTCAATAACAATTACAAAACTTTAAGTATATCAAAATCTGAAAACTTAAGACATTATACATTTATTAATGTGAACATAAAAAGTTAAATTCTTAAAACTAAACATTAATCAAACATTAAATCAATCTCACCGCTTAAATCTTGCAAGCATCGTCTATACCCGAGGTGGAGAACCTTTTTTTACCATTATAGGCCATAGTTAAATTAGGTAGTAAAAAAGGAAGCCGCACAGGTTGATGCACCAATAAATGCGACTTTTAAGACATTATTATAGTTTCTGAAAAATTTAAACAATTTGGTGCAAAAAAAAGATATTACAAAAATTTGAATTCTTATTTATTTATTATTTGACAGAAAAAGTTACAATATAGAATATTTCTCTATTCACTTAAGGTATCCGACTACGTTCGAACAGTGATTTTGCAAAAACGTATAAATGGTTAACATTTATGATATTTAGTATCACTTAGATTAGAAAATGAATATAAAATAGCTTTAGAATATTATTACAGTAAAAAATTATTTAAGTACAATATTTCGATAAAAATGAACATATAATGACCAATTTTCAAAATATTCTCCTTTAGTGAAAAATACTTCTATTCTATTAATATTTTGCCTGTATATAGCTCGGACCTCTCTACAGAGGCTCAACTAGAATTTTTGAAATATATATCTTTGAAGTGGTTTTATCCATATTTTACGACAACAACAGAGGGGATCAATTTTAACAAAAAAACGACGATAATTATTTTAATTGGCGGTAACTCTGAAAATAATGTGAGTTTTTCAAAAATCCCAGTTCAGACTCTCTGGAGAAGTCTTTACTTTATATAAACGAAATATTATTATTTTAGAAGCTATTTTTTTATAAAAGGAGAACATTTTGAAAAAAAGATTATTTTAAGTTAATTTTTTGCCAAAATATTGTATTTAAATAGTTTTTTGTCAAAATATTCTTAAAACAATTTTATACATGTATTCTAATCTAAGTGACACTAAATATTATGAAAATTATCCATTTATGAGCTTTTTTAAAATCACGGTTCCGAACGTAGTCGGATACCTTAAGGAACAAATATTAAATAATTTTCTCTATTAAAGCATATACTTGCTAGAGATGTAAAAGCACAAAAGTACTAGTAAAAACACAGAATAAGTAAAACAATAACTGAATTTTTATAATGGTCGTTAGCAACATGAGCCGTGTCTGTTCACAGCACATTATCAGATTTACATAAGACTAGAGGACCCGACAGACGTCCTGTACACACATCTTAAATTCAAAAATTCCATATTTTTATGAATAAGCTTTAACAATCCGGACCGTTTTGAGTAAAATTGAGTAAAATTTCAAACGCTAATTACATCTGAATGTAATAATTTAATTAACACACGATTTATTTCAACAAAATAATAACACGAAGTGACAAAATATTTTCCTGAAATGATCACAGCGCCAACTGTCGGGATCAAGTTGAATTATAATAAAAGATTTTTGAATATTCGATACTTCGATCGTAGCGCAGTCTGCCGGATCCAATGTAAAACACTCCAACATCAACAATTTATAAATAAAAAATTAATTAAATAAAAACATTTCTAAACCGAATTATAAATCTAAACCATTCTCGAGTGCAATGGAACAGACAAAAACTTTCTTCAAAATCGGTCCAGCAGTTTAGAGGAGTTCAGTTACATACACACGCACAGAAGAATTACATATATAAAGATTATTTGAAAAGATATTAATTAAAAAAAACGCTAAAAAGCGTGAATCTTCAGCATTTTGTAACAATAAAGACTGGGTTTCCCCAGTTTGGCTGAAAATCTATTTTCGACGCCAGTTTACGTCTTTTTCAATTCCTACTATTAGCTCACGATCTCTATACATATTTTGTTTATTTGTTTATTTATTTATTTATCTTAGTGGAATTTTTAATCGTTAATAAAATACATTTTAAAGCGCTCATATTGAGCTGAAATGTAATGTACATGATTATTTTGGATGACAATACAATACTTTTTAATTATAATTAATAAAAATTAATTGATTAAAATTAATTATTTAAAAAATTACAAATACATCCACGCTGGCGACTTAGCGACTCTTTTGGCGACTTATTTCAAAATTTGAAAAGGTTTTTTTCTCACGTGTTAAAGCATTCAGTTGAAAGGAAATTTTATATACACGATTGTTTTGGATGACAATACGATATTTTAATGATAATTGATAAAAATGAATTACCATTTAATGTTGTGATTCTGTCATATGTATATATTTACATATTTATATTAATTGCAACTATTTAATAAAAAAGTAGCTAAAATAAATTTTTTCTTGGTTGATCTAAGTAGGACTTGATTTTAAATTTTTTTTTATGTTTATTTGTTTATAACAATAGCGTCGTTACAACAATGTAGGCGAATGTTGAGTTGTATTTTTTGAATGTTTTTAATTAATATCTTTTTAACTAATTGCGATATCGGACCGAGTTGTGAATCTAAACCATTCTCGAATTTACTTGAAACCCACAAAAAATTTCATCGAAATCGGTCCTCGTTTAGGAGGAGTTTAGTGACAAACACACACGCACAGAAGATTTTTATATATAAAGATAAGCCACCAGCGAACTTTTTTTAGTATATAATTGTTTTATCTCAGTCAACAGAAACTTATAATAAAACATTTCATCAATATTCAAAATAATATTTAAATACCATTCATGCAAAAAATTACATTTTAACTTACATGGAATCAGTCACAACTATAATAGTAAGAAATTCGTTTTTGTATAGAAATCATACAATATGTCTGGTAGCGTAGCAGTGTTGCAGTAGGTGGTGTTCTATCATTCGAAATGTGCAATTGGCCATTCCCACAAATAGTCATTGAAACATACATACATACGTTCATGTCATTTTTTATTTAATTCCATAGCTTTGAAAATTGTTGAAATATCTCTATATAATTAAATATTAATTAACACAAGTACTAGCTGTTATGAAGGCTGTAGGTTCCCGTATTTGGTCTATACCAGGGGTGGCGAACCTTTTTGATCAACGAGCCATTTTTTCTAAAAAAAATGTTTAATGGGGTGTAGACGTGACGTCAAATAATTTTGACTTCTGATTTTGGAGAAAATAATAAAATTAAATACTAACAAACAAAACTCATTAATTACTATTAAAAAATACATTTTACAGCAGTAAATGTTTTAGATATACGTGTAATTCGAATTAAAGTGAAATTCGTGTGACTTCTGTTGTTGCCGATTAAATGACAAATAACTTACATTAGGATTGTAAGATGTTACTTTTAGCAGAACACATGCTGAATTAGAGTCATCTGCCAAATGATTTCTAAGTGAGTCTTAAATGTTTTTATCTCTGAAAATAATGATTCTCGGGCATAGGTAGATGAAAATATGGTTAAAAAAGTATGAGCCAGCTTCTTCAAACAGTTAAATGCATCTGGAATCGAATTCTATGTTTCCAAATTTTCCTTATTGACATTTTTACTTATATCGCTTGTTAATTTTTCTGTTTCAATCAATTTCACCTTTTTCCTGGTTTCAGTAATTTTTTGAATCCAAATTGAACTAGACTGAAAAACAATCAGTTGCATTTCAAATTTTTCAATTTCCAACCAATCGAATTGGGACAATTTCAGTTTATCAAATGAAGTCCCATCAGGGTACATAATAATTATGGAAATAAGTTCTTCAATAACTTTTTATTCGTCTTGTTTTCTCAAGTTTGGGGAGTACTTGTTGTTTCTTGTAATAATATCGTTACTGAAAACATGCAATTTAGTGTCAAAAGCATTGAGATCCATCTTGAAGATAATTTTTTTTATCTTTGCCTTGCCGCTTTACGTTCAATTCTTTGAAATGTTGGCATATATCTGTAAAAAAGCTTTTGATCCCTCGCGCTTTTATTCGTAATACTTCATAGTGAACTTTGTTACTTTGAATTGAAATGCAAACCGTTTTGATCGGTGACGTGCCCAAAACATTATGTCAACAAAGACACGAGCGCCATTGGTTCGCCCCCCCCCTTGTCTGTACAATCATTATAGTGACTCTTTCGATAAGCAGATTACATGCCTTTATATAGTATGGCAAAAATCAATGTGATAAGAAAAACAAACTTTTGCGAAAATTTCTGCAAATTAGATGCGGAATAGCACCACGATCTGCTTGTACTTAAGTGGCGAAAATACATCATATGGGAAATTTCAGGTGAAACAGAACATTGAAGACATATTTCCAACAAAAAATATACGTCCTTATAAAATCAATGATAGAAAAGGAATATTAATTTTCAACATGTTACTATTTTTTTCATTTTAGGTTTCTCATTACAGCTAGCATTAGTCATACTTTTAGTCTTTAAAAGGAATAACTAGCATTATCCATTTAAATAAACTTATAACATTAAATATTTGAATAAAATTATCATTGTTATTTCTAAAAAGAAGCCTTTTCTTTAATATCATTTATTAAAATCATTATTCGTTCGTATAAAGTATATATTAAAGTTAATTTGTTCGCTTGCAGACAAATGTTACTTTTAAGAACATTTTTGAACTTATCATCATAATGTGTACATTAAAAAACAATTTTGAGTGTATATATTTTAATATTTAAGAATGGAGCAACAATAAATAAAATATAGCAATCTCAATTATCATTATTCTAAAGAGTATAATTTTTTAAGTATCAAAATGAATAATATTAATAATAAATGAAATGGGAGCTGAGATACTAGAATTAATTTTCTTCTTAATAAAGAACGATACCGTTTTTCAAAACAACAGTTTCGGAAAAAGCATTTCTTTTTTAAAGCAAAGAAACGTAATTAAATCATTAATGTTTACTTCTAAATGAAACTATTTTTCAGTTCGTTTAATCCGTAAAGAAAATAATCTGCATACAAATAAAACTTCCATTCCGAAATTAAAAACTATCGGAAACAACTTGCGTAGCTTACATAACAAAAAAAGAAAAGAAATAAGTTAAAGAAAGCATTAATTTATTTTTATTAAGACTTTAACACGGTTATATATTAAGAAATGTATGAAAGGCTACGGCTTAAATTAACTTTTAAGCAATTTCTAAGACATTTCAGTTGCAGTTAATATACATATGAATTCAAACTTCTTAACTATATTTATAATTTATCCGTAGTAATTCATTGGACATAAATAATGAAAGCAATATAATATTAAAGGGATTAAATATTTATGTATGAAACGACGAAAGAATGTTTTCAAATGTGCATGAACTAAGTATGTATAATCCAGAATATAAACTAAATTACAGATAAAAATTTAATTTTTAAAACAACAATCGGTGAAATAACATTGTATTAAATCTGACATAATATTCGAAGAAACAAATACCGTATATACCGGTATATAAAGCAAACTTTTAACACAAAAAACAAGAGTAAAATTTAAGAGTACGCGTTATATGCCAGATATAAAAATGATACCTGTAAAAATAAAAAAAGGTAAGCATTTAAATAAATTAGACTTTGTACATTTAACAACTGTTTTTTTAAAGAACTATCATACTTGGGTTGTGGGCAGAAATGGGCACATTCATCTTCCATTACATCTTCAGGCACATCTTCGAATTGTGGTTCATCTTCAACATCACTATTACTCTGATCCATAAATGAATAATCATCTTCCTTCCATTTAAATTGCTAGGTATATACTAGATTTTTAAATGCCTTTTGAATTATGTCAAGTTTAATTTCATTCAATGCTTTTATATTATGTACTCACTCACTATTTCTAGACAAATACGATGCATTTAACTTCATTTTGTAAATGCTTTTTTTTCACCTTCTAACATCCACATACCTTTTAACACCTTTGCACCGGCATTTTAGGGGTTTTCGTTCAAGAAGTATACCGTTGTTTAAAAGCCTTGTATAATACTTCTAATGAATGACTTTAAAAGATAAGTGCACTGCAATGTACTTTTCAGATTTTTTCGTGAAAAAAGGAGGTGCGCATTATACGGCGAATATATCTAAAAATTAAGAAGTGCAATTTGAAAGTATACGTACACGTTACACGAAGGGAATATACCGTACATAATTAACTTGCCATACAATTTGACGTATAACGCGGACCTTCTTTCCTGCGAAGGAGCCTGAAATGTATGCATGCAATGCTTTTATACTTTGAAGTCATTTATTCCAGGTATTATCCCAGGCTTTTAAAAAATAGTATACTTCGAGAACTACAACTCTTTAAGTTCAAAATGAATATCATTATTTTTAAATAAACAGTATTTTGATACATGCAGATATCTATTTTTTTTATTCTCACCTCTTATTTTTTTAATTTTTAAAGCTATTATTTTTAAGCCCGGCGTATAAAGCGCACCCATAAATATCGATATTATTTTTTGTGTTAAAAGTGCTCATTATGCGCCGAATTTAACGGTATATGGTAAAGTAAATGTAATTATAGAAAATGCACGATTGCTTTATATTTAAATCTCCTTTAAGTAACTTTAATATCTTTTTGATTGATTGAATCCATATGGATAATAAATAAAAGGATAATGATAATTTTCCAAAGAAAATAATTAAATCGATTAATAGACCGCTTTATAGATTTTGGGAGAGAGAGAAATTAAATTTAAATTAAAATTATATTAAAAGTTTAGGATAGTATATTTTTGATTGATTGAATCCATATGGATTATAAATAAAAGGATAATGATAATTTTCCAAAGAAAATAATTAAATCGATTAATAGACCGTTTAGTTAAATTAAAATTATATTAAAAGTTTTGGAAGGCAAAAATGAAATTACATGAAAAAATGCATAAAAAGAGCTTATCAGTTTTTTTATGGCTCATATCTAGAAAAGAACAGGCAGATAAAAGTTTCGATACATATAATTACGCATATAACAAAAACATTTCAACTTTTAAAACTATATTAAATTTTTCATCAATAAATGCATAAATAAGGAGCATAAAATGAATGAATAATGGAACAACTTTGACAAGCACTTCAGGAATGCTACAACTAATGCTTCCTGATAAATGATTCCTCGTTACTTTTGACTTTTTGTCAAATGAAGCTCCTCACATTGCACATAAACTCAAAAATCTCTAAATCAATATCACCGCGATGATTTATTTTTATGGAATCGAAAAATCTTTAAACGTTGTGTTAGTGAAAATGTGAACACATTTTTCTCCATGTGTGACGGAAATTTAAAAGTAGGAAAATGACTTCGGAGACGTTTTAGAATTTCGAATTGAGGTAAGAATAAATTGTTGCGAAGAAATTACAAGGTGGGGTGTGGGAACTTCCTTTTTGAAAATGCACTAAAACGCACTACATGTTTCAATCAACTTTATTGTTATTTTCCGCCTACCACACAACATTGAATTTTTTTTTGAATTAACATAGTTTTAAACACGTCTGTACACTATCATCCTCCATTATCAATACATTGATATAGTCGATTTCGAAAACTTTGAGTCACTTTTTCAAGCATATCGACAGGGATACTGTCAATTTCGGCTCTTAGTGAACCAGGGACTTGAAATAAGCCCACAGGAAGTAATCAGGAGGGTATAAATCAGACGAACACTCAGGCCAGTTTATTTCCCCTCGCAGGGAGATCAGTCATTGGGGGAATGCTGCTCTTAAAACACCCCGAAAATCCTGGAGGGTTTGTGACGAATCTTAACGGCACCTTTCCACTAATGTCTTAGGCGTCTTTGGGGATTGTAAAATCGCGTATATTTCCAATCAACTCTAAAAGGAGAAAACGGGATATGTAAAGTAGATAGGGTATTTAAGTAGAGCGTTGTAAGTTAGCGGAGATTAAGGCAATTGAGCCAGCAGCAGTAATGACAAAGTTTATAGGATTCAATCGGATTACGATAGTGAAGCATTGCTGTTAGTACTCAGCGAAGGAACCTTAGGAAGTTAATATACCTGTGAAGAGATCAAAGTACTATCGGGTGATATATTCTAGTTTAATACCGCCTATCCATAAGCGTTAGTTTAATAAAAATATTTTAAGTTAATAAAAGCTAATAATTCAAGTTGCGTGTATTTCTCAGACCTCCTATTCCGGTAAACCTTATTGATATTGCGCGTAGTTATTGATTAATTTCCTATTTCACAATTTAAGTTAATATTAAAGGTAAATTCCTTTTAGACGTAGACATAAAGCTTACTATTTGTTATTAGATTTTTGATATTTGAACCAAGTGACTAAATATAAGTTATTATTATACAATTCGCGTCTGGTCATTCTTTGCCTCAAATTAATCTTAGTGTCCTGGGTGGAACCCAAGGGGGTTCCCACAGGGTGAGCTGTGGCTCCATCTTGTTGTAACTACACGTTATCAAGATCTCTTTCTTGAAGAGCGGGTAAGAAGAATTGTTGGATCATTGTCACATACCGGTCTGAATTGATACACGAACTCGTTCCACATTTTCAGGTGTTCTAACGGTCTTCGGAGGTCCTTTCCTTTCTTTGGAGATATTTCCTGTTGCTCGAAAGGAATCAATCTTAATTAAGGTATCCGACTACGTTCGGAATTGTAATTTTGCATAAGTTTACAGACGAATATTTTTTTTTTAATATTTAGTGTTTTTTATATCAGAATACATGTATAAAATTGTTTTAAGAATATTATTATAATAAAAAAATATTTAAATGCAATATTTTGGCAAAATAAAAATGAATTTAGAATTATTTATTTTCAAAATGTTCTCCTTTTATGAAAAATGCATCTATAATAATAATATTTTGTATATACACACATACATATGACTTCTCCAGAGAGCCTGAACTAGAGGTTTATAAAAATTCACATTATTTCTAGAATTACTACCAATTGATATACTTATCGGGTTTTTTGTTAAAACTTCTCCACTCTGATGTATTAAAATATGAATAAACCCACTTCTAAGTTAATTATTTCAAACATCCTAGTCCAGACTCTGTACAGAGGTCTGAACTGTATATATATGTAGGCAAAATATTATTATTATAGAAGTATTTTTCATAAAAGGAGAATGTTTTAAAAATAAATAATTCTAAGTTCATTTTTTGCCAAAATATTGCATTTAATTAACTTTTTATTATAATAATATTCTTAAAACTATTTCATGGATGTATTCCTGTCTAAGTGACATTAAATATTTAAAAAATATTCGCCTTTACGCTTTTGCAAAATCACGGTTCCGAACGTAGTCGGATACCTTAAAACACATTTCCGATCAGGAGGAACATGACGTCGTGATAGAATATTGAAATGATGACGAAGGGCAAGTTGCGCGGCAACCACCGACCGACCATTCCAGAAATACTCCTCTACGGCATAAGCACCCTGCTGCCACGATTACAACATGTTTGAACCTGAGACGGACAGAAACACAAGTGTCCCACTCTACCCCTACGCCCTATGCACTACGAACCGTACGAACATCACTACAACATGTTCAAAAAAGGAAATGTCCATGCCTCTCACCCTGTACTTCCCAAGAAAAGCTTTGATTTATTTAATTGCTAATAGTGAACTCTTAAAAACTGAGCTCATTTTTAAACCATGGCAAGAATGTAGCTTGAAATGTTATGTTTCCAATCTCTTAACTTCTTCACTGCACCATTTCAGAATTTTCTGTCCTAGTTATAATTAATGAGTAACAACAGATTCCCTTATTCTACATAACAATAAAGGTCTTTCATAAAACGGGCTCGAGTTAGTGGTCCAACTTGAACCGAACATCGCAAATTCGATTTTCCACACAATAAATATCAAGCTTATGCGTAATATTGTTAAACTTTACGGCTCACTGTACAATATTGATTATACATTCTATTGGAATGTTGTAATCACTCTCTTGTCATAATAACTGTAAATGACTGTAACAAGCTGCAGAAGTATGCTCTATCGACACCTGAACTTTAACACAGACCAGGTGAGAAAAAACTACAGATGCTATTAAAAGTGTTTCATGTTATTTGCCCTATTTTTTGTTGCGATATATGTTTTCTTTGCGTAACCTAACCAAAATTAATAAATAATTGTGCACTAAAGCAGACTACTTTGAACCTAACCCCGAATTTACAACTTATAGTTTAATCGTTAATGATCGACTCTAGAATGTGAAATTACTGATCAACAATTTGGAATTTCAGTAAGCTTCCAGAAAATTTCTATAATTAATCAAAATTTTATTTTTTCTCCCCTGAAATTTGTACACCTTATCCATAGTTGAGATTTACTAAATTTACAAAATGTAATTATAATATCTGAGAAAAATTTTTATGTTATATAATCTCTCTTGTCTACATTGATTCTCTAATGTTAAACAAAAATTGCTTCACATAACTTTCAGATTATTCATATATCCAAATAGTTTAGCAATGTAATTTTTATTTATTTTTGCTTTGAATTCATCTCTTTAAATATTTGATTCATATTATAAAATTATTTATATCATTTAAAATCGCTCCTAATCTGTAACATGATATTTAAATGCTTATTGTACTTTGTTATTTATTTGCAGTACTTTTATGTGATGTAATTAAATCTTTTTATATTCTGTTTTATTGAATTTTAATGCATGCATAAAAACTTATTCATTTTTATTTCTTGGCATAAATTTTTTTCTTTCCACTCCTCATCGTTTCTCCTTTCCTTTAAGTATCTTCTACTAAAATACACTTCTTACCCTTTATTATATTTGCAATGTACAATAACGTTAAAATTTTGTGTGTGTGTGTCGCTTTTTCATGTCTTAACTTTGTATTTGTTCTTTAAAATTTCTTAAATTTTAATCATTTCCCAATTAAAATTTAAACTTCCATAGAAAACAGTTTACAATTTTACGTCACACACAGACCTTCTCCTAAAATATCTCTCTCTCATTGTATTTACAGCATTCATAGTACAAGAGCATAAAAAAATCCATGGCTGTTTCATTGAGGTTAAAAATAATTGCACAGTTCCCGTCTTTAAAATCCCATTATTCTGAATAGTCATAAAAAGTAATGATAATCGCAGTCTTTGCAAATTTCATAATGAAGATTAAATAGACCTAACTTTACCATTCCAGAAAAAAATCTTCTTTCTTTTTGAAGTCATTAATATTCATTTTATTACTATACCCTTTTGTAAAACATCAGGAGGAGGATTCCCTTTCTGAAAAAAAATGTGTCATAAAGCTAAATGTTTCTCATTTATTATGACACCCTTCTTTATGTTAAGTTCGAAAATATTCTTGTCAATGTTGTGATTGGTACTTTTTATTTTGTCATACTTATTTGCAATATCAATTTTGTTTTCCACTGTAGTTGAATACTATTCGCTCAATAAATGATCGATTCGTATATTAATTGAGAGGAACACTAGGTTGCCTATTGTAGTAGTTATGTTCTTTAAATCTGTTTTATAAGTCCATTTATTTAACTATGGGATGGATATTGTTCAATTTCTTGAATTTTTTCTGTAACGTATCGTTTCAACCGTATGTTGGGGGAAAGAAGAGGGAAGCATGGTTGAGCGGAGACAGAAGTGTTACATAACTTTTCCCTTTCACGTCATTGATGACGTTTCATTGAAAGGGCTATCTGGCGAGAAGCATGGAAACTATTTTGAAAACTCACTTTAAGAGTACCCCAACAGTGAACGAAGGGAAAGATAGTTTTCTATACATTTGATATGAGTACATTTTGAAATAAATATATGTATATTACAAACATAAAATGTATAAAGATAAAATTATACAAATAGTATAATAGTATGAGATACACGTCACTGTACGTGCGTGACTGATTTAAATCTCGTTAATCAAAGTAAGCACTGCACCTTTTGCTGTGGCGTCCACATCTTTACTAATAAAGTCAATATAACTTCTTGGATTGCCAAATAATGCGCTCCCGTGCGACCAATCGAACAAGACCTAAAAAGTCTCAGAGGGATTTCCAATCCATGCATGAACAATTTATTACATTCTGATGGGTGATTCACTAATAATAAGCCATGACTTTTGGATACATAAAGCCCAGACACTCTGTATAATTTTTATGAAAAATTTACATATTAATTCTCTCAACAAAATTAACATTCGATTTTTTAAGGTCATAGCAGCTCCAAGTTTTAGAACATCAAGTTTTAGAACCGAAAATGCATCCAAAACTGTTGAATGAACTGTATGTATGTATATTAGAAGATTCCATATCAATTTAAGCTGCTTTTGAAGTATCACAGTGGGAAAAAAAACTGATGTGAATCCACTAAAGCTATAGTTTTAATTCCTTTTTATAGAATATAACTGATGTTATATATATCTATATAAATAAAAATGTAATGTGTGTTTGTTCAAAGCCGGTAATCTCCGAAACTACTGGACCATTTCCTCTGAAATTTTGACATAATGTTGCATTTGAATCCGGACGGGTTCTTAGATACTTATTATTTCGTAATTCTTTCTAAATTATTTAAAGTTTAATTTTTAAAATGATTTTCCAGTGTTATGACGTCATATGATGTCACGTTTCTCACTAAATGGCAAATTTACACTTTACGCGCATTTTTTCAAAATTACTCCATATTTTTACTATAGCTTTGTTTATCGGTTGGAATATTTATCCAATTTTTCCGTTCTTCGATACTTAATTAGGATTATTTTTCGAATAAAATATTTTTTAATGATTCTTCTTTTAACAACTAAAATTTTGTTTTGTGGTTTGGCAACATTCGGATAGTATTATCGCGGAATGTTTATTTGTGTGTGATTTTGTTTACAAAATACAATTTACATTTTCAGTAATTTCACGCAGAATTTATTTCTTGGTTTATATAATTATTTTTACAAATCAAATCTTCGTACTGATAAGAGTAGTTCAGTTCTAACTGCAATTAACGTTAGTATTGTATTTCTGCTTTCTTTATCTGCTTTAGATAGTATGAAATTAATATGAATATTAGTAGCGCCTTTCTTTGTCTCCGGTGATCCTTTTTTAATTCAATATATAATTTTTGTTTCTTTTATATCTTAGTACTTATGTGTTTTTTTTTGTTTTTTTTGCCAAACGTGTACCCCGCAAATGAAAAATCCTCGACAAAATATTTTTTTGCACTTCGTGATGTCTTAATTTGGTGAAAATGGTTAAAGTATAGTATAGTGTGTGGGGGGGAGCACTTTGCACTTTTATTATGGTGACTTAAAGTGGTCACCAAGGTAATTTTTTCGGAATAATTTATTATTTGTTTTAGATTGAATTCGATATCTCACAATGACATTTAGATAAAAATCGCCAATTCCAAAGTAGTGCCCCCTATACTGCACTTGAGCCAGTGAAAATAATCGACGGAATTGTTAAATATGTTTTTTTACAACTTTTTAAATTTTGTTTGATGATTCTCTGAAATTCGGGATAAAGATTTTCTTTGTGTTTGTATGAAACTTTTTATATTGATTTAAGCAAAATATTGAGCCTTATTTTATTTTTGATATCTTTTTAAGATTTAATTTTATTTTATAAAATTAGCTGTACCACATGTTGCTCTGGCTCAGTCTGGTTAAATAGACTGGTGCACCATAAAGTATGCCATGAGGGTTATAAAAGTAAATAATAATCAGTGGTGTAGCTAGACCTGAGTGGGCCCCGTATCAAAATTTCTTGCACACTCTTTTGGGGACTACTCCCTTATATATTAACAGTACTTTCCACGTATATGTTGGGGCCCCGTATCATTGATGCGGTGGTAGCTACGCTTCTTATAATAATATACAAAAATTTAAAGGGTTTTTATGTATAATTGCAGCAATTGCCAAATCTATAACTCACCAAGTTGGCAACCCCGATTTCTTGTGTGTTGAATTGGCAACTTCGGTTCATATGATGGCGGCAATAGGTTGTGATAAAACACATAAGTACCAAAGAAATTATCCAAATAAGAATTTTCAACAAAAACATATAAATCAGAAAATTAGATAGTAAAGAACCATAAACAAAAATAAATGTGAATCATTAATATTTATAAGAAGTAATGGTACTTGCGTATTATCTCAACAATTGACGATTTGTGTTGTATGCACTGAATTGGCAACCAGGTGCTTCGTTCGCTATAATGTCACCAATAGGCTGCAGTAATATGTAAGTAACAAATAATTTCAAAAATACACAAAAAAATCATGCAGTTCATAAAATAGTCAAAAACATATAAATGAGGGGTAGTCTTAAATAAAGGGAAAAAATAATATATTAATTTGAATCAAAAAGCTATCTTATACAAATTAAATGTACCCAAATATGATGAAATGCTTCTGCTCTGGAGTCTGTGAGGGCAAAGGGTTAGTTTTACAATGCTTCTGGGTAGACAATATTTTGTTTTGCTTCATTGTTTGTACAGATACAAAAATGATTGTTTGGTCCGCCTATTCTGGAACACATCAAATAATTGTCCATGTAAGAAGAAATCCACCTCTAGATCTAAGCCACTCAATTTTGAAGATATGCCCTGAACGTTTTTGATAACAATTGGAAATTGTAAAAATTTTCAATTATTATCGATGCTTTGTCGAAGATTTATGATGTGAAATCCATGTTAATATTTAAATTTTCCTTGCGAATTCAATACAAAATATCTTTAACCCTGTGTGATTTATATTTCTTCCTTAACTCTGTTGGAGAGCACGCACAGTCAATATATGATTGCAAACAATGCACAAATTTGATTTGGTACTATTATGTCACTCACGTCATTAATGATACATCCAGATGTCTGTTACATTTTGAATGTAAGCAGTCACCTTAATTATTTTATGGTACATTGCATTGCTATTGAGCTGTGTCTTTTACGATAGTCTTGGTTTTGCGTGAGTGTAGTTTATTTTTTCCTTGTTCTTCATTTAGTTTTTTAATTGTTTTTCTTATTTCTCAGTGAAATTTGTGATAATTATGTTCTGTTAATTAATTTTTACTTGCATTCAAACTATATAGTGAAATTGACCTCTTTGGAGTGATTTATTCAAGTGGAAGGAAATATTCTGTTTCCCATTGCATCGGAATTCAGCTGTGTTGATTGATTTGTTTGAAGTTAATATTTCCTTAGTATTTTTCCCCTTTTTATTCCTGTTTTCCCCCTTTTTTAATGTTTTGCAATTTTATATGTTTTAAATTTAACTTTCTTATTTTTAAGTGCAATCAATTGACTTTCAGTGTCTATTACATTTTGAACGTAGTCAGACACCTTAATTATTTTGTGATACGTTGCATTACTATTGAACTGTGTCTTCTACGATAGTGTTGATTTTGTGTGAGTATAATTTATTCTTTCATTGTTCTTCATTTAGTTTTTTTTTTTGTTTTTATTATTTCTCAGTGCAATCTGTGAGAAATCTGTTCTGTCAATTTTCATTTGAATTCAAACTATATAGTGAAGTTGGAGTGCTTTATTCAAGTGGAATGAACTATTTTGTTTCCCATTGCATCAGAATTGAGCTGTGTTGATTGATCTACATTTGAAGTTAAGTATTTCGTTAGTACTTTTATTTTTTCCACTTTTTGTTCCTGTTTTTCCCTTTTTTTTATATTTTGCAATTTTATATGTTTTAAATTTAACTTTCTTAGTTTTAAGTGCAGTCAATCGGCTTTCAGTGTCTGTTGCGTTTTGAACGTAAATTATTTTGAGATACATTGCATTACTATTGAACTGTGTCTTCCACGATAGTGTTGATTTTGTGTGAGTATAGTTTAATTTTTCATTGTTCTTCATTTAACTTTTTTGTTTTTATTATTTCTCAGTGAAATCTGTGAGAATTCTGTTCTGTCAATTAATTTTCATTTGAATTTAAACTGATGGAATGGAAAAATCTTCTTCTTAGATGTGCCTGGTAAAACATTCCTAATAAAATTGATTCTGGCAGCAGTACGATCCCAAAATGACATAGCCTGAGTTCTTGCGTCATTAGGAATAGCTGCAACATTTTGTTACCAGGTGGAAGAACTGCTCATTCCGCTTTCAAACTGCCATTGAACATTCAAATAATTAAAACGCCCATGTACAATATTACCAGATCATCAGGCAAGGGAAAAGTATTGCCGAAATGCAAACTTATTGTTTGGGATGAATGCACGATGGCACACAAAAAATCGCTTGAAGCTCTTGATCGACCATTGCAAGATTTGTGGGGAAACACTAGACCGTTTGGGAGCGCATTAATATTGCTTGCAGGAGATTTCAGGCAAACAATACCTGCAATTCCACGATCGACTCCAGCAGATGAAATAAATGCTTCTTTGAAACACACTGCTTAGTGGCGACATGTGAAGACCTTGAAATTAACTACAAATATGCGTGTCCAGTTGCAAAAGGATCGATCAGCTGAAATTTTCTCTCATCAATTGCTGGATATTGGAAACAGAAAGGTGCCAGCAGATTTGACCACAGGGAAAATTTCATTAACTCATAACTTCTGCAATTTGGTGGCATCCAAAGGAGAATTGGTTGAAACAGTATTTCCTGACATTCAAACCAATTTTTAAAATCCCAATTGGTTGAGTAAACGTGCTATTCTTGCTGCCAAGAACAAAGACGTCTACCAGCTTAACAACATCATTCAGTCTCGCATTCAAAATGAGACAGTCACCTATAAGTCTGTTGACACTGTTGTGGAAGCAGATGAAGTAGTGAATTATCCTACAGAATTTTTGTGAATTCCCTTGATCTGCCATGAATGCCACCCCGCATACTGCAGATGAAAGTTGGTGTGCCAATTATGATGTTGCAAAATATTAACCAGCCAGAGCTGTGTAATAGTACGCGACTTGCAGTTCAAAAACTAATGAGCAACATCACAGAGGCAACACTTTTGACAGGACCTTTCAATGATGAAGATGCCCTCATTCCTCGTATTTCTATGATACCAACAGGTATGCCATTCCAATTTAAGAGACTGCAATTTTCTCATTTTGATTGGTGTTTGCAACTACTATCAATAGAGTTTAGGAAAAATCTTGAAAATTGTGTGGTTTAAGTTTAGAGACATTACTTCTCTCTTGGACAATTATATGTTGCATGTTCTCGAGCAGGCAAACTGGACAATCTATATATCTACACTGAAAACGGAAAAACAAAGAATGTTGTATACCCAGAAGCATGGTAAAATTAACCTTTTGCCCTCAAGGACTTTAGGGTTGAACCATTTTCAATTTGTGTGTATTTTAACTTTTTTTTAAAAAAAAAGTTTCATCAATTTTGGACTGTTTATCATTTTTTTATGTTTATTACTATTTTATGAACTGCACGAACCTTTTTATGAATTTTTGCATTTAATTTATTAGTGAGATTAGTTCTTATTTGTTGTGATTTGAATTTATTTTGTTTTATGATTATTTCTTATATATTTTTATGATTTGCATTTATTTTTGCTTATGATTATTTCTTATATATTGCTCGGATTTTCATCTGATTTTTGTTTATGATTAGTTCATAATTTGGGATTTTCATTTTTTTGAATTTGCGGTGCATTTCATTGTCTGATTGAATCGTTAAATATTTTGAAGTCATTAAGTTTTTACACATGTTTTGAAACTCAAATCAATTTTAAGTTCACAGATCTCCATCTCTGTAATGAAAAACCAGACTATCTGTTAAGAGAATTATGCCCAATATAACAAGCTGTTTTCTTTTCCATTTAACCAGACTGAGCCACAGCAACGCGTGGCAGGGTACAGCCAGTATATATATATATATATATATATATATATATATATATATATATATATATATATATCATGTTTTGGAGAAATTCTTGGATTGACAGGAGAAATGCAACGGGCAGCCGTTTGTCCTATTATATTTTATTTCAATATTCAGTAAAGAAGTCTGCACTCCAAGCAATAACAAAAACGAGAGCTCTTTCAGCGTTGATCAGCAGCGAGTGAGTCCGTAGTACACGTGTCTTCTTAGTCCGGCGAAAGTAGAAGTCAAAGTTCCTTTGCAGGAGGTGGGTTGAGTTGTCCTGGTAGGAAGTTTACCCCAACTGACACTTGTGGGGCTGGGGATTCATCATCATATATATATATATATATATATATATATATATATATATATATATATATATTTAAGTAGATAGATAGATATGCGGGCGAACAAACAGAGTCCTTAACCTCCCCTACTATGTTGATCTATTTCAATATAAATTCAAAAATAAAACAGAATGTTAGTTCCTTTTTAAATTATTTTAATGCTTTCAAGCCTTTCACAGATAACAAATCATTTTTCCCCAATTTAAAATTAGTGATTGCCGTGTTTAATTATAACTCTATCTGCATTTCTGATACAGAATATCAAAAGTATGTCGAACGTAATTCGGTAAAGGGAACGTTTTTTTGGGGGGGAACTGTCCGATCCATTTCAACAACGATAAAATATTCACAGGCTGTATACATATAATTAGGGCTTCGAACAGGGACATAAACGAAAAAAATATTCGTTTATTTCGGTTTGATATATCTTTAGTCATTTTGTTGCTGTAACCTAAGTATCAATATTTTCTAATTTAACTTTAAGGGGTAACAATGTCGATACTCGCCATTCTCTGCTCACTGTTAGTATAGTATATGCTGGTTAATTGTATCAATTCACCTAGTGTACCATAAAAAAGGATAAAATCTTCTAAATTTTGATAAACTTAATTTTTTTTTGCTTATGATAGAATAACATTTTTAGCACAAATAAGAAAATACATAAAATAAAATTAGTTATTCGGAACTGAACCAAAAATCGTTATTTTGGCGGAACAAAAACCGGAACTGAACTAATATTTTTGGTTTTTTTGGTTGAATCGGAATGAAAAAAAAATAACGGTTCAAAGTCCTGCGTATGACATATTTCAGTTTTTATTATTTTTAAGTAATATTTTACAGTAATATTTAAGTATATTTTGCAGTAATATTTTATGTAATAAAATATTACTCTGTTTTCTCACATGATTTATATAAGAGGTTGGCAACCTTTAACTCTGGCGTTCCAAACCAATCCACTAATATGATTCAACGTGCCACAATAGGGCATATATGAAACATTTCGATTTCCACAAAAATGCATGCAGAGTGAAAGAGACATAGGTCAATAATATACGTAACAGTTTTATTATATGTAAATTTTGAATCATTTAAAGATATTTCTTAACATAAAAATAAATAGCATAAAATATATCTATTTCTTCAACAAAAAATTTAAGAAATCAAAGTTGTACGTATATTAAGTACTTCTAAACATATTTATCACAATAAAAAAATAGACAACATAAAATATAAGTATTTCCCTTCATTATAGTTAAATAAAAAATTTCAATGTGAACTTAATGCTTGTGCTGCTCTATTTTCATATCACAAAATCAGAGGTATAATGTGTGACTTTAAATTGGACACGATTCCGAGCATTCAGTTGTGAAACAATTTCTTTGCGGACTCGAAATATTTTTCGTAAGAGGAAAGAGTTTTTACTTATTGTTAGACATGGGGAACCAAACGCGGAAAGCTGAGTACATGCAATTTTCTCTCTTTCAACACCTAATTCTCTTTCACAATGACATTTAATAATTTACAAAATAGCTGTAAATTTATCTTTGCTGTACATTTCAAAATAGCTGCATATTTCAGATTTTTTTTGTAATTCTGAAAATGTTTGTCAAATACGGTCCATTACAAATTTATCAATTTCCATCTACTCAAATATTAACAAATTTGTTAAGTAGTGCAGAGTGCCACTGAGAATTGTACCACGTACCACATGTGACACGCATGCCATACGTTGTTTTTCCCCTGCTTTATATTATTGCTGCATTTCAAAATAGCTGTATATTTCAGATTTTTTTTCGTAATTCCTAAAATGTTTGTCAAATATGGTCCATTACAAATTTATCAATTTCCATCTACTCAAATATTAACAAATTTGTTAAGTAATGCATAGTGCCACTGAGAATTGTACCATGTGCCACATATGGCATGCGTGCCATAAGTTGCTAACCCCTGCTTTATATCATTCGGTAAGTATAATTTTGCGCATTAGTTAAGTGTATTTCTACAAATGAAAACAAATGCCTCATAAAATTACACATTGATCAAACTGAATTGGCGCATTGATTCAAAAAACTATTTATTGCACATTTTCTCATGATATTTATTTTTTACAGCCAAGCAACATAAAACAAATAGTTACATACTAATATTTACTCTCAGAAAGATTATTGTTAAAAAAAAGTTAGTAAAAATGTTCGAATTTTATTTTTACCTGAGTAGTTCATTTCGAAACATCTAAATTTTAGTTGCCAATATCTGTTAACAAAATCGTTTCTATCGAAATAAATTTTATTCCATTTGTTGATTAAAATCAAATAGGAAGTGCACAATTTTATTGCTCTCACATTGCGTGAAATTACCAACGAAATTTATTCCTAAAACACAAACCCACACCACTGAGAAACCAAACACACCGGCAACAGCTGTTCGAAACATTATTTTAAAGATTGCGAAGGAAATACTAAAATATACATTTATTTTCTTTCTTGTTGGGCTCGTAAATGTGAAATTCCTATTTTCTTGAAAAGTACTTTTCACTGAATCTCTTAAAAGAGAGAATGTTTGCGCGGAGAGAGTTTGAAGTTTTCAGATTTAAGATAATAGCAACAAATTTGATGTGTTAGGTGTGTTTTTTGGAATGCTTTCAAAATTTATTCGTTTTCTTATTTGTTTTTCATCCTTTTTTCAATTTACATAAACCATCCAGAAGGTAATTAGAAAAAAGCAAAACATATATTGTTTCCCTAAAATGTGTTAAACTTGTTAGAAATCACTTTCTTTACTTTTGAAGTGTTTGAATTCCTTAAAAACACCTAAAGTTTATGATGTTCATTATAAAAAAGGCAGGGAATTTTAGACTTAAATAAAAATGAATGATTTATACATTAAGTTGAAACATTAAAAAAACTAATATAGTTTGAAAAACTCAAAATGTTTCAAAGATCTATGAAAATACACTGCTCAAAACAATTAGGGGAGCACATGATTTTAACAAAAGTAAGCGAAGATGTATACCAATAAGTAACATAAAATGAATCATCCATAATGTAAAGCCTACCAGGAAACGGAAGAAGAAAACTTTATATGCAAATCAAAGTTCATGACGTCAAAAACCAGAAAAAGGAGATAAGGGCAGAAATCGGGATCTTGCAGAAACGTCTGTTTTATTGCCGTAACTGTGAAATTCGATTGCGCAGTATTTTTTTTTTAGACAAAGTTACTTGAGAATGTCTCAACAACGTGATTTACCGGAATCCATGGCATGGCGTGTTATAGGCAAACTGGAATCCGGCCAAACACAACGTAGTGTCGCGGACGCTGTTGGAGTCGCCAGAAGTGTTGTTGCAAGGCAGTGGAATCGATTCCAAGAAACAGGAAATGTTAGACGTCGACCAGGGGCAGGTCGGCCACGCGCCACTACATCAACTGATGACCGGTATATACAGCTAACAGCCCGTCGAAACAGAACAGAGAATGCTACGCAGCTGCAAAGACAGTTGCTCTTGGCAAAAGGACGAAGGGTGTTAAAAGGGTGTCCCAAACAGTACGTAATCGGCTTCATGAGGGAGGGCTCTATGCACGTAGGCCAATGGTCTGCATTCCGTTGACCCCACGCCACCGTGCGGCCCGAAGAAGATGGGTTGCTGAACATCGAGATTGAGAGTAACATGACTGAAGCCAAGTGCTTTTTACAGACGAGTCCCGATTCAGTTTAGAGTGTGACACCTGACGTGTTGGCGGACGTACGGACCTGCATATCATTCGGAATGGCACTTTGACGGGCCGAAGGTATGCAGACGAGATACTTCGATCTCATGTCATCCCTTACGCTGGAGCCATTGGAGATTCCTTTGTTTTCCAGGAGGATAATGCCCGACCGCATAGAGCTCGTCTGGTGGAGAACATGCTTGAAGCTGAAACAATACAGCGTATAGAATGGCCAGCGTGCTCTCCTGACCTGAATCCAATCAAGCATGTTTGGGACATGCTCGGACGACGCATTGCTGCACGACCAAGGCCGCCTGCTACTGTCCGAGACTTGGAGATTGCACTTCTTGAGGAGTGGAACAGTATTCCCCAAAGTCTGATCGATAACCTCATCGCATCCATGGCAAACAGGTGTGCAGCAGTCTTAGCTGTTCGAGGAGACCACACGCCCTATTAAAACTCATGCATCATGTCTAAACAGTACCTTTTTTTATCGTTTACATGTAACCAAATTATTGCCCTAAATAATCTTTTCATGTTTTTTCCCATATTTTCAAAGAATTAAAGCTTAATTCCAAATTTTTTTACGCCTTTTTTCTGTATTGCGCATTAATACGCGTGTACTATGCAATGTATGCCAATACGTGGCTGTCTCACACGTTTTTCTTCATTTTTTTGCTTGCTCCTCTAATTGTTTTGAGCAGTGTAGTAAAATGTTCAAAATACACTCAGGAACATTGAAAATAGCGACCCAAGAAGGAAGGTAAGTACAACCGCGAAACTTTGCAAATAAGTACAGCGTAATGTGATATACAAATGATCCAAGTTTTGTGCCAATACGCATGCTCATACACGCCGAGGTGACCTACAATCAGGAAGAGGGTGCTATATAAGCCAGCGCAAATTCGAAGATTCATAAACGTGACGATTACCCGCCGATTGTAG
The DNA here is from genome assembly GCA_019973935.1 of Trichonephila clavipes. Classification (NCBI taxonomy): domain Eukaryota; kingdom Metazoa; phylum Arthropoda; class Arachnida; order Araneae; family Nephilidae; genus Trichonephila; species Trichonephila clavipes. Next base: position 369,975 of record BMAU01020022.1, read on the forward strand.
GAAGACTTTGGTAAGCGAAACATGCCAGGTAAACGTGATAGAAGACATTTCTCACAGTTAAGTGAGTTTGAGAGTTGCCTGATCATCGAGATGAAAACTGCAGGCTGGTCGACGCACCATGTTGCTGGCCAAGTGGATCGTTTGGAGAGTGCCGTTAGAAATTATTGGGAGCAGTGGACACGAGAAGGTACCCAGGAGTGGAAAACCTGGTCTGGAGCGACAAGAAAGACCACGAGGAGAGAGGATCGAAGGATCGTGCGGCAAGCACTTGTGGACCCCACAGTGACTCGTTCAACGATACGAGCAGACGTAGTCGTAGCAATTGTTCCACAAACAATTTCCAGACACCTTGCAGAATCAAATCTTAAATCCAAGCACCCTTTCCATGCACTCCCTTTAACACCGGAACATCGGCAACTGCGTCTACAGTGGTGCCAAGCCAGATCAATGTGGAATGTCACAGATTGGCAAAAGGTTGTGTTTAGTGATGAATTCCGGTTTGTTTTGGGACAGATGATAACCGTGTACGAGTGTGGAGGCGCCCTGATGAGCGGTACAATTCCCCCCACATTGTTCTACGTCACACTACCCGCACAGCTGGTGTAATGGTCTGGGGGCCATAGCCTATGATAGCCGGTCCACTTTAATTGTGATGCGTGGAACCTTAACGGGCCAACGTTACGTTGATAATATTCTTCGACCCCATGTAGGACGTTTCCTAAATGGTCTTCCAGGGGCCATTTTCCAGCAAGATAATGCTCGTTCGCATACAGCAAGAGTTGCTCAAGACTTCCTATGTCATTTACAGACTCTTCCACGGCCGGCCCGCTCCCCCGATTTGTCCCCTGTTGATCACGCGTGGGATCAGCTAAAACGGCAGATGCCATCGTGTCACTCTGTACATGATTTAGAGTCGGCTGTTCAAGATTTGTGGGCCCATCTGCCTCAGGACAACATAAGGTGCCTAATCAACTCAATGCCGGACCTTGTGGCGGCATGTATTGCAGCTGGAGGTGGTCCAAGGCGCTATTAAAGTTGCCCAGTATTTGTGTCGTTGCACACCCTGTATTCGTTTAATTGTCTTGTTTTTGAGATCAAGTGAATCTCTCATCTGTGTCATTATGTGTATTAAATTTCATTTGAATCCGATGCTTTCTGCTTGGGTCGCTATTTTCAATGTTCTTGAGTGTACTTAAACTAGAAAACTTCAGTATTGCGCACACATTAAAAACCCTTCAATTCACATATTAATCCATGAACCCGTGCGTTTTTAAACAATGAAGAACTGTACTAGGACTTGAGAGCTGCTGGTTCTTATGGCAATCAATAAAGCCAAGAGGTGGGCAGGAGCTTCTTAAATCATATTACAATTCAGGCAAGGAGGATAAGCTTTAAAACCCACCACATGCCGTTGTGTCCACTGCAAAGCCCCTAGCAAGAGGAGTTTCATCTCACATACTGCCTGTCCCAAGCAAAGAAGCAAAAGGACGGTTTCTTTCATACAATTCATGTACGTGGGCCTATCTCCAAGAGGAAATTGTATCTTGTTTGGAAGATTGATTTAAAAAGGTTTATCCAAAGAAGATCTTTGTTGGATACTTGGAATACTCCAAACCCTATTTGATTATCAAAGGTCCTCTGGAGAAAAAAATAATTAATATTTGCAGCAGAGAGAGAGAGAGAGAAATAATGTTATATGGTTATTTTTAGTGTCTAATTTGACAATAATTTATGGGTGTTGCAACGTGCATATGTAATTCTTTCTTCTATAAGAACTGTACTTTGCAAGAGAGAGAGTTCAATATATAGCCACGTTTAGTGGCCTAAAAATTTTCACTTCTTATTGTTTATTAAATTCATCAAAAATCAACATTCAGTAGCTAAAATGACTGGCCGAATTGAACAGTAAATGTAGTAAAAGAACTTTACGTAAGATATACTCAAAAAATTTCAAGAAGAAGTTTTAAAATTTCCGCTAGGTGGCGCTTTGTACGGAAAACAGAAAATTTAAGAAGGAAACGGACGAGCTCACAGAATGCATAAACAAGTTAAACAATTCAGAACAAGATTTATAAGCAGTAAAATGTAAAACAGAGAAAGGCATAGGACGTCACTCGGCTATACCAAAAAAATTTAAAATTTGCTTCCGTGTTACAATAAAATAGTATGTAAAAGTTAAGAAATAAACACGTTTTCCTGAATTTTTCAAAAACTATCGAATGAATTAACATTTGAAATATGGTGTTTATTTAGTGAAAGTATATAAATTATTTAAGAATGATAGGTTTTAGATATATAAAATTGTCGGTTTAAAATGTTTGTCAATGTACAAGTATATATATATATTGTTGATTAATGATATTTTTAGAACCGGTTTTGATCCTTTTTCATTTCAAAGTGGCTGACCCTGAACTTCTAGAAGTGTGGAGGGATGTCTTGAAATTGATTGTAAGATATACTAGTGCTAGTTATTTAAGTAGCGGTGCACGGCCCGGGTTTTTTTCTCAAGGGATTTTCCCTGGTCTATCCCGAATTGGGTGTATTATGTGATAAATTGTAAAAGAGATGCCTCAATTAAAATTATATGTAGATTAGTTTTTTTTTTTCGTATTGTCGTAGGTTCGAATCTAAACAAGAAATAGAATAGATTTAAAAATATTTTGGCAATTCTTGATTATGTGTTATAAAGTATTAACATAATTTCTGTGGAGTTGTTAAGACCCACAGATAAATCACGTTTTCTTCACGGGGGGAGGGGAAGGGAATCTATGCGCGATCTTCTTACTAATAGTCATCTTGGGGGAATTTATGGTCTTTAAAAATTATTTTATTATAAAGCTTCCTCCCGAAGACGAAAAAAAACATGAGCAGGCAAATTAAGTCTAGTATATACGAGTAAAGTCTAAGCTTTCAGGTTAGAAGAAGAGATATAGGGCAGACTGCTAGCGGTTCAGTGATTAATCAATTTGAATTGTGGCGCAGATATTTAGTAATTGATGATTGTTATATGCAAGTTGACTGTCTGTCACTTAAGATTTAACCTAGATCAGGTAGCTAAGAAGTCAGAGTGATTGAACTGACGTAAGTGTTCCAAGTAATTACAGTCTTCTCCTTCTCTTTAATTTTTTTCGTATTTAATACATGTGTGTATCTCTTAACTTTGGTTGATTGGATTTATGTTTATGCTGTGAATAAATTTAGTTATTCTTATATGGCTAGTCTTCCTTCCATTTCTCCCACATCTCTAGGTGCAGAGGCGACTTTTTTACACATTCACAGCGTAAAAATTATTTAATATTTCTTTTAGAAATATTTCTTATTTTCATATGCTTATAATGTTTTAAATTATTATTATATTTTAAACATTTTGTACTTTTTGAAGCCTCCTTCCTTTATAAATAATGCATGAAAAAAATTCGCATGATTTAATTAAAATTTCAAAGAATTATATCTATTTGAAAATTATTTATATTTTAAGCCCTCAGAGAAACTTAACACCCCTAAGACTCCTTAAAACATTCAACTCAATGTGCCACGCCATGTATCCAGCAGTCGTTCCAACTAGGAATTCCATACCAGTCTTCTCCACTTTTACCGGTGATGATTCGAAGTTATAAAAATACAACCAAAGTCTTCCCTTGACATATTTAGTATGTGTCAACATTCACCGAATAATATTGACAATATCTAATTCCGGTATTGCACAATACCTACCCAATTGGGTGACAATACACTCTTCCTTTTTAACTGAAAGATGCTGTTTATAGAGGAACTTGAATTATTCCCTGTATTTATCAGTATTATTTTCCATAATGGAAATAAATGCTTACTTTGCATCCGTGTAATTTATTTGTTCTACTACAGCAAATATTTTACTAACTATTAATTAAAAACTTATTGTGGCTTTTTAAATCACCTTGAATATATAAGGGTTGCCCAAATGAAAAGTGGACATGTGGAATCATGTCAGAATGATTGCAGCTATAGCAGCGCTATCGAACATGGATATAAAGGAAGGTCAGAGGAGTGCATAGCATACGACATGCAGTAATGATGCATGCACGTGGTAGAGGAAATAGATCAAAAGTAAAATTGTGCTATTCTTGGATGCATAGATATTCGAACAATGCGAGGGAGTCTAGGGAGAGCATTGCTTAGTTAGAACAATTGGTGTGAAAGTTTTCGTAAAGGGTAGCAAACGATATCAGATACCCATGACAATACTGGTCCAAACGTCTCCAATGGAATCCATACAACCAAAAAAAATTCCGTTCAAAAGTGTTGGAACACCTGCTGTGCAATCCGAATTTGTCTCCTTGAATCCTTCCACACTTTTTTCCACTTAACCCGTTCAGGACTATGATCACATACACAGGTGTGCAAAAATTAAGGACGAGATGGTTTTTTCAATATAACTTTGTACAAAAGCTTTCCAAATCAACACATTTAATACCGTAAGATCCCCAATGCGTAAGGACATGTGTAATGTAAGCAACACTTACTAAAAGAGAAATCAGAGGGATAAAAAGAAGCTTGATTGAAAAAGTAGCATGGAGCGCAATGCGACTGAAGGCCGAAACATCCCTGTGATGGGTGTCAGCAAGAAACATCCGGTCTTTAGTAGGGGATATGATCTCCCTGACTGCTAGGCAGGTTTCACAGCGTCTGCCCATGCTGAGAATGAGGGTGTCAATGAGTTGTTGAGGCATTGCTGCCCATTCGTCTTGCAGCGCCAATCGAAGCTCCCGAATCGTTACTGGTGGTAAGGTACGAGCTGCCAAGCGTCTACCTAGAAAATCCCATACATGCTCGATGGGATTGAGATCCGGAGATCGTGCCGGCCAATCCATACGTTCAATATCCTCACTCTCTAAGAGGTGTTCGGCAGCTACTGTGCGCTGACATGTTGCATTGTCGTCCATGAAGAGGAACTGCAGACTCATAGCGCCTCTAAAAAGACGCACATATGGAAGAAGAATCTCGTTACAATAAAGGGTCCCGTTGACTGAACCTGCGTCGAAGATGTGAAGGTCTGTACGACTACCAAGCATGATGCCTCCCCAAACGAGAACACCGCGACCTCCATACCTGTCCCTTTCAATGATGTTCGAGGGATGATTGCGGCTTTCGCGCTCTCTCCAGATGAGTATGCGATGAGAATATCTCAACTCAAATTGAATCTGCTCTCATCTGTAAAGAGTACTCGTCCCCATTCATTGTCTCTCCAATTCCGGTGTTCCCGGCACCACAGAGAACGCCTTCTCCGATGGGCAGGTGTTAAAGGTACACACCGTACAGGGCGTCGTGCAAACAGACCACCACCGTGCAGTCTTCTGGCCACGGTAAAACGCGATATCGGTCGTCCAGTCGCTTGTGTCGTGTGTCTAGCGATTTCTCCCGCTGTCTGCCGCCTGTTTCTTCTGGCCTTTAAGACAATGTACCGGTCATCTGCGGGTGTGGTTCCTCGTGGACGACCACTACTGAACCCCCGGATAGCTGTTCCCGTAGTTTGAAATTGTCTCCAAAGTCGTGAAACAATGCTGTGAGCAATTCCGAACTCTGCAGCCACACTCGTCACACTGCGGCCTTCCTCCAACTTCCCAATGATTCGACCTCGGGTAAAAGCATCCAGATGTCGTCTAACAGATTGATTATTCGCCCTTTCTCGATGAGGCAGCAACTCGGTGTGATTTTAACTGCTATACGGCGTGCAATCTCTTTGCCAGAAATACTGATCTTACACCGACAACATGTTTTATACTACTCAGACACTCCCCCATTACGTCTACCTGCATATCTGCGGATGTGCTACCGTACATCACCTTACTTAATCTCCTGATTGGTCTTCCTGTCCGCTCTGCCTCTTTGTTCAGCTGATATGCTAATTTTTCGACTTCGTCCTTAATTTTTGCACACCAGTGTATATGTGATCACGCGTTGCTTCCTCCACGGCCCACGGTATCATATATGTGATTGAGCTATCCCTCTTCGTAGGCCTCTGATCACTCAGGTGTGATCAGAGTTAGGAACGTTTTTATATTAATTTTTACAAGCATTAGATGGTAGATAAAAACCGTTTTTTTTTCGAATAATGTTTCATAAAACTTTGAACTACGATATGTGCTTTCAGCTCCGTGTTTTTTTTTTAAAAAAATTAGATCCGAGATATTTATGATTATAAACAACGTCACATGTTTACTTTTGGGGGAATCGGACATTTAGAGTTTCATGATCTATTGCTCTATGGATTTCTATTTATATTTTGAATAAGTTGACTTAGTTTTCTAATATTTTCTATATTCGTATTTAAATGCATGGGATTTTTGTCATTTTTAAGAAGCGTATGTAATTTTTTTTTTATTATTAGAATGAAAACATTTTCTTTAAAATTCGCAATTGTTTTTTAAATAAAGCAGAAATTTTTGTACTCCATGTTCAAATATTATCAATGATAGTAAATTGTAAGTTTTAGCGTATTTTTTAATTGCGTTTAAAACTGTATATGAATTTTTAAAGGAAATTAGGCTTAGGAGGGGAAATTCGACCGGTCGCGTGCGTGCATATCCTCTCCGAAAAGAACAGGCTGGGAAAGCGCTTCTTTCTCCTTCCGCTGGTCAGAAGGGGTTAATAGAGCATTACGTTTCTATTCGGATGATGAGGGTAGGAAGTTATGTAGGACTTCTTCGAGAATCAACCACTATCTTTCTACAGCGAAGGCATAGACCTACTGTCGAAACAATGGGACATGTGTTACAACGCCCATGGCATTTTTTTCATTTCAATAAAGGTATTTTTTATTCTACTTGTCCACTTTTCGTTTGGGCAACCCTTGTATTATAATTTTACAAAACAGACAGTACATCATTAAAAATTGTAGCTTATTAGAGACAACAGAACACACCAGGAAATGTCTACAGAGATTATAAATGTCGGACAAAATTTTCTTTCCAACGACGAATTAAAAAAAAAAAAAAAAGAGACTAAATTTATTTTTCAAAATACGTGATTGAGTATACAACTACCTGACAGTTTTTGTGTTTACTTTACTGAGAGTTTTCAAGAAGAAAAACGACACGTTACAGAAACCTCTGAGAAGAGAGGAACAAAATCTTTCTTTTCTTTATTAAAGATACAGCTTCGACTCCGCTTTTGTTTCTTTATTTTTTGCTTAAATGTCACCTTAGATGAAACAAAATCTTGTGAAAAAAAAGTGGGAAGTACTGAAACCAAAATATATGCAGCTCGAGTTCAACGTTAGTCAGTATTTCTTTTTCTTCATAAATCTTTTTATGCTAAAACTGTTTTCGATCGAAAAACGCGTTTGAGTTAAATATTTCTTTAGAAAAAATAATCTCAGAAAAAAAACTAAGATAGTTGACATTACTACTTTAACTATATCATTTGTTTTTTAAAGAAATACTAAAAATTAGGATTAGTATACAGTTAACATAGTAAATAACAAAATGATATATGTAAACCAAAATGAATAGTTACTGCCATAACATGGAAGAAACTTAGAAAATATATGTACATGTTTATTCCTTATGTAAAAACATACGTTATAATTAATAGATGCCTAGATTAATTTTATAATGTAATTTCCACAGGATGATATTATATGTATTACTGAAATAGATAAATATGTTATATGTATAAAAGTAGAATCACAAAGTGTATTGAAGTTAGGTTTATTTTAAATATTTATTCATAAAAAGGCTATTCACTTATTTGATTCATACTTGAAGCTCATTAATAATTATATTAATGCAAACATAGGTTTTAACCCTTTATCTACCGACGGTACTTATAAGTACCACTCACTTTAAAATTAGGTAGAATAATCATTTTTGTGAATACTCAGACAATACTTAGCAGGAATATTCTTTTAAAGTCACTCTTCTATGATTTATGACAGCCGGGTTCTATGATGAGTATTTTAGAGGGGAAGGAGAATAGTTTTTAGCAGGAGTTGCGTTTTCAGCGAATTGTGAAATTGTCATTTTTGTTCCAAAAAAATAGTTAATATAATATGGTGTCTTATTTTTTTTTTTTTTTTTTTTGTATGTTAATATAGACCTTGGAACACGATTTGACTATTTATTTTAAGTGAACAGAGCGTACCATTAATTTTAGAGTTGAATATCTTTTGTTAATTAATTAGCTATAATTAATTAAATTTCCCAAAGTTGAGTATTTTGTTCATGCATATCCCTTAATTCTCAATGTACTGAATTAAAATAAAGTATTGCATGAAAAAAAACTGCAGTAAATCATATTGCGGTAGATAAAGGGTTAAGTAATTTAGTAATACTTGTGACGGGGCTTTATCGGTATTTTCACTAATCGTCCTCTTGGGATTTCTTTGGGGCCTGAATGGCAATTCCTTCCAACCAACCCAAGAAGAGAGCGTGTTTATGCAAATTAGGAAACATATATATTGGAAGGTTAGCATTCGCGAGTATCGCTAAGTGGAGAAGTAATGCTGGAAGTGATCGCTAAGTGAAGCTCCGGGCGCTAAGTAAGCTAAGTGAAGTGAGATAAAGTCTAGAAGAGGAGTCTTCATTCTGGGAGTTGGCCTAACAGTGCCGGTGTAGAAAGTCAAAAGTGGATCCGAGACCAGCGGAGCATTGCCTAAGCCAGAACCAGCCAGATTAAAGGTTGAATAGACGTTTTACGGACCTCCTGAGGTTTCGGGGGGTGGGGAGGGAGTTATACATTAGAAAAAATTTCCGTTTGACGTACATTCGAATGGTGAATTGCATAACACAACGGGCGACATCGGAGAATTTGTTGACAATTCGATGCTAAAAAACAGAATGCAAAGAAAAATATCAGATTATTTTCCAAAAATGTAATTCCAACTGAATAAATGTGTTGAATTAAATTCCAACGATTTCTCTCTTGTGAATGTTTTTGTTTCATTGAATTTTATTAAATACAATTATAGCTATACATATCTTAGTAAACAAAATATATTCTAATAAACTTAATTTTGTTGAGCATATGTTTTTCTTTTTGCAATATGATTTAACACGAAATTCTTTCAACACGAAAAAATATTTCAGTTCTTTCAATTTCGTTTTAAATGATTTTCACGGTATATTAATTTTCTATTTCCTCAAAAGAACCTACCAATGCCAACATTTAAATAACTAGACAAAGTGGCCTGTCGTCCGGACATTCGATGTTAGATAGCCATGTATAGACCCGTCGAGACTTAGCATTATGTGCTTCTTACGGAGATAGTTGATGCACGAGACCGGGTCCGTAGACAAAAGGCTTGTCTAAGAGCCACGATGACATTGAAGATCGATATTTATCCATTACAGTCAGGCGTAACGGAAGTTCAATAGCTACACAGCTGTCACGTGAATTTCATGCGGCTATAGAAACCTACGCATCAGAGGTAAATGCTACCAGAAGGCTACTTCTATTTTCGTCACATTTTTTTATGCTAGGAAATGTCCATTTAACAAGCTGAAGAGAACATTAACAATGGGGTAGAAATCAATAAGAAACTGACTATTCTATTTATTGACAAGCCCGGATTCTAACCAGATTCTTTACTTGGAGACTAATACAGGGTGAGGGGCGGGAACTTCCTGTTTTGAGCATGTTGCAGTGATGTTCGAAGGGAAGGGAAGGCATGAGGAAGGGTTTGGTGGAAAGGGTGGAGTGGGATACTTGTGTTCCCGCTCGTCTCACTCTCAATAATGTTGTGATCGAAGCAGCAGTACGCTTTCGGTGGATAATTTCAGTGCAATGTGTCTTTCGTCGTCACTTCGATATTCCTCCACGAGGTCATGTTCATGACCGGAAATGTGTTTTAATGAGGATGGATGCCTTCAGAGCAACGGGGAATGACTCCGAAGAAAGGAAAGGACCTCCGAAGGCAGTTCGAACGCCTGAAAATGTGGAACGAGATCGTGTTGCAATTCAGACTGGTATATGACAATGATCCAACTATTATTCTTACCCACTCTCCAAGAAAGAGATCTTGACAACATGTGGTTACAACAAGATGGAATTACAGACCACACATCCAGGATTTCCATGGGTATTTTAAGAATAACCTTCTCCGAATGACTGATCTCCCTGCGAGGGGACTTAAACTGGTCTGCTTGCTCACCTGATTTATCCCCTCCTGATTACTTCCGGTGGGTTTATCTCAAGTCCCTGGTTTACGGAGATCACTCTAAGACCCTGGAAAATCTAAGAAACAACGTCCAAACCGAAATTGACCGGTCGATATGCTTGAAAATATGACTCAAAGTTTTCGAAATTGACTGCATCAATGTATTGGTAATGGAGAGCGACATTTAACAGACACTGATTAAAATTATGTAAATTTAAAGTTACAATGTTGTGTGGTAGACGAAAAATAGCAATAATGTCAAAGAAGACATGTAGTGTGTTTTTTTGCATTTTCAAAACAGGAAGTTCCCACGTCCCTCCCTGAACGTCCTCCAACACCCTGGGAAAAGTCTGGTATGGCAATGAAGGTTTGATGGATTGGACAGACATCATGCTGGTTGAGCGTAAAGACTTGTATTTGACAAATGCTTTGTAAATTGCTGTGAGCTATAAGAACTAATCTTTGAAGACCCAAGGTAGTCTTTTCTGGGGTGCAGTTGGTTTTGATTTCATTTTTAGCTCCTCCACAAGAGATCCATCTGGTAGATTTATTTCGAAAAAAAAATAAGGTTTTCACAACGGATTGATAAACTAGTCACATATGCCTAGTCATATTTTCTGAGGAGCAAATGTGGGATGTTCTTGGAAGGACAGTTGCAAATGGTTCCATACTCCTGGAATCGACCAGTACCTGAAAACAATGTCGCTGAAAGAGTGGAATCTTTTCTCACATGGACTCTTATTTATAGTATAGGGGAGGGCCATGGTAGCCGAGTGGTATATGTATCGGATCGTGACTGGCTTTGTCATGTGTGAGTTCCAACCCTAGTACCACTAAAGACCCTCCATGTAGGGCAGCGATGCACTCTAAATCTGCCGAGAGCTGAAACATCCTCCTGTTGGTGTATTGTGGCAGTTAAGAGAGGGGTTGCCATCTCAGGTATCGTCCACGTCACTTGACCATGGTTCAAAATTACGTAATCCGTCGCCAAAAGCCCTCGTGTAGCTGAACAGTGCGACGTTAATATTCACTCACTCACTTATAGTATAGGGAATAGAATCCTTTCTTACAGTATATAGCTTTCAAGATGCTAGAGCTACAAATATATAAAGGAGGTGAATTCTTAGTAATATTTTTTTTGTATCTTGTAATCTCTCTTTTATGCTACTGTAACGACTTCCAATAATTGTGGATCAAACTATTTATATAAGTCTGTAATACATGAAAAAATATTCCAGTACAGTTTAACTGCAAAAAAAGGTCCACAGATATAGAGCCTCTTTCGCGGTAAAGTCTTTATACCGCTCACATGAACATATTAATTAAAGTGATACTTTCGGGAAATGTCATGTACATTTGATATGCCAAAGGGTCCACAGTTCACTAGATTTCGTTACAGAAATTCTTCGCTTTTTGGAAATTCCACACCGAGTTAGTGTGAGCTCGCTTGCTCTGTCTCCACCATACTGTCGCTGGCTCGAAGCTTCCCGGTCCTAAGTACGCCTTCGTTCTCGTAAATTCTCGGACTCCGAGATAATTTCAAGCTCAAGTTAGTATATCGCTGGGGAGAGGCCTCTTGGGTTCTCTCTAGTAAATATCCTGTCCTTGTTATCTGCCGTGCTCTCCTTTTTAACATCCAGGTTTCTCATGGTCACTCACCGCCTATTCCTTTCATCTCTTCTTTGTCGGCCCCACAGAGCGCGGGATCTTTCTCGGCGCATAGTGGGAGCTCTCTTCTCCAGACGCGCTGTCGTCTCAGATCCGAGAAAAACCGAAAAGCCCATTCTAGTGGAGTCCGGTTTCATCCCTCGGACTGTCCGTGAAACAGGGGTCAAAATTTTTGACCTCCCATTTACGCAACTTTTTCCCAGCAATTAGGGAAATGGAACGGATCTTTCCCCCGTTTGTCGGCGGACTTTCTCAGCAATTAGAGAAAAGTGACCGGGTAGATCCCACTACCCTACCCTAGTAAACTATACACATGATCATGCTACTTCTTCGACTACTTTGTTCAAGTATCTACGCATTTAAAATGAGGTTTGACAAAAAACGGAATTTAAAACGGTTAGATCGGTACCATGGTATGATCGATTCCAATCTTTTAAAGAGGCTTAGAGAAAACTTTGAAGTCTAGATCTTAAGGTTTTAAAAATTTAAAGCTGAAGTACTTCTTTAGTTGAATCGTATCTTTAAAATAAGTATGTTTGGGAACGAATAAGATAGAAACGCGAGTTTATATCCTCAATGATAAAACCTTTGACAAAATCATATAAAATGTACTTTTTTTAAAAAATATTAAGAAAAACACGATATTTATATAATATTGCATTTGATTTTTACTGGTTATTTGATCAATAAATGATAAAAATTTATCATTTCTTCCAAGAAACTTTAGAGGGAAATATTTTATAAATGTAAATAATCATAACTTTAAAAGGTATCAATTTCGAATCATGTTATTTTTTTTAACACAAAAGAAAAATTTTAATTTAGTTAATGAGAAAACATGGATTGACATATTACAATGAAACACATTTACAATGCTATTTTTAAATATACTTCAAATTAGGTAAGAACAACAACTAATTTCTTTTATAAATTGATCATTTTTTTCATGACATAAATTCTCTTTTTTGTTTCTTATAGTAGCTCATATAAATTTGTAAAATACGCAGCAAGTGATATGTGCAATTCAGATATACCAAATACTATACATCCAGACACTTGTTTAAATTCAAATAAAAAAAATCTCAAAGAACATCCATACATTTATTATTTTGATACATGATTCGTGGATGCATAAATCAAAACGAATGTATACATTACAATGATATAAATCAGGAATGACGAAGCACACTGGCACGCGACACAATATTTTGGGCACGCTACCTATCAAAACGGTTTGCATTTTAATTCAAAATAACAAAGTTCAGTATGAAGTATTACGAACAAACGTGAGTAATAGGTCGCAGTTTTCAGCAATTTTCTCAGAGTTCAAAGAATTATCGGACACTTTCAAGTTTTTTTTTATGTACCCTGATGTGATTTCACATTTAATAAACTGAACTTGTCCCAATTTGATTGGTTAGAAATTGAAAATTTTGAAATGCAATTCATTAATTTCCAGTCGAGTTTAATATGGATTAAAAAATTTGTTGAAAAAAGGAAAAAGTTGGAATTTTTATTGAAACAGAAAGATTAACAAGCATTATAAGTAAAAATGTTAATAATGAAATTTCGGAATTATGGAATTCGATTCCAGACACATTTAACTGTTTGAAGAAGCTTGGTCATCAATTTTAACCATATTTTCATCTACCCATGCCTGCGAATCATTATTTTCAGAGTTGAATAGCGTTAAAACCTCGCTTAGAAACTGTTTGACAAATGACTCCAATTCAGCATGTATTCTACTAAAAGAAACATCTCCAATCCTAATATAAGTTATTTTTCATCTAATCAGCAGCAACAGAAATCACACTAATGTTACTTTAATTTAAATTACACGTATAACAAAAATATTTACTACTAAACGGTGCAAAATTTATGTTTTCGTAGTAAATAAAGAGTTGTGAGTTGTTAGAATGTAGTTTTATTATTTTCCCAACAATCACAAGTCAAAAATATTTTACAGGCACGTCTATACCTCAATAAACATTTTTTCAGAAAAAAATGGCACGTTGATTCATAAAAGTTCGCCACCCCTGATGTACATTCTAAAATAAATCCATGCTATACTGTCGTGGGGATTTTAAAGTTTGAGTACGATGCTTTGGAATCAAGAAAAGAATTCTGATTTCTCGTGAATTGTTAAGATGTGGCTGTTATCTTACATACACACTGGGTGTTGCCGAATTCGACCGACAAATTAAGAGGGGTGATAGAAGAAAGCATAAGAACGACAAATCACCGTATAACATGGGGCTACAAACCACGTTTAATCGGAATAATTCGCAGAAACAGTTATGGAGGGGGTGATGTCGAGTGGAATGAAAAGGTGCAATAAGATCAGACATAAAACATGTTTAGAATGTCAACAATGCATCACAGCTCGACATCAGAAATGCAACGACAAGTGATTGTCACAGAAATTGTTCGAAGTTCCAGCCGCGTAGGTCATAGCACCGCCAACACCGACGGACGAAGGGTTGTCGGATTCAATCAAAGAAATCCGGAGTGCTGGCGACGTCTTCTGAAGCGATGACAATCCGTATTGTGAGATCCTCCTTTGTAGCTACTGGCGTTTCAGGTGACCCCAGAAGGAATCCAAGAGATTGAGTTTTGGGGTGCATAGAGGCCAAACAACAAGTCCACCGCGAGTAATTCACTATCCAGAATATGTAGCACATAGGTAGTTACATACCGCAATCGAAAAATGTGCTGGTGCACCATCGTGTATGAACCACACGTTCTGGTAAGTAGTGCCCTGCAGCCACTGCGGGAGGAATGGGAAATTTACATACGTATATATAGGTTGCTTTAACACAATCGCGGCACTTTAAATCCCCACATTAGTATAGCTATTCCACTCGTCTGTCCTATCGTCCTCCCGGCAGCTATTATCGCAATTTTCATCGACTAAACGTGGTTTGCAACCCCGTGTTGTATGATGATTCGTGGTCCCCATGTTACCTATTATCACCCCTCTAACTTTGCAGGTCGAATTCGGCAACACCCTGTAGAGTTACAATAAACAATTACTTTTTAGTTTACTTTTGAATTGTTACTTTTAAATAAATAAAAATATTAATTTAGTTGTTTATTACATTCCTATAAGTATTAGACTTTTCTTAAGATCTTTGGAACTGCAACAATTACGTGAATTTTAAAATTGTTAGAATTCTTAAGTTTCTAAATGACATGACTTAGTTTAAGATAATAGTCCCCCAAAGTTTTTTTCTTTGAAAGAAAAGTGGACATTTTTAAAGAGTGTAGAAGTTTTCTCATCAAAATTTATCTTTTTTAAAGCGTTATGCTGCCAGAATATTTCTTTATAACTAGTCACACCCTATTCATTTATAAAATTGTTCTCCTATAAATAAGTGATGATCATTAATAAATAAAAATCTTTGAGAATAGAGAAAAAAAATTCTTTCTCTTTGTCTACTTCGGAATACTGATAATCTAGAATTTTTAAAATTGAGAAAACAGAAACTATTTAAAATTGACTTAAATTCAAATGTTGAAAGAAAATATATTTAAGTTTTGATGAAACTTTATCACACATGTAAGGATAAACTGTTATTAAGATGCCATATCAATTTATTTATTAAGGTTATTTTCACCAAACCCTAAAAAGCGTGAAACAAGTTTGAAAAACTTTTTCAGACGCAAAAATATCTCAATTTTCACGAAAATTTACAACTCTTATAATTCATGCATCTATTTTCGATAGTGTATTTTTAAAAAATTGAAGCGTTTCATAAATAATCAATTTTTCGCTTTCATACTTAAAGAGGAAAAAGATTTAACCTTACGATATAAGAGACGAAATAAGAAACATGCACATTTTTTATTAGAAAAAAAATGTATCAACTCGTGTAGCAGTGCTTATAGTAAGTATTATAATATAATACGCAGCTAGATATTTATAATTTATAGCCATGTAAAAATGTAATATTAGTGTTCAAGCATCTTTTAATAGAAAAAATTCTGGTTTGGGATGCAATTCTTTAACATTGAGCGAAGATAGTCTTACTACTCTGCTGAAAATCTTCGATATTCAAGCAGTGTTATGTAGGAATTAAAAGTGTTTCGTAATTAAAATATAAATCTCAAAGATTTAGGAAACCTCTAATTCTTTTAACTTATAAATAAATGAAAATGAATAAACAACTTTAACGATAAAATTGGAAATAGAAAAACTACATTCTCTTTTGCTAAATATGCATATTCTATATTTGAATTAATATTAAGTTCCTTTCGTAACGAAAATATTTTTTTCACATTTAAAAAAATGTCTAAAATGAGATAAAAATCGGCTTCTACCGCAGATTTTACGTCATAAAAATTTTGTATGAGTAAAATTTGTTTCGGCTGTTATCAAAATTACTCATCTTTCATTATTAATAGATCTAATTATAATCCAGTCCTTTTCAGGTTTATTGCTTATTTCGGAGATTTTTAAAGAAAACCTCTTAGTCTGTAGAGATGCTAAAAAAAGTATCTAATAATTTATTTTATTAATATTACTTTTAACATAGAAATTTACAAAAGATTAAAATTTTTTTTTCCTAATCTGTAAGAATTTTATAGCCGTTTTTCTTAGGTCTTTATTACCCACTTCCTGCAGTAATAACTCACAATCATATGATTAATGAATTTCTTAATTTTCAAAATTTTCTTTTTCTTTTCTTCTTATTTAAAACACATCAGTAAGCCTGATTCGCAAATTTTGGGTGAAATTATTTCTAAAAGACTTCAAGAATAATGATTTAAGAATAAACGTTTTAATGTAAGTAAAAGTTTAGTATAAGTAACGTTTAGTATGTTAATGTTTTGAATATTTTTAAATATAAACGTATAGTTTAATTTTTAACATTTTTCTAACAATTCTCCATATGTACATTTTTATACAAATTGATTGTTTTCTTTATCGATAGAGAGCAAGCGTCTGACATCGTGATAAATAATGTGAAGTAAAATAGCAAGAGAAATGCTTTATTATAAATGTAAATCATGTTTGTAGAAGCTGGAAAAAGTTTTAAATTTAAAATCATATTTAAACAATATACATGTATATAACTGCTGAGTATTAAAATTACTGCGCTATGAAAATGAAACGTAACAAATGTCAAATTTACGTGAAGGATTCAATACGCTGGAATGAAATTTCAAATATAAAAGAGGAGAAATTATTAGTCTCGAAAAAGATGGAGTAATGAACCATGACAATTTCTCGACGTCTTGAAAGAATTTATGTACCTGAAATGCCTCATAGATTTTATTCTTCAGTCGCATTATTTAAAACGAAGGATGTAATAAATAAAAAACACAACTCGCATTCCTATTTAAATTTATTATTTTGCTTTTATGATTGAGGTACATTTGAAGTAAAAATAGACGGAGTTCAAGTCTTAACTATTAAATAAAAATATATTTTTATCAATTTCATATAGTAAAAAGGCTTCTGTGATGTATATCATATTTATATATTTCTTCCCATTTTCAAACATAGAAACTAAGTATTCTTAAAAAGCAAAATATTATTTAGATTTACGACATCAAGTTATTTATTGATCGCAATTAATATTTATAACTACAATATAATCTTTAAAGTTGATTATTTTCTTACATTCATGTAATTTTCAAAATCTTTGCATATTCCATATTAAATTAATGGAAAACCAACTCTATGTGTTGTCAATCTTCGCAAGATGTACGCAAGATCGTGAACTATATCTGACGTACAATATTAAATTTTTATTATTCTCTATAATTTAACTATTTGAGTGCACTTTACATCAAGGTACATTTGATAGAAAGTGTTTTCATATACTGTGATACTTGTCTTCTAATTTCTTTTAAATGAATGAAAAATGTAACCGAATTGGACCAAAAGAATTGCTGAAGCAGTGGAAAAAATAAATTTACCTAATTATTTGCGACTAACATAAAGTGAACATTTTTTTTTTAAAAAAATTGGGCCTGCATTTGTATAGGAGGCAAACACTTTGGACATTTAATTCATTAAAATATGGCAAAAATGTGTTGTTTCTAAATTTATTTCTTAATTTGAATCCCATACTTAAGATTAAAGTTTTTTAAATGAAGTCATTTCGTAGAAAAGAAAAGAAAAGAAAATTGGCAGAAGTTGTGATGGTTAGAAAAGTAGCAGTTTGGATATACCAGTTTGGAATCTTAAACTAACTGGGTCATCTTTTGAAAAAACCTATTTAGGATAGTATATGTAATATTTTTATTTTTGAGGAGAGCAAAAGTTAATTGACATATTCTCAAACCGACGAACAACATTAACTTGAACTAAACCAGCAAAGGTTTTTACTCGATTGTATTGTTGTTGTTGTTGCTCATGCCACTTGTCTGACATAGTCAGATCGAGGCCCATGAAATTCATCGTGGCAATGGACTAGATGTATGCCTATCGTTGGCCTTAGCTTTGAACACCATACAGGTGACAGTACGATTTAGCTCAGTGAAATTCCCGAAGGGACGATAGAACATTACGATAGATGGAGCCACCATCTATCTCCTCCTCTACAATTTTAGGCATGGAACTGAAGTGGAGGGAAATTTTCTTCAGTTCCCTTGCACTCGTGATTCAGCCCACGAGACTTTCGGACCCACTGATTTAACGAGCATGTATTCCGTGTGTACTCGGAGGGTATTTGGCGGTACGGGCATTAAACCCAGGCCTTCCGGTCCGGAGTCCGGTGCTTTAACCACTTGGCTACCCACGGTCAAATTGTGAAAATATTAGAGATTATATATACATAAATACTAGAGAAATCAAGGGAAAATGCGCATATCTAATTATTTTAGCACCTAAATTTTTAGCTCATTAACAGCGAGAAGCACAATCAACAAAGAGTATACAGGGTGTCCCAAAAATGGCTCCCAAACTCTACACATCAGGATTCCTCCTCGTTGGGAGTACTAAAAAAATGCCCAAAGAGCTGTTCCTGTTCCATCCATAGTTTACGAGAAAAGTTCGAAAAACAAAGTATGCCGGGGCAAGGAAAAAACACCCTATATCACAAATCAACATCAGTATTTACAAATACTTAAAAAGGCAGGTGTTCACAGGGGCTGCCATGTGTATCGAAGCAAGATGGAGCGTGCCGATTGGAATGGATAAGTGCACGTCACATCAGCGCGCGGTGTCCACCAAAGAACAAGCAGCACACACACGAGCATCTTTGTCCATTTGTGTAGTCACTGCGTTCCAATACACCAAACTCTTTAGATTGTATCATAGGAAAAATACCCGATGATGTGAGATCTGGCGATCATAGTGGCCATAGAAGAGGAGCTTCACATCCAGTCTAGAAGCCGGGGTATCTTATTTTCCTCCAGCCATGCACAGGAGTGCAGTAATACGCTGAAGCCCCAATATGAATCATAATTTAATGTATATGTCTCGTAAAATATAGATCGTACAGATACAGTTCTTTGAGCCTTTCTTTATATACTCTCAACGAGGAATCTGGCAGTGCAGAATTTGGGCACAATTTTTGGGACACCCTGCATTTATCTTGTTTGCAGCTTATTAGGACTTAGCTTCAATGCTCTTCGTATGTTAAAAAATGCAATAAAAACTATTTTAAGGTTGTGTTATTGTATAACATTAAAGAACAAGACTCAAACCAGATGTATTAGTTTATGCAGAAAATTATTACATCAATATTATATTGTATAACTATTCTTTCATACAAAAATCTGTCTATTTCTTTTTTCTGTTTTTGTTTGAATCTGTTTTACTTCGATAAAATGTTGAAATGGAATTTCAAGAATATATATGTATATGATTCCCTTTTTAAAATCTATTCTCATCTAAAAGAATCGTGGGTTTCCGAGATTGCTACATCCTGAGGCTATTTAAAGATTGAAGGGATACAAAAAAAAAATACTTCCTTTGACGAACTAAGATCCTATCTTTCTGAAATCCCAAAGCCTCTTAGAAAGCCATCAACAAAATAAAAATATAAGACCCCCCAAAAAAAAAAAAAAGGAGAGAAGAAAGACTAAGGTAAACTCCAAACTAAAAAAAAGGAGAAAGAGTTTCGAAGTGCGAGAAAGTTGGGAAGTATTTGGAATACCCACGAAGTGCTTTTAGTACCAGTACGTCTAAGAGGTGTGATGTAACACACTCTTAAGCACTTTTTAGCGTGTCACAAAAAATAGGGAATAGATCACAAAATCTTCTTTTCTCGTAGGAAACACATCGAATGGCTTAAGACTCTTTTCTTAGTTTTAGATGAGTAAAAGCAAAAAGAGAGAACAGACCGCAAATGATTATTTTAGGAATTTTTCTTTGAGCCTAAATGTGAGAAAAGAATTCTGTTTCTGGAAATTTTTCATCAGCTTGTGAACGAAATATCAAATATTTTGATACAAAAGAATAAAAAATATTGAATTATTTGTGTGCGTAAAGAAATCTTCATACATACAGTAATATATGTAGCTCTTTGCTTTTTTCCCAAATAAAATTGTATTTTTTAATATTGTAAACTTATTGATGTTCAGTTTCCGTAATTTGTTTATTTCATTTTAATGTTATGTAATAATAAATCACAAAACCTTTCCAAGTCAGTGTTTATTGACATCGTATTGAAGGGTAACACGAGTATTATTGACGATAGACCTCGTCATCTTGAACCATCGTCAAGAGAGATAAGGACAACATCTGAGCTGCCCCCACTCTCCGAGCTTCTACACTACTCCAACGAGAGGACTTTGAGCTACAACAGACGAACGTACAACATCCACTCTACACGGTGGATATTAGTGGCACGAAGTCTTGAGAGAGCGAGTGAATTTTAACGTCAAACTGTCAAGCTACTCGAGGGCTATTGGCGACGGATCTCGCAATTTTAAACCATGGTGAAGTGACGAGTACGACACCTGAGAAGGCAACCCCATCTCCTAATTCCTCACCACACCAACGGGAGGACGCTTGAGGTCTCGACAGATTTAACAAGCATCGCTCACTTACACGGCGGATCTTAAGCGGTACTAGGCTTGAAACTCTTGACAGGCTGGTTGGCCAAAGGTTGGCCCTTGTGCCACTAAACTCCACATTCAACAGGCTGGCCACGAGTCCATTACGTTGGCCACTAGGCTACCCTGACCACGCACTATGTCTGGAACTCCAGACATATCAGCCACCAGTCCAGGACCATGACCATTAGGCTGCCGAGGCCTTTAATTATATTTTAATTTTAAGGGGGAAAAAAGACTACAAGTTTGTTTAAATTTCTATGTGCTAAAATATGTATCTAAATATGGAACGAGATATGATTTTATAATTTTAAAATATGAAGTGCTTATATATATATATATATATAGGTAAAAATGGAATTTATATCTTGTTAAATTCTATATAAAATTTGTTTTCTTTTCATAATGAAAATTCCACATGTTTTCGAATGATATTGTTATAGTTAGTATGTTAAATTCATCATAATGTTTTGTAATAAAAAAAACAAATAAAAATATTACTGAAATGTGTTTAATTACTTTAAAAAATTTTAAGAGTTATCTTGGTATATACTGAAAAAACCGTAGATAGTCAATTTAAGATCCAATTGTTTTCTGATGATATTAGATGTTATAAATGTATACCTTACAAGACCATTGAACTTTATCTAAACAAAACATTATGAGTATTATATATATATATATCATCTATAGAGGGGTCGGACACCTTTTAGCTGTGGCGTGCCTAACGAATCTATCAATATGATTCAGTGTGCCTCACATAGTAGGATATATTTAAAACAATTCGATTCCCGCGAAAATGCATGCATAGTTAGAGTCAGTGAACATTACCGTCACACTGTTCAGACACTCAAAGGCTTTTAGCGACGGGCCTTATCATTTTGATCCATGGTCAAGTGACGAGGACGACACTTGAGAGATACTACCTTCTCCCTACTTCCTCATCACTTCAATGGAAGGACGTTTGATCCTCGACAGATTAAACGGCGGTCTTCACGGCGAGTCTTCAGCGATACTTGGCTCGAACTCATGACACAACGGTCACGAGTCCGTTACATTGACCACTAGGATACCACGGCCACTGCCGAGTTAGAGAATAGAAGTCATGTATAGATATTTACAGTTTTATTATATATTAATTTTACACCATTTAAAGATGTTCCTTTGCATAAAAATAAACCGCATAATATATAACCATTTCTACAACAAAAATAAAAAATTAAAATTGCACATGTATCATAAGTTTTTAAACATATATAATAAAATAAAAATATGTAAAATATAAGTATTTCCCATCATTAGAGTTAAAAAAAAACTAAACATTTTATTGCAAACCTAGTGTTTGCACCGTTCTATTTTCATATCGCAAAATTAGGGGTATAACGTGTTACTTTCAATTTAATACGATTCTGAGCATTCAGTTGTTAAACAATTTCAGTGCAGGCACGAAATATTTTTATATGAGGTAATGCAACGCCCCGTTAACTTAAGTTAATTTAATTTATTCTTATTATCCATTTTTTAATACCCAGGTTCTAAATTAACATTTGGCGTCACACTATAGCTTAAGTTTAGACATTAATCATTAAAGACAAATAAACGGACACTAAATTAAAAGCCTTCTTTAAATTACACTTAATTTATTTACAAAACATTTAAAAAATTACGTTAATTTACTAAAGATATACATTATCACTTAACTGATTTAGGATCTGAGAGAGAGGAATCTTGGTGTGGCCATCTCGCGATTCTCCAATCGCGGCATTTTGTCAAAGGGTCGTCAGACCAAAATCATTGATAAAATTCGTGTCAGAGAGTGACTAAATTCGTCGCATGCGCTTATATTTCGCGGCGGTTTTACTCCTCTGTTGTGTTGTGTGAGTTCAAACTATAATTAGATGCACATTTGAACGACTTCCTCCTTAAATATATTATTTTAATATATCTCTATTTCACTGTACAACACATTACTAATTACCGATACAATTTCATAGTTGCGTGTTATTTATATACAATCCTCCACTCAGTCACAGTTAAGTCTAACTGGTTACAGTTAAATATACCACATCTCCTCCCTCCTTAAAGAACAAGTCTGCCTTGATTCTCCCGGAACGCCTAGGTAATGGCCTGTCTGGAACTGGTGGACTCCTCGTCTCGGAGTCAGTCTCTTTTAGCTGAAGACTGTGATAGATCTGGAACCGCAACATCAGTTGATGGCACTCCTTGTACGGAAGATGAACCCAATTCCTTTTTGTTCCGATCCTTAGAAATATCTTCCGCCGTTTCTGCATGCTGAATATTAGAGTTGTTTTCTCGAACCTCTGATGATGGAAATCTCTGGTGCATAAGTGGAATGATGTTTTCTTGCACTTTATCCCCACTGAACGGATCTGATCAACATGTCGTCTCACGAGGGTTCCTTTTGAACATCAATGATGTAGTGGAGTACGCCATCCTGGTTTACAATGGTACCAAAACTTCCATCTAGTATTAGCTGCTCTGTAAACTCTCACAGCCACTCCGATCTCCAACATCAAATTTCCTATCTCGGAATTCGAAATTATCTTCGTAATTTATCCTGAATTTTTGTTTTCAATTCAGGTAAAAAAGTAAATCTATCCTGGTTCTAATGTCTCTTTTTTAAGAATAACATGGCTGGACTAAGTGTTGTATTTACATTAGGAGCTTTTCGGTATTGCATTAAAAATGTACTTAATTTCTGCTGTATAGTACCTTCGTATTTATGCATAGCTCTTAATGATTGCTTTAAAGTAGCAACATAACGTTCTGCTTGTCCATTACTAGAAGGCTTGAAAGGTGCACTAGTTTTGTGCCTAACTCCATTTTTATGCATAAATCGCTGAAATTCATAGGATGTAAACTGAGATCCATTATCGCTGACAAGTACCTAGGTAATCCGAATCTTGCAAACTATCTCGAAGACATTCGATGGTTTTCTTGGTTGTGGTTACCTTCATAGGGTATACTTCTAACCATTTGGAATGAGCGTCAACGATCAGAAAAACGTGTGTTCAAAAATTGGTCCAGCAAAATCTACATGAATACGTTCCCAGGGCATACAGGGATATTCCCAGTAATGAACTTTAGATTTTGGAGGATCAGCCTTTATATCTAGCACAATCGACACAGTTTTTTGCGGCTTCTTCAATATCGTTATCTATATTTTTCCAATAGACGAACGATCTAGCTATAGCCTTCATTTTTACTATTCCTAAGTGTCCAGCATGTAATTCTTCCAGAACGTTCTTCCGAAATTTCCTTGGAATACAGACCCTTTGTCCGTACATAATACAAACCATCCTCAATGGTATACTGGGCTTCCCCTCCCTTGCAAATCTTTACCTTCCCTTAAGGCTCTTAAGAGTGGACCCAGCTCTATATCTTTACTCGTCTCCTGTCGTAACTCCTTAGAAGTAACCGGTAATGCTTCAATCTGTGACATCTGAAATATTGTGATGTCATCTTTAACTTCAAGCCCTTCGGATGTTTTTGGTAAACGAGAAAGAAAGTCTGCATTTCCGTGTTCAATCGTTTTACGGAATATTATATCAAACTCAAATGACTGCAAAATGAGCGCACAATGTAAAAGTCGGGTAGCTGCCAACACTGGTAAACCTCTTTTGAACCAAAAATAGCTATCAAAGGTTTGTGATCTGTTATCAAAGTGAATCTTCTACCTTTCAAATATAGATAAAAACTTTCTTACTGCCCAAACTATTGAAAGAGCTTCCTTATCAATTTGGGAGTATTTTTCTCGGACCCAGATAAAGTTCTCTGATGCGAACGCAATCGGACGTTCAGAGCCATCTGGATATACGTGTGACAGAACACAACCAATACCAACTGGAGATGCATCACTAGCTAAAGTTAAAGGTAGGCTAGGATCATAATGCACCAAAATTTAGGTGAACAAATTTCCTTCTTTATTTGCTCAAAGGCAACCTGGCAATCCTTCGACCATAAAAATCTAACATTTTTTTTTTTTGTTAAATTATTAAGAGATTAGCAATAGTAGCTAAATTTTCACAAAATTTCCTGTAAAAATTAACTAACCCTAAGAAACTTTTACTTCATGAACATTTCGGGGTACAGGAGCATTTTTACAACGGCTGAGATCTTTCGTCAGTTTTATGTAACCCTTTTTGAATCGATTCTATGCCCAAGAAAATTTATTTCATTTTGAAAAACTTACTTTTTTATTTAAATGAAGCTTTTAGCCCGTGTTCTCTACATTTCTTAAAAAATTCCTCTTAAAGCTGTAAAATGTGAAATTTCATCGCTCCCTCGTTATTCTAGCATCATCCATAAAGACCTTGACTCCATCCATACCCTGAAATAGTCCGTCAACATAGCGCTGCCAAATAGCAGGTGCCCCATTTAATCCATACATAAGTCTTTTACAAATATATAATCCCTTGTGGGTATTTATAGTCATTAATTTCTGACTGTCGGGATGGACTCTTCATTTGCAAATATGCATGCTTAAAATTCATTTTGTAAATTGTTTTCCCCCCATTTAAACTACCAAAAATTTCATCCAATCTCTTGGTAAAGGATGCTGAGGAACAATTAAATTTGATTCAGGGTTACTGAATAATCAAAGCACATAGTCTTATACTACCATCGGATTTTAACAAACAGGGACTACTGGGGTTGCCCATTCAGAGCTGTCGACTTTTCTATGATACCCTCTTTTTCAAGTCTGTCAATTTCGTTTTCAACTCTACCTTTGAGAGCAAAGGGTACTGTTCGAACCCCTGCCAAAAATATAGGTTTTACTCCATGTCTGAGTTTTAATTTACCCTCATAATTGTTTATTTCTCCTAATTTATCATCGAAAATATCCTTATACTCTTAGAAGGTTATTTAAATTTTGTTCAGTTTTTGCTCTAAAGCTTTAATAGCCGGCCAATCTAAATGAATTTTATAGAGCCATTCCCGACCCAGAATAGTATCTAAGTTTTCTTTCACAATGTATAAGTTCAAGTTTACTTTTGATTTTTATATTGTACCCTTACAGTAACATATCCTAATGGTATAATTGAATCTCCTTTATATGTTTTAAAAACTATATTTGTAGGTTTAATTTGTTTATTTGAAATTTTCCTGAAATTTCACTTCATTACACTAACCGCTCCCCCGTATCCAATTCCATAAAACAACTTTTGTTTTCAATTTTTAAATTTATCATAATTGAGGTCGTTTTGGTTCTTCCTCGTGTAATATATAATCCCGAATTTTTAATTCGTATAGTGGAATCTCTATTTCTATCTTCAACTTCATTTAATAGAGTTACCTGTTTTGTTTAACTGATTTCGCATTTGCCTTTAGATGCGAAGCATGCCTGTTTAATGTGCCCAATTTTCCCACAGAAATTACATTTACTTGAAATAAATCTACAATTCTCTTTGCATGGTTGGTACCCTGTGCATCGTGAACAATATAATGTTTTCTTTCGGCTTTTTGTAAAATTGATTTTTTATCCATGTGTTTTTTAAAAGTTTGCATTGAATTTATTGCTCGGCCCATAATATCATTTGTCCCTTTAAAAGCTTTTTCCATAGCCAGTGCTATATTTAGCGTTTTCTCGAGATTAATATTATCTTCCTCAAATAATCGATCTAAAATCATTTTATCCCGCAACCCGCTTACAAATACGTCGCGTAACATAATATTTAACATATCTTTATCATAATCACAATTCATTGCTAGAGCCCGAAGCTCGGCAATGTATGTACTAATACCTTCCCCTTCAGTCTGTTTTCTGTTTAAAAATTTGTGACGAGAAGGTATAATTAAAGGTTTAGGGGGGTCAAATGTTTCTTATGCATTTTTATTTATCTAACGTTTGGTCGGAAGGAATGTCAGGTGCAAGCAAATTCTTAGTAACTGGTAATTTTTGCACTAAGAGACGAAACAAAACCTTAGCTCGATTTTTTATTGGTACATTCTGTACATCTAAGTGTTTTTTCGAATCTTTCAATGAAACTATCGAAATTTTCATTTTCATCAAATTTTCAAATTGTACAGTTACTTTATGACTATGAGAATCGTCTCTAATTTGCAGCGCTCGAATCAAATCTGATTCTGCCGGAGAGTAAGTCTGCAATTTGCTGTTCCATGGTTCCTTCCGATTAAAAAGAGAGAGAAAATTTCCTTTACCTTGAGCAGTTTTCAGGCAATGCCTTATCCAAAAGAATCTCCAATATATCCCATCTTCGCGTCGCCAACTGTTGTGTTGTGTGAGTTCAAACTATAATTAGATGCACATTTGAACGACTTCCTCCTAAAATATTATTTTTAATATATCTCTACTTCACTGTACAACACATTACTAATTACCGATACAATTTCATAGTTGCGTGTTATTTATATACAATCCTCCACTCAGTCACAGTTAAGTCTTTAACTGGTTACAGCAAAATATACCACAACTAACATCATAAATAATAATATGCTTAAATTAATATACTTCCCCAAGTCCAAATTAATGGAAACCTACAGTTGTAGTTAAGATTTTAAAAATTCTACAGAAGGAAGACTCCAAGTTCGCTGGCGGAATCAATCGACCAATCATTACGTCCTGTCCTTAGCAAACTGGCAGCAAAAATCATTTTGCTAGACTTAATGACTACCTTGAAAAACAAAAAAATCCTTAATCCCAGAGCACCCACGGGTTCCGTCCTCGTCTCCACAAACTAATCAACTACTCCGCGTTGTCGAGTGCATTATGTGAAAGAAAATAACAGAGGTCAATGTTTTTGGCTATGTTCCTAGACATACAAAAGCTTTTATAGGTTTGGCACGCTGGCCTGCCTGTTCAAATTAATTAACTATAATATTCTACCCCACTAATCCTTATCCATAAATTCCTATATCAGTAATAGAAATTCTCTGTTAAAATTAACCGTACCTTCTCACAAGTCAGGATCTATGCCGGATTTTGCTCAAGGTCAATTTAGGTGCGGTGTTATTAACCTCTAAAATGATATCCTTTTAAAAGCACTAACACAATGCTTTGTATGTATGCAGATGTGATAGCAGCTATACTGGGTAGAAATAAAAACCTCCAACACACGGTAAGATTATCAATGAACACTTAGCTCACCTTGAAATTTGGTTCTCCATTTGAAGAAAATCGCATTTAAACACATCCAAAACTGAGGCGGTATTCTTCGCAAAAGAATCCTCTCCCCCTGAAATTACCCTCCAACATCAAAAGAATCCCTGGTCTCACACAAAATATCTTGGTGTTTACCTTGATAAAACTCACTTTCCGGCAACACATTACACAATTAGAACTAAGTTTAAAAAATGTATTATGGCATGCAATATCATTCCCTTATCTGCCAAAAGTCCTATTAAATATACGTAATAAACTGCTTATCTACACTCTGATCTTAAAACCTTTCCTAATGTATACTCAAAAATCTGGGCCATGCAGCAAGAACCAAAAATTAATTTGAAATGGCAGCTTCTGGGGCGCGCCAGTGTGAAGTCAGTTTCGCCGCCCGGACAAGGGGGTAAAATGCCGCTCCCTGTTTATAACAAAAAGATTAAAAGAGATAAACTAAACCCTTCCCACGCTTCATGGTAAAATAAAATGTGAGCAAAAAAATTGCAATCAATAATTTTAGAGTTGATTAGTAAAAAATACTAATTTATATTAATTTATGTTTTTGACACTCAATTAAAATTAGGACTACACAAAAGAAAATCATTTCCAGTGTTTAGTTATAAAATACAGATATTAAAAATACTAAAACAAATTATAGAACCACTAAATGTTAAAACTGATTTTTATATATTAAAAATAATTTAAACCGAGTTAAAAGAAAGTGTTTCTTTCTCACTTTTAATTCTGCTCCTTGCCAGTCAAAGAAACTACAACCACAACACCACAAACGGGGCTTAATGCTGTTTTAGGAAAGAGCGGCAGAATCCTGTATTCTTTTTTCTTCTTTTGACCCCCATACGAGAGGACTAACTCCAACTCTAAAAAAATCTAAAACTAATGATAAAAGTACCAGCAATAATACCGCAAAGAATAATAAATCGCAAAGAGCTGCCCGAAAATACCATCCCGGTAAATAACCTTCTCAGTCCTCACAAATGAAACAACAATATGAGTCGTCGGCTCAGCAAAACCCAACGACATCGCCCAGCCTAAAGAGTAAACCATTGCGGGTGTAGGTGACTTATTTGTTCTCCGGCGCCGTCGTGAAGAATGCCCAGATTCAGTCAACAAGCTTACCGGCGAATATATCAAATCGCGCCGCTAGCATCTGAGTCACGGTGGGATCACCAAGATTAAAGAAGGAGAGGAATACTACGCAGTTCCCTCCGGAATAGACCCCTAAAAATGGTCTTGAGAGAGTCTACTTTCCCCTCAAACTCTGGTAATCGACGATATCCAGAGAAATGACCTGGCAAACCAAGGTCTGCCCGTTATGAAAGTTGTGCAGCTGACGCAACGAAAATCAAAATTCCCTCTCCCCTTTTTTCTCGTTGAGGTCAGGAAAAACGTTCGGACGGTCGGACATTCGCGACATTAGCACTTGTTGCTATATGTCCATTACTTAAGGATTCGTTCATAGAAGACCAGGCCCATCCGCAACGCTACAACTGCGCTACTTCCACCACAGTTCACTTAATTGCGCCATTAAAACCAGGTGTTTGAAGTGCGGTCAGGAACATCGGACAAGCGACTGTCCGATTAAAAGAAAAAAATTGAAAACCCTGAATACATAAATTGCAAAGCCACAGGTTACATGGCAAACTGGAGCCAATGCCCAAAATTCCCCAAAACCAAGCCCAAAAAGGGTGATGCACTTAACGATAGAAATAAAAACAATATCAACGAAAATAGTCCCACCTTTAACTCTAATAAAGCTACCCCAAACGTCAGCTATGCAAACGCTACCAAAAATGAACAACAGATGGCAGCACAAAAACCTGTTTCTGAGCCGGCGACGAACTCTTCTGAGTCCAACACCGAGCCTAAAAATCAACACTCCGACCCTTGCTCTGATATTTTCTTAGCAATCCGCGAATTCAGAAATTTCTTCGGAAAAAAACCCTGAACTCATCACTATTGGGAAAGCCCTAAGAAATGCCTCTTCAGAGGAAGAAAAAATGGACATCTTCTACGAGGCAATGGCCTCATCCTCAAATAACCAACTATGAATTTAGGCCGCTTTGGACTCAGAATTGCTTCATGGAACGCCAACGGCGTTAAATCCCGTCAAATGGAACTTATAAACTTTATTAATAAGGACTCCCTTGATCTAATTCTCATACAAGAAACACATCTGAGACCAGATGTAAATTTCAAAATTCCTAACTTTACTTCATACAGAAACGACAGATCCCAACCCAATACTCATGCATCCGGTGGTACACTGCTATCTTAATCAAATCCTCTCTCAAGCACCATCTCATTCCAACACCGCAGCTCGGAGTGGTGGAAGCAACCTCGGTTGTTCTCATACCCCCGAACGACGATCCATTTCTATTAGCCTCCATTTACATTCCACCAATTACCAACCCAGGCACAGCTATCAGCGACCTGGAAGTTATTTTTTCCCTAGGACACTCTTCCATTTTATGCGGAGACTACAATGCCCACCACACAGACTGGGACTGTATTTCCAACAACCAAAGAGGTCTTCTCTTAAAAAATTTTACAGACGACACTGACACCGATATACTAGCCCCGCCCACCCCAACAAGTTTTGACTATAACTCCGCCTCCACAATAGACTTCGCTCTGACGAGACATTTTCACTGGAGAACCAGTGTAAATTCCGTCTCAGAGCTCAGCTCAGACCATAACCCGATCATCCTAAACTTTAAAACTTCCATTAAATTTGACTTCCGAACCCGTACAGTCACTACGGATTGGAATCTTTTTAGACACACCCTCAAAACCAACACCTCCTTTCGACCAATCACAGCTCACTCGAGAGAGGACATTGAGAAGCTTACTACCGACATCACTTCCAGCATCTTACACGCGTACGATATCTTTCATCCAAACCCGTTCACAATAACAATAAAACATATGTTGACAGTGATCTTAAATCACTCTTCAAGCAGCGAAATAGAGCCAGAAAAATCTGGCAATTCACGAGAGATCCCAACGACAAAACCATCCTAAACGGACTTCAAAATGAAATCAACAGAAAAGTAAATGCTCTAACACAAAAACAATGGGAGGACAAACTCACTTCTCTCGATCCCGAGGATGGTTCCATTTGGAACATGGCCAAAGGATTTAGAAAGAAGGGATCCTCCATCTCGTCCCTGACATGCCCCACCGGAATTGCTTACACAGACACACAAAAAGCTGAAACACTAGCAAATTCGCTAGAAAATCAGTTCCAACTCAACGACATTCAAAATTCCGATTCAGACAACCAACACATGAGGCTTTTGTTGATAGGTTCTTTATCAACGATAATAACTTCGATGACACCCCCATTAACACCAAACCCTCTGAACTTCTAACCTATATTAAAAAATGAAAATTAAAAAAGCCCCTGGCAGAGACAAGATCACTAACAAAATGGTCCTAAATTTTCCAATCTCTGTCATTTTCCAAATTACTAACCTTATAAACAAGATCCTGCACTCTGGTCACTTCCCACAAGCATGGAAAACAGCCACAGTTATACCGATCCTCAAACCCGGTAAAGACCCCACGTTGGCGACATCTCACCGCCCAATATCTCTACTTCCTGTCCTCAGCAAACTTGCTGAGAGAATAATATTAAACAGGCTTAATGACCATCTACAAATTAAGGACATCCTCATCCCCCAGCAGCACGGTTTCCGTGCCAATCTATCCACATCGCACCAGCTTCTGCGTGTGGTGGAATACGTCAAAACCGGATTTGCGGAAAATAAGTCAACTGGGGCTGTTTTCCTCGATATCCAAAAAGCGTTTGACAGAGTCTGGCACTATGGCCTACTCTATAAATTAATCCGCACTAACACTCCCCCTACCTAATTAAAATCATCAAATCCTTCCTAGAAAATAGGAACTTTTCTGTCCTAGTTAACCATACCTACTCCTCTCTCAAAAATATTTCTGCCGGCGTGCCACAAGGCGCGCTACTATCTCCAACTTTATTTAATATTTATGTCAATGATATCCCTAGAACAAGCTTCTCGACTATCTGCCTTTACGCAGACGATACAGCAATTCTGGTGCAAAACGTAAACCTTCAAATACTCACACACCAGCTACATAAACATCTGGCGAGACTGGAACACTGGCTCTCCACTTGGAAAATCACACTGAATGTTGAGAAAACGGAGGCAGTCTTCTTTTCTCGTCACATCAAGAAAAACCACCAAATCTATACATCCAAAACAAGCACATCCCCTGGTCTCAAAACACCAAATACCTTGGTGTTACTCTAGATAAAAGACTCACTTTCAGACAACACCTCATACAACTTAGAAAAAACTTCAGAATTTCCGTGGCTAAAATCTACCCACTAATTTCCCGGAATTCCTTTTTATCTCTCAGAAATAAGTTGCTTATTTATATGCAAATTTTAAGACCCACCCTGATTTACGCCTGCCCAATCTGGGGTCATGCAGCCCACTCCAATATTAAGCAAATAGAAATCGCTCAAAACTTAATTCTCCGAACAATCACCAAAGCAGACTGGTACATCCGAAATCAGGACATCAGATCTGCACTTAACATAAAAACCCTAAAAGAAGTTATCAGAAAAATAGCAACTAAATTCTTCATTAATATAGACGCCCACGATAATAGAGCAATTCTCCGAATTGAAAAGTACCCCATCAATCTCCTTTTTAATCGCCCAAAGAAATATCCTTGCAAACCCATAACT
>BMAU01020023.1:0-57500 GCA_019973935.1 Trichonephila clavipes
TGATGGTCAGTCTGACGCGAAAACCCCCAGTGTTAAGTTTCTAAGCAAGCCTGGTGCTCATTTTATCGACCCATTGAAGGGATGAAAGGCTGAGTCAATCTTGCCTAGCCCTGGGTTTTAACCCCGGACCTGTGGTGTGGAAGCGCGATGCCCTAACCACTCAGCCACTGGGCTTCATTTTATTAATTAATTCTAATTATTTATTCAATAATGAATTTTTTACTATTTTTTCCCCCGAAAACTGACAAAATCAAAAGAATATGTTGGACGTCGTATTGGAGCATGGTACGAGAATGGAGAACTTCCGACCTGATCCCCCCCCTCCTTAAAAAACTCCTATGTGCGCCACTCGTTTAATTCTATTAATAAACTTTATTTCTCCTTTAATTACTTTTTTTAATTTCTATGATTATTACGAACTAAATTGTTGAACTTTATTAAGAATATATTGATTTTACGGATATATTTTTCGAAAGAGTTCAATCGGTTTGGAGCAACTCAATATACCTGATCTATTTCAAAACATCCGTAGAACAAAATCATCAATCTTCAACATATTTAATAAAAAAGTTTTCTCAGATTAAAAATACCACTAATAATTAATGAGACGAGAAGATGGCTTCCAATAGGAGATGAACCCCATCTCTCTAGAATGAAAACTCAAGTTTCATTACGTGTTTACCGCGAGGAAGATGCTTCCGTAATTTGCAATCCGCTGACCACAACGAACTGTGACAGCGTCCACCGGAGTTAACATCCACGAAACGAGGCGAAAACTGTTGGAAGAACCGTAAATAATAAATGGAGCGGACAAACTTTTCCAACGTAAACGGATTTCTTTGAAAACTGGCGGCGGCACCAAAGAGTGGAAGCTTAATACTTTATAACACAAGGCCTCTCTCTATGCCTGATATTGAAGAGATCATCGCTGCTCCAGTTTAAGCTCCACGGAGCTCCTAGCGTAACCTGATTGAAGTGAGAGAAGGAACAGCGCTGTGTTTTGGGCTTATTTGAAATTTTAGAAATATATGAATGATGAGTTAGTGTAGAACAGTAATAATTTATAACTTCTTTCGTTTGATAATATATTTTGAAACATATTTAGTAGCATATAAAACCGTGCTTCTCAAACTTTCAATACTTGTGACCCAATATTTAATCATAATTTCCATCACGGCCCCTTCCATACAGTAATACTGTATTGAATTCAGTAATACTATACTTCGATGCTAAAGTTGCCACCGGCGTATATAAACGTTTTGCTCAGTCAAAGCGTCAATTTCCCCGGACGTATATATACGTCTTGCTCAGTCAAAGCGTTAATTTCTCCCGACGTATATAGACGTCTTTCCGACGTACGATCTTTACTGCGCATTGCGTTCCATAAAATCATTCCAAAAGCTTTGAAATGGAATAAAAATACCTTGACAGTGTTTGCGAAGGATTTACTTACTTCAAAGGATTTGCTCATTTATTCCTTTTGTGACATCGTCGATTGTTGTGAATCCCCATCTTTCGATTCACGATAAGTTTTATAGTTCCACCAGCTGTTCAAGGATAAGTACGACACCCATCGATTGTCCCTGAATTTTTACGATCCACCAGCTGTAAAATGACCAGTGCACGTGGCTAAGGGTCATTATTTATTGTTTGTCCTTGGATCCATGACGACACTCTGACTGAAAATCATAATGGACATCGGAGTTCCTGCACCCATTGACAATAGACGAAGCCTATCTAACGGAGAACACTGTCGCCTAGGCAGATGATTAGAAAATGGCTCTAAGGAACAAAGAGAGTGCGATGAACAAAATGTCCAGATGTCGAACGAGAAATCTGGCGCCAGTACATTCCAGACGAGGCAGAGAGTGTGATTGTGAGTTCCGTGAGAATAGGATTCTAATGAGGTTGTGGGAGAATTTTGTGACCTTCCAATAAGAGGGACGAGGGGCGTGTTGTGGACACACCCCTGGTGTTTAAAAGGGGATTTTTTCAGGAGAAGAAAAAGACGGGAGAGAGAGAGGAGAGAGAGAAGAGGAAAAAAGAACGGAGAGAGAGAGTAGGAGACGGAAAAAGAGTCGGGGATAGAGAGAGAGGAGCCCGCCTTGTATGGAGAAAAGGGCTTAGTCAGGAGATTGGAGTGGAAAGACGATGAACGCCGGTGGTGTTGAGAATGGAATATGGACTGACTACACCGGCTTGGCATATGTACTGAATTATATTACTTCATTAACAAATTGTTTAGCAAATAAACAATGCTTTTATTTCTATATGAGGCTGTAAAAATTATTTACTGATGGTTAGCGATACACGACGTTACACTTTTCTACTTCTTTTCCCCAATAAATTGCTTACGTGGACGGTTGCATTGGGAAGCGAATAGCGTACATTTTTATCGGTAGTTAAATGATTTCTAATAAACTGTACAAATTATATCAAGATAAGTTACTTTTTGTATACTTATAATTTTATAAGTGAGAAGTCCATGTGGTTACTAGTAATTATTAAACTTAGTATAATTCTCTTCTTAACTTAGTATAGTTAAATTAATTATAAATTACATTGTGCAGTTCTGATACATTTATAAGAGTATTGCATCAGTGTTAATGTGTATTTCATTTTTTATTATGTCAGAATATATTTTGGTTATTTACTTTCAGTAAATTCAACAATTTTAAATAATCTTTTGTTTTCTACTTTTCAATGCGCTCGCGCCCCCTTGCAGAGTTATCCCGCCCCTCTAGGGAGGCGCGCCCCACAGTTTGAGAAACGCTGATATACAGAAGATGAATAAGTAGATTATCAAGTTATCTGTGATAATAAAAATGTTAAAATCCCATGGGATAATGTAATCATCTTTACTAGTTTATATTATTAGTCCAGCAACAGGAAATTGGTAATACAGTTTTATTTTTCTATATAATTAAAATCAGAATATTTCCAAATATATTTTCACAGTTGTATTATTTATTGCATAATAAAATTTTTATAACTTTTATAATTTACGCAGCCCCTAATTTTATTGCATGGAATATTTAAGAGTTTTCCGAAGTTTTGAATTAGACCAAATACTAAACTACTTCGAAACTAACAAACTCCTGTAAAAATTGAAATACTTTTTAAAATCGGATAATCCAAACTGAAAATCATAAGCAGACGTGTAATAGTTACGACCGCTTTTTCTAAATTTAATTGTCCCCAATTTTGTCCAGCCATGTTATTAAGGTTAAATTGTACTTATTTAACAAAACAAAAGTAGTTGCAAATTCCTCAAATTAAAAAAGTAAAAAAAAACCGAAGTAGTAAAAATATTTAAAACAAAACGTATATTAATAATCAATATGTTTGAAACTAGAACATTAAGTCTGATTAATATGAGAGAAAAAAAAGGATAAATATTTTAAAATAAATTGAATCCAAATCAACAATAATTTACAAAAAAGGGACATAATTTCTTTTCCCTTGCATATTCTTCAATCATATGTAAAAGCTGTACTTAAAAAAAAAAAGTTGATGCTTCATATAGGCGTAAAATAGATGTTTATTCTTGAATATAACTTAAGTGAAATGAATCAAAAATGAAAACTAATTTAGAAACTTTTAACATTTATACTAAAAGAGGAATATTACTTTAAATTACTAACTGCAATATCTTGAAATATTCCATCAGATATTTTTATTCCAAAATTTTTCAATTTCAACACCCTGAGCATAAATTGCAAGATATTTTCATTTTAGACATGTGTGTGACGAATCTGTACGGAACCTTTCCACTAATCTTCTTAGGCGTCTTTCTGGGGAATATAAATTCGCGTTTATTTCCAATCAACTCCAAAAGAGAGGTACGGGATATTTAAATTAGATAAGGTATTTTTTTTTAAGTCGAGAGTTGCGAGATAGCAAGAGAGATGATGATAGGCTATTGAGCCAGTAACTTGAAACGCATTACAAGAAGATTCAAGGAGATTAGATTCGTGAAGACGTCGTGCTGCGAGACGTACCAGAAAGCTGATATAAGCCAGGAGTAAATATAATTCACGTACGCTTAAAGTAAGCGTCAGTTTGAGCTACTTAGTTAAAGTTAATGAAAGTTAAGAATTCGAATACGTGTGTTTCTCGGATCTCCTACTTCGGTAAACCTTACTTGAGTTTGAGCTAGATTATTAATTAATTGTATTCTTAGTAATTTAATTTAATATAAAAGCAAATCCCTTTAAGAGACGTAACATTATCGTATTATATGTTATCAGAGATTTTTGAGAAAATTATAATAATAAATAAATATTATTATTGTTCAAAATGGCTCTTAGTGGTTCTTTGCCTCAAATTAATCTTGGTGTTCAAGGTGTAACCCAGGGAGGTCATCACAAGTGTCGCCCAAAATCTTTTAACCCATTCCCATTCAATATGATACATAAGAAAGGACTTCAATTCTCGACAATACACTTCCACATGTTGTTTACAACTCTCGATTCACTTGGTTTTCTCACTCTACCAGATTCAGCTGAGACCACTATTGCTTTGAAGCTCATGTATAAAAGACCACTATATTTCCCATGGGGTGCCCCTGTTTAAGTGCCAAGCGTCCCCCAAAGTGGTCTCTTAAACGAACAAAGCCCCCTTCAGGATGCTTTCCTATAAAACCGTCCTTGGAGATGCCGCCGACCCCGTAATAGCGGACGCTCATGCACGGGTAATATCCTCCTAGAAGGAGAAGAGCGGAAGGAAAGGAGACCTTTTTTATTATTTGAAATTTTGTCCTCCTTTTGTTGTGAGTTGAGAAAGGAGGAAGAATTTGCGCCACGAAGGAATATTGTGAGCGTGCGTAGCCCGGACAGGGACCGATTCCGCATAACAGAACCATTCCTTCCAGGTCATGGGACAAGGTCTCCTGAATGGCCGAAGAGTGGGTACCTATAGGAATGTACAATCGAGAATCTCTCTATTTCGTTGAAATCCATTGTGTAAAATAATGCCTTCGTCTTTGCTAAGTTTGCATCGCACTTCAGTTACACAGTGGGCAATTGGCAACAAAACTCATAGTTCTGAAGTATTGTTGATGCAAGTAACATGTGTACAGTGGTGGCCAAAATTGTGGACACTTTTTTAAATTGTTATGTTTCTTAAGTTTGTATGCTTTTAGAAAATTTTACGTTGCACACAATGCAAAATATTTTGCATCATTTTAAAGGTATTTTAATACTGAATTCAATACAAAAAATAAAACTCAACTATTTGCAACGCAAAAAAAAATTTATGCTGTAATAACTGTCGATATACATTAGATACTGATGATAAGCAGTGAGTTATCAGAGCTTAGTAAAAATACCTAGATTAGATTTAAAACACGTAGCATTTTGCGCAACGTAAAATTTTCTATAAGCATACAAACTTTAAAAAAAAAAATTTTAAAAAGTGTCTATACAATACAATTTTGGCCACCACTGTTATGTACCAGCACTTTACCCTTTTTCTTATATCAGGAGATAATTAAGAAATTAATTGAATTTAATGGGCAAATTCTGTTCCTTTCATCTTTCTTAAAGATCGTGGGAATAATTGCGTCTCTGATAGCTTTCAACTTATCAAAATCTCCTTAGTAAAGGCTGTTTTTTTAGAGGTATAGAACTTTAAATTGCAATAAAACAACGATGTATTATTCGATTGACATGAATTTTTTTTATTTGAAAGATAATCTTGTAGCATTACATTTTAAATATGATTTCTGGCATAGGACTACCACGGCTGGCTCGGATGTAGTCCAATCTGGACGTCCAATTTTCGATGACTTTTTCCAACATTTGTGGCCGTATATCGGCAATAACACGGCGAATGTTGTCTTCCAAATGGTCAAACGTTTGTGGCTTAACCGCATAGACCAATGACTTTACATAGTCCCACAGAAAATAGTCTAGCGGTGTTAAATCACAAGATCTTGGAGGCCAATTCACAGGTCCAAAACGTGAAATTAGGCGGTCACCAAACGTGTCTTTAAATAAATCGATTGTGGCACGAACTGTGTGACACGTTGTGCCGTCTTGTTGGAACCACAGCTCCTGGACATCATGATTGTTCAATTCAGGAATGAAAAAGTTAGTAATCACGGCTCTATACCGATCACCATTGACTGTAACGTTGTGGCCTTCATCGTTTTTGAAGAAGGATTCCACCAGCCCATAAAGCGCACCAAACAGTCAGTTTTTCTGGATGTAACGGTGTTTTGACATACACTTGTGGATAAGCTTCACTCCAAATGCGGCAGTTTTGTTTGTTGACGTAACCATTCAACCAGAAGTGCGCATCATCGCTAAACAAAATTCGCTTATGAAAATCGGGAACAACGGCAATCTCGTTTTGGGCCCATTCGACGAATCTACGCCTTGCTTGATGATCGTTTTGATGAGTTGCCAAACCAAACTGAGAATAAATCACTTGACAGCTGTTAAATCGATCGCCATCTTGGAAAGTAATGCCTTGGAAAGTAACTTAAACTACTATACCTGAAAAAAAAACACTCTTTACAATCGAATTGATCAAAATAATATAATAAGATGGCTTGCAGAAACGAATTCCAAACTTGAGTGCTGGCCATTTTCATCCACTCCAACACCAATAATGCATAATAGATTCGTCAATTACTTCCATTCCCTGTAGATAACCCATAAACATAGACATTTGGTTATTTGCCTGTGGATAAACGACACATACACATTTTCAAACGCTTTTAAAATTAATCGAATGAATACTCGTTCTCGCTCGCTATTTAACCCCTCCCCCTCCATTTTTTAACAATGTCTAGATTGTGTACTAAATCCTGTTTTTTTTTCCCTGCACTACACTTACGGTCACCGTATACTTCTTGACGTTTCTTTTTAGGAGTCTCCATATGTAACTATTTAATATTCTGGCACACACAGTATATATACATATATATGTACATGTAATAATTCCCTTCAACTTTCTCTCGAAGCATTTTAATTCGCTATGGGCTTGAGCCCTCAAAAAATTTACGCGATAATTTTTAATTTACCCTCCAAACGGGACATAACCCCAACTTTATCTTCTAAAAATTGACATGTTAGCGTTTTTAAAAACAGAATGATGCAACCTTGCATCGCCCGCGTATTCGGAACAACCAGAAAACTCTTTACGAGAAATTATGATTCAAATAGCTTTCGGTAGGTCAAAACTATTAAGGACTCGGATCTCGGGAGCGAAAAAAGAATGCTATTGTGAATGAAAAAGAATGCTCCGAGCGTGTTATACTTTTTGTGTAGCTGCTTGTTTCATGTTTGTGATCGTCAAAGAATGTGCAACTAAAATAATAAGAAATTTCC
This sequence comes from Trichonephila clavipes, assembly GCA_019973935.1. Lineage (NCBI taxonomy): Eukaryota > Metazoa > Arthropoda > Arachnida > Araneae > Nephilidae > Trichonephila > Trichonephila clavipes. The sequence continues at coordinate 7,338 of BMAU01020023.1, forward strand.
TCATCATTTCAATGATTGCAACAACCAGCAAAAATATCCTCTTGATACCAAAATGTCTTAAGTCAAGTTCGTAAATTTTACTTACATATGTTGAAGGAGACGACTGAGATACCTTAAAACAAGCTTAACTTTACTTCACTGCCCTAAGTCGGTAAAAGCTTTAGAAAACACTAAAGTTTTCCATCTCGGTCAAATGTGAATGAATTTTGCATGGATTTTTATACATTGATTTGCTTTTTGGTTTTCAGTTTTTCTTTCTCAGTTATCTTAATTCTTTCAAAAAATCACACATGTTACGATTCAAAAGACTGAGTTTGGCCTTAAAAGATTCAAAGTTCTTCAAGATTGACTCGCATTTAAAAAGCTTATATCGGTAATATTTAATGCACTTTTATTGAACAAAAAATTTATAGATCGCAAGAATTACGAACAGTATAAAAGTGAGAGAATTTCACAATGCCGGACTGAGTTAAATTTCAGTTTCCTTACCTCTTTTCCAGTTGAACGACACATTTTTAGAATGTCGAGACATGTTACGAATATGTACAATGCAGCATATGTTTCGTGGAATTTAATCCCCAGAAAATCCATCAACACAGTTTAGACTTTACCCCATGAGAAATGTCAAATGTAACAAATGTTGTTCTGCAATGTATTTTACACAGCAGGGATTAAATTCTCTCATACCTTAAATTATACATTCAGGTACATCTTCAGAAATATGATTCGTAAAGATTTAGTATGATCGATTCGGAAAAAAACAAACAATTGAAATAAAAATAAATTTACTTAAAAGTTTCTGGTGGTATGAATTAATAATTTTTAGACTGTTATATTAGGTTATATTAAATATCCCTTGATTTAAATAAAAGAAATTATTTATCACTATCTCTCCCCCGCCCCCTCCAATGTTGCCACAGTAGATTAGTGGTTAGGGTCGTGAACTCGGGTCCGAAGGGTAACAGGTTCGACTCCTGGAATCACTGAAGACCCACCGTGTAGAGGAGCCATTATACGTTAAATCTGACCCAGCTCAATGTCCTTCCGTTGGTGTGGTAGTTAGGAGAAGGGTTGCCAGTTTTGGTGTCGTCTTCGTCATTTAATCGAGGTTCAGATTTACGTGGTCCATCACCAACAGCCCTCGTGTTGCTTTACAGTACAATGTAAATAAAACTCACACACTGCCTCCTTCCCCGAGTAAAAAATTAATACAAATTTTTAATGTGTAAGTCTAGAAAAAATTATCACCTGAAATAATAATAATTAAAATTATTTATTTATTCAAAAGCATTTACCACACGCAAAATAACTTAATTAGTTCTGAACATTGAGAAAAAAATGATTGAAGAAAACAAGAAGGGGAGCTTCTGTCAGTTAAACTTTTAACTATGTTGAAATATTTCGTAGCACTTCTTTTTCTTTCGTAGCTTCTTCTTTCACTAAATGATCAATAAATCACTTATTAATTTATTCCATAAAGGAATGCCCACACAAAATAACTATCAATTAATAATGAATATCATTGAAGAAAATAAGAATCAAGGAAGACAATTCTTTGGATCCAAAATTAGGTGATGCATAACTGTATGGTTTTTTTATAGCCATTTATTAACCAAGGAATAAAAACTCATGTCAAAAAAAAAAGAAGAAAACCAATTGCCCTTTCTGGCTTAACATTCTTGTCATCTCTAATTTTCCTGTCTTCTTGAATAAAACAGGCCAAGGAGGAAAAAAGAACACCAAAAGAGAGAGGGAGATCCATCCTTTCCCCAAGCCCAGACATTTCACAGCTTCCCAAGAGGAGGCAGGCTCTTCTGGAGGAGTTTCTGTTTGTTTGGTAAACATCACGGCCAGCGTATGCTTTCCATCTCTCCTTCTGTTGACACCCCGTTGCGAAGAGTTGTCCATCCCTGAGCACTGCCACCATCTCAGGAGAGAAAAAAAGGGAAAAGTTTTTTCTACGCTATCAACAAGAAAATTCACGCCAGTTTTGGGCTTTGGTACTTGAATTTTGCAATAGAGATCGTTTATTTTTCTATTTTTTTTTCATCCGTAAGATTGGTAAATATTTTATACCTATACAAAATACATTTATATTAAATGATTCTTTTTTTTAAAATGTATTTTGGAGACGTTTCGAAAATTATTCGAATAAATCCTTATTGCAACAAATTCCAACGATAAAAAATAGAGTTTTAATTTGTTATGAACGGATTTATGGGTGGAGAACTTAAATATTAATTCCATTTCAGACTAAAATTTTATATATAAAAGCAATACTGCAATATGGTACTATTTTATTTTTCTAACAAATCTTACTTCCTTACGTTAACTACACATTTAAGTGCAATTTTACACAAAAACTTTATATTTGTTAAAGTTTGTGATAAAAACTTGATTTTGTAACCACATTTTTAAGTTGTAAGAAATATTGTTCGTTCATGTACTTCAAATAAAGATATTTTAAATAAATAATTCACAGCAAAGCGTCAGTAGTTTGTGTTAACAATATTGTAAGATTTCTATAAGCCATAAAGTTTACTTAATGTCACACTTTAAAGCAAGAATGGGGCTTTTGGGGACGGACCTCGTAATTTTGAAACTAACCAGTCAAGTAATGAGGATGAAACCTGAGCTGGCACATTTCCTTCTCCAAACTACCACACCACGGAACGACAGGAGGACTCTTTTTTACGACAAGCTGCAAAAATTCCCCGCGACCCTACGGGGGCGTTACCTTTTCTCTTATTACACTTTTATTACACTTATTACACTGTTGAGAGCTCAAACGGACATTTCTCCTTCCAAAGAGTTCGGGGGAAATGATCGAAAAATAGCAACAGTGCGGTCAGCTAAAATTTATATCGGAGGTCGAAATCCACACAGTCAAGTCAAAACTAGCTTAAAAAGTCGAAAGCTAAAGTCAAAACCTCAAATTATTTCAGCCCCGTATCATACCCGGGAACGAAGTATAATTCCCGGGAATACAAAAAGTATGGACATCTTATTATTTCCCGATAACCCGGGAAAGAAACCCTATTCTTTACAGCAGTGTTTCTCAAACTTTCAATACTTTCGACCTAATATTCAATCACAATTTTCGTCGTGCCCCCCCTCCGTACAATAACGATGTATTGAATCCTATAATACGAGACTTTGACGCTAAAGCTACAATATGACTTTAACCTCTTCACCACCGGCGTATATAAGCGTCTCGCTCAGACAGTGCGTACATTTCCGCGGATGTATACATACGTCTTTCCAAAAAAAAATCTGTTCACTACTATTCAAAAAATTATTCCGAAGACTTCAAAATGCAATAAAATGACCTTAACATTGTTTAAGAAGGATTTACTTATTTCAGAGGATTTTCTTATATACATATATTCTCTTTTTCCCTCCCCCAAAATACACCACAAATGCGTGCATACCGGTGGCATTGGGCACTAAATTGCGTAATCTATAATCTGCAGTTAAGGGATTGATTATAAGGCGTACAAATGATCCAGATAAGTGTTAATTTTTGCATATAATTTTATATATGACCAACCGGTGTGGCCACTGTTAATTATTAAACTTGTTCTTAACTTTGTATTGTTAAGATAATTATAAAGTTCATTGTGCAGTACTGAAACACATTTATAATTTTTCCTTATGACAGAATGTATTTCGTTTGTTTTACTTTGAAAAAATTATTAATTTTTTGGAATAATCTTTTGTTTTCGACTTTCCAATATGCTCGCGCCCCCCTTCTACAGTTATCACTCCCCCCTAGGGGGCGCACCCCACAGTTTGAGAAACGCTGCTTTACAAACGTATGTAAAAAACGTACAGTGAAAAAAAAAATCTATGAAAAACCAATGAAATGACGAGATTGAAAACTAGGATGTAACACCAGTTAATAACTTTGAACCACAATACGTTTAATTGTACTGTGCAAAGTTCTGCAACGGACAGTTTTACCAACCAAAGGAAAAAGAAACCTTAATCATATGAACCATTAAAAAATTTCTGATTGATATAATAAACTTTTAAAACTAAGTTCATCATTCTAGCACAAAAACAAAACTGAAAAGAGACTACTTGGTGAGCCGACCAATTTATTTGTTGCTGAAACAACTGCTCCCTTGGTGGCTAATAAAGTAAGAAATGACTTTTTTCACTGTTTGAAGGTCTCAAGGAGCAACAAAGTTTCAGCATTAACTTTATAAAAAATGAATATTCTAGTAAGGATATTACTTTCTTTATCGGGTCGTCGAGTCTATCTGATGGCTTTGATAAGAGCCTAAGTGTCAAAAACGAGAACCATTCGAAGCGGAAAAAAAAAGGCTCGAAGTCCAGTAGAAAATAAAGAAAATCTTCTTTCATCACGATATGCTGATAATAGTGTAAAAGAGATGTTTATACCATGATTTTTTTAAACACTTTATTAGAACAGTATAAAAATTACTATCCTTATGCAATAAAGTGTCTATAAAAAGTTTTTAAAAATGTATCTAATTTTGCATAATATTTAATATGATGAAAAATACAAATCTAATGCGTCTTTATAATGACAGAATTGAAAATAAAATTCGAAAAAATACATAATCAAAATAGCGAAGCCACTTATAAAAACTACTGAGCTGCAAAATCTTGAAAATACTTGATAGCATGCATGAATATTATTAATTTCTAAACCCGAGTGTGTGTATGTTTCTTTTTCTCTAATATAATAAATTGTGTTTTAAATTAACCAAAAACTAATTAAACCACACAATAAAAAACAACGAAAAAATCCTATATATACATATATTATAATATACACTTAAACATTTCAAATTTAAAATAAATATATATTTATAAAAAATTTTAAATTAATAAAATGTTTAAATAGAGTGTTTTTCACACATTGCTTAATATCAATCTCTGAATATTTTCTTTAAAAAATTTAACAAACTAGATACCGTAAACATTTTAATTAAACTTTTTCTTTTTATTTTTTAAAAATAATAATAAATATATTTAGGATATTTCTCATACTTTACACCAAGAATTATAAAGATTTGTAATCAAAGAACAGAAAATTTTAAATAGTTATTTTCCATTTCAGTTGTCTAAAATAAAAAAAACAAAAATTGTAAGTTTTTTCTAACAACTGACGAATTAACTAACACCTATTTCAAATGTTGTAAAATTTCAAAGAGTTGTAAAGTGTTGTAAATTAGATCTAACAAATTTATTTTTAAAACATAAATTTATGTGTTTTACGAGTTTTATGCATAAGGATGTCATGAATATAATTTATTCTTTCAGTTTCTGTTAAAAAATGAACGCGGCAAAAAGAAAACCTCATTTTTAATCCATTCTTATACGAAAGTGAACAAGTTAGATTGTATGTATGCCTCACATTTTAAATTCTTCGTTCCATTATACCAGGAAACTCATAAATAATTACATTATTTCGAAGGCAATTTTTCAACCACATTTTAAAAAGTATATGCCATACTTTCATTTAGAAGGTCGTTAGTCAATGTAAAATAATACAACATAGTAATATTTTTGTCCCTTTATCTGAAGAGTAATGTAATATTCTCGCTAATATTTAAAGAACAGAGTGTTTTATAATGTTACACGTTTGTGCATGTGCTAATCCATTTTTTTTCTGGTGTAAAATGTGTTCTATGCCAGTGGTTGCCAGCCTTTTTAACTTCATGGGCCACTAAATGTATAATTTTATATTTGGCAGACAGTTATAACTATACTGTAACTGATTTTTTTACGTCTCTATTTACATTTCCATATCACTGAAGATGAACTTACACGAACAGCAAAAACACAAATCGATAATCCAAAGCAATATGAACAATCCGATGTATTATGTCACTAATTTACCATTATTGCCAACCAGTGGTACACACAAAGAGATGGGGTGGGAGGTCCCCGAGCGCCGACCCCTTATAGTTCTTGATTTTTTTTTCCTGACTGATTATGATCTTATGTATATATAATGTAAAATTTAATTAAGTATTTGTCATTAATAATTAATTTCATTATTTAATGCTAATTATTTATTCAATAATTAATTTTTTACTGTTTTTTGTTTCCGAAAATCGACAAAATTAAAAGTATATATAGGGTGGTTGGCGTATTGGAGCATGATACGAGAATGGTGGACTTTCTCTACCTCCTGAACCCCTACCTCCTCCTGAAAAATTCCTGCGTGTGCCGTTGTTGCCAACTCTCACTTTTAAATGTCAATAGAAACACCAGTAAAATTCGTTAAAAAATCACTGAACTCAGCAGAAATTTGGTTAAAAGTAGAAGCTAATTTTTTTTTAAAAGTATAGTCCATATTCTAAAATATTATTCATTACTCGTCATTTTTAAACTTAATCTTCACAAAAATAAAATAATGTCCCAGTTATTTTACGCACCATGAAAAATTTTCCACGGACTACAAATGGACTGTGGATCACAGATTGGCGACCGCTATTTTATACTTCGTCTCCTATATACTATAATGCAAAACTTCGTCGCCTACACTATAGTGTTATACTTCGTCTCCTACACTATAATGCTATACTTTGTCTCCTACACTATAATGCTATACTTCATTGCTTATACATTAATGATAAACTTTGTCGCCGATACAATAATGAATTCTTACTTTATTCTTACTAAAAAAAGGCTTATTTTTTAAAAATATTTTAATGTCTTAATAATATTACATCCCAAACACAGGCATATTTTTACAAAACCGCAAATTTATATGAAAATTGGAATATTTTCTTTCTGGAAAAATATCTCAAGGTTTGGTAAGTTTTTCGAAGCCAGATGAGGTGTAGCTTTCAGAAATTTCGATTAGAAAATAAGGAGAACTAATCTCAGTCATCCTCCAAAGAAGTTTTCTACCCTTTTTTTTCCCTCCGATATCTTTTAAAAAAATTTAAATAAGTATAGATAATAATTGAAGCGTAGAATTCTTAAGAATACACTCTCACTGCGATATCTCATTCAGAACGGATGATTAAGCACTCGACGTAACACACATAATTTGTTGACGAAAAAAATCGGACTCTTTTTGTCTGCCTTTTCTACGATTCTTGAATCCTAACACGAGCCAAAAACCACGTGATCGCTGACAAATTACTGAGTGAATGGCAGCGAACCGGTCATTTGAAAGCACCAACACTCTCACAATCAAAGAAAACATGCTGAAGAAAAAAAGGATGCTCCCATAAAAAACATTTAAAAGTTCTAGCGGGCTGGTAAAGAGAGAGGGGAAAAAATAAGCGCAAATAAAAGTTGAAATAAAACCAAAAAAATCTGTCACCGGGTACGTAATCTTAATGGTACTTAAGCCAACCAGTAAAGCAAAACCAAAAGAAGATAGGGAAAAAGGAAAATAAATAATAATAAAAAAAGTAAATAATATAAAGCAGGGAAAATAAATTAAAAGAAAAAAAAGAGAGAAAAAAATCTAAGGCGGTGTAAGAGAGGGAAAAAAAGATGAAAATAGTTACCTATCACCGTTGAGATCTTTTCCAACTTTTGACAGCCTCGATCCGGTGAGAGAAAAAAAAAAAAAAAAAAATTGTGGAATAGAAAAGCGGTTTAACGCGAAAAAAATCTGGCAACGCTGCAGATGTTCGAGAATTCCTCAGACTTGGCATTTTGTTTTTAATTCCACGTTACCTTTTCCCCACTGTTTCGTTAAGTCGAAAAAATGGATTTTCGATTATTTTTTTCTTCAGTGTCACGCCTTCGGATGCAAATATAAACTGTTTCATTATTAGACTTTTTTTTTATCCATAAGTTGTAACGATACCAGCTGGCGTCGTACGGTGATGGGCCAGCCCCGTTTTCAGTCATATTTCATTTGTACGATTCCCTTTATCAGATGGATCCTTCCACATTTCATTTTTACACTTGACGACACGCATTTAGCGGACATTTATCTGCACCCAGTTTTCCGGGAAAGGAATTAGGAATCCCACGGGACTGGTACATAAATCATCGCACAGAAAAGGCTTTCCGTAGAAACTATCTCCAAGACAGCCGCACTGAGATAGCTTGTTAGCCCACGCACTGTTGAGAAGGCATCGCTACAAAGCGTACTATTTATCAAATCCGTATTTAATCCTAAGAATATTCACTGCGAGTTAATTTATATTTTAATGGTTGAAAAGTGTTTCACATATAAAACAGAAGATGGCATATTTTTAAACACATATGTAAAAGATAAGGCTGTTTTTGTTTTCAGACACAAAATCCTCTTAATATTAATATTTTGTAATGATGCCCAAACTTACTGGAAATAAAATATTTTAATATGCTATTCATTTATTTTACTTTAGTTCATTGGATCTATACGGCCTCGTGATCCATCGCAACCCGAATTAATTCCCGCAAAAACAATTATTTACGGATCTCAAGTTAACAAAAGAAAAACTGCTTAGTAAATTTCATGTCTATAGGCTAATAGTTCAAAAACTGGAAATTTTATATGTAACGCCCACTTAACCCCTCGCACCCCTTATTGGAGTTTTAAACAATATGTATGAAATCTTAAATCTAAATGTTAAATTTACAACATTTATCTATCGAATGTTTCCATATGCTCAAAAATAATGTCTTTACATTTTGTAAACGGGCAAAGACATTAATGTTTGAGTCCAGGTCTTTAATGTAAAGTAAACATGGCTTTTATAGAAACTCTAAACTGAAAGAGAGCTTCAAAATTGCAAATTTATCTTTTTTAAATCAAAATAAACAAACAATACATACTGATTTAAACAAACTTAAAATATACTCTGATGTATCAAAATGTGTTGTCGGGAATGTTCATAAATAAGATAAACAAGAACACAAAAACGTTCTATTTTTCTTCATTTCACTTAAATATTTTTTTAATATTACATTTTTATTCTAAAATGTTTTATAGGATTTTACAAGCGATGAGACAATATAGTTTTTTTAAAGAAAAATTCACACTTTTCAAATTAAGCATTGCATGTATAATTTACTTAAGGTAATGAAAATTTTGTAAGGAAGAGTAATAATTTTTCTACTAGTAAATCAGTACTATTTTAATAATGTGGTTTTTTTTATTTATCCATTTATGCAGCTCCTAAATACTGAATATTTTCCACAATGATAAAGCATATAAAAACTTTTAAGAAAATCAGAAAATCAGTATTTTACAACAATTTAAAAAATACACAACTGTATCATGTCAGGTTTTAGGTATACTTCCCTGAAATCCTTAAAATTTTACGTAACAAATCAGACTTATCTTACCAAACTTAAAATCAACATCAGTCAACACTTATTTTGATTGGTAGGTACGGGAACTGCTTACCTATGGAGGAAAAAAAAAGGAAAATTACAAAAAATGCATATCTTTTCACACAAAACAGAATATTATTACACAAAATAAATTCAAAATATTTGCTTTGTGCTTTTGCTGACATTTCTAAAATAGTAGATATCTGAATCAAATAAAACATCTTCTGTACCTGTCACCGTAACGAGTCTCTCTGCCCCTCTAAAAATTTCAATGAATAACAAAATATATTAATACTTAAAACATTTTAAACATAAGAAGTCATATTTGAAAGAAAGTAATTAAGAAATGTTACAATATTAATACAGAGACTCCAATAACCTTATCTTTCTATTCTACTAGTTTTTTGAATGAATCGATCTACTTTTTTTCTCCCTCAGTAAAAAATGCGTTTCACATTTCCCTTGCTTAAATTAAAGGATCAGTATTCTTCGCTTAACATTAAAGAGTTGGACTCGAATTTGGAATATTTTTTTTAACAGATATAAAAACACTCCATATTGATATTACAAGGATTGTCCTAATGAAAAGTGGACAAGTTGAATAATAAGAATACCTTTATTGGAATTTAAAATAAATCGCCTTGGGCGTTGTAACACAGGCCCAATTGTTTCGAGAGTAGGTCTATGTCTTCGCCGTGTCTTCGTTCGATTGTGGTTGATTCTCAAGGAAGTCTTGCATAGCTTCCTTCATCTCATCGTCCGAATGTGAAACGTAATGCTCTCTTAAGTGAAAGAAGTGTAGAAGGTTTCAGGGAAACAAATCTGGACAGTACGGTAAGTGTTCCAACACTTTTCAACTAATTTTTTTAAAAGTTATCTGGGTTTCACGAGAGACGTTTAGGCCGACATTGTCATGGAGATCTGGTATCGTTTGCTACCCTTCACGAAAACTTTTGCACCAATTATGCGAACTAAGCCGTGCTCGACATAGACTGACCCCCATTCGCTGATATGCCCGCATTCAGCTCACCTTCCACAATCAGAAACCATACTACCACGCATTGCTCCAATATGGGCGCATCCATGAATAGCACGACTTTACTTTAGATCTATTTCCTCTACCATGAACATGTTTCATCATTGCACGTTGTATGCGGTATGCTGTCTTTATATGGAGCAGAACGAAGTTTCGTTTTCATGCTGGATATGTATGCGGTATGCACATACTATCTCTCTTTATACACATGCTCGGTAGCGCTGCAGTAGCTGTAATAATTTTGACGCAATTGCATGTGTCCACTTTTCATGTGGGCAACCCTTATATATTCTGGCTTCTCCATCCTACAGAGAACAGAATATTTTATCATATTACCCATTTTTTTATGCAAGATGACCCCCTTTTTTCTAGTATAAAATGTGTTTCGCATTCCCCCCCTGTGTTGTATTGCTAAGGGAGCTACCCCTTTACATGTGAAAAGGAAAAATTATCTATGGAATATTTTGAAATATAAAAAGCGCTGTATTAAAAGCAAATGAACATAAATTACATCATGCGAATTTTTCTAGAAGAATCACTTTCCTGACTTCTGTTTCGTTCAGACTCTCGTACATTTGGTGAAAACAACCTTTTGCATACATAAAGATTGGCTGTGACTTTTAGAGGAACTGTGTCTGTGTGAAAAAGTGATATCCTCGTAAATGTTTTTCAACAGTACGAACTTATGTTAGGAGAGAAAAATACGTAAATAATATTCCGAATACGAATTCTATTCCTCAACATTTAGCAAGGATAGCCTAGAATTTTTCAAATCGTCAAAATCTAAATAAGTCATCTATTTTTTAAGCATAACTGCAAAATTAGTATTGCAATATCACAAAAAAGCATGCCATCTTCATAAAGTCACATTTATTTTGCCGAATATACTAAAATGTCTTTTACTTTAATGGAACTGAAAATACTCCATAAAAAGAAAAGAGGGAAATATTTCTTTTCCAGTTTCGATATCTTTTCCAGTTTTCCGATAAAAGAAAACTCTCCCACTAAAACTCGTAGACTTCCCAACTTTTACCATCAACCCTCACAGTCATTTCTGATTCTCAAACCATTCCAGAGCGAACCACCAAACAATTGCAGGAGGGGGGATATCAGGGGAATTCCACATCCAGGGAAATAATACGGGGGTGAACTAACTGCCGACCCTAAAAAACAAAAAGAGGGTGTCAATTTAGGACCTGTCATGTGACGCATGTCTTTTCGTTCCAATCACGTTTTATGGCGCAGTTGCGCGTAAAAGAGAAGCCGACCTCTACCCCCTCGTGGGTAGGGTTCCACCGGAAAACACACGTGGCCAAACGACTTCAGCTCATAAAAATGTGGGAAAAGTGTATTTGCCTTGGAAAAAATATAAAGAAAAATAAAGGACAATTATCATAGATAACGTCAACGAATTCATTTATTTCTAACTAATCAAGCAACAAAAAGCCTCTAAGAAAAATTATTGTATGCATGAAAAACATGTAATTTGTTTTTGTATTTTGTGGTTACAACAGTGCTTTTCAAATTTTCAATATTTGCGACCAAATTTTTGGTCATTGTTTTCATCGTGCCTCCCTCCATGCAATAACAATGCAGTGGAATCAATAACAGTAGGCACTAAAGCTGTAAAATAACCTTAATTATAAACCATACAAATTATTAAGATAAATATTAAAAATTTTGTGTTACTTTTCAGAATCAGATATTTTAAGTAAGTTACTCTTAAGTTATAGGATAAGCAGTAGCGCACACGGGAATTTTTCAAGTGGGGGCGGGGGGGTCCGGGGTCGAAAGTTTACCATTCTTGTACTACGCTCCTTTTGATTTTGTCGATTTTCGGGAACAAAACACAGTAAAAAGCTAATTATTGAATAAATAATTAGCATTAATTAATAAAATTAATAATTAATAACAAATACTTAATTAAACTTTACGTACTATATATTTAGAATTATAATCAACCAGAAAAAAAAATCAAGGGCTTTGGGGAGGGGGCTCTGGACCACCAGGATCCCCCCCCCTTGTGCGCGCCACTGAGGATAAGTATTATGTTATTTTCCGTTTCTAATTTTTAAATTGGAGCAAATTGTAAAATAGTTTTTAATAAAAAGAAGGTACACAAAGGTTACCAAGTACCCAGGTACCTTGATATAGATAGGCCCTCAACTGCCAAAGAAGAAATCTTCCTAGATTTCACGTTAAGAGTCGAAATCAAAAAGCAATTTAGCAATAAATCACTCTTTGAATTTTGGGCAGGGGTGGATGATGAATTTTCTACACAGAAAACAAAAGTATTTCGTATACTATATTTCCATTTCTAACTTTAGTAATTATTATACTTATTCATAATTTGTATTGATAAATTAATTATTAAATACATTGTGCAGTTCTGACAAATTTATATTATATCACTGTAAACGTGCATTTTATTTTTTTTTATTATGTCAGAATGTATTTTGTTTTACTTCCTTTTAGTATTAATAATTTTTAAATAACTCTTTGTTTTAGACTTTTCTGTATATACTCGCGTACCCCACGTACGATTAACCCCCCCCCAGGGGCCCTCCCCACTGTTTGAGAACCGCTGGGTTACAAACAGCCTTAACATACATAGAAACAAACGTTCGAATAAATAAAACAACTTTGTATCACAAAAATCTATTTCCAAATGTGGGAAGGAATTTTTTCTTCAGTTTCAGTGTACAATTTATATGCGTATAAGACTTTTTAAAAGTATATTTACTAACTTTAATTTATTGTTGCTATTTTTGATGCGCATTCTACCTTTCTTTGGTGTCGAGAAGTTAAAATATAATAGAAGATAGCAGGCATAAGTTTTCCATTAGCTTAACAGCATTTAGCATTTTACATACATTAACATTTTACATACATTTTACATCTATAGAATATTTGTTGAATAAGGCATCGTCAAAGAGTATAGAATATCTACAAGGAAGTTTTTTTCAAACTTATTTTCAAATAGATGGCTTCTTAACATCTTTTCTATAAGAGACTTAACATTTTCTGTAAGAGAAAGAAAGAAAGAATGTTCTTCCTCAGACATCAACACAAATATTATCTTTGAATTTTACAATATTGATGTCTCCTCTATCAAAGAATGCAAATGTTGCTAAAAGTTTAAAACATAAATACTGCACACGCATAACACGGGTATTCATTAACACAAATGTGTTGGAAACAGAAAATTCTCGCTTAAAGAAACAGAAACACGATAGAGAAAATATTAAATATTCATCAAAATACCCAGGAAATATTTATCAAGTAGAACAAAAACAATTTGCTTCTTGCAAACATTTTCCCCCTCTTAATTCTATATTCACTCATTTCATAATGAATCTTTTTATTTCCTTTGATATACCGAATTGCAAAGAACACTTCAGCAAAACACATTTTTTTTATCTAAATAAAAGTTAGAAACTGTTTTAAGTGTGTGCGCAAAATTTCCGAACGGATATAACATCAATAAATCATGTATACATTATACCAAATTGTATTTCAATACCGGGAGTGAATATAACCCCATATTACAAGTATAGATGCAAATATCTTACAGATGGTTGGCTCCACGCTTGGGAAAATATACCAGAAGTAGGGAAAAGAACAGAAGTATTTAACAAAATGACGTCACGAAGGGTTGGCCCAACAAAAGGATGGTTAGGGACAAGATAAAAGGGATGGGGAGGCAAAGTTTTATTACTCTGTATTCTACTTCATTTTATTTCGCACATATTTCATACTTTCGGCTTCTCTCTTTTTTTACGAGAAGGGGAGAGAGAGAGAAGTTCGATACTCATTGTCCCTCGGTCCCAAAGAGGGTCGATTTACGAGGGGAGGAGGGGTCGACCCTGATGATGAGTGCTGGGAGTTGTTTAGGGGACTGAGAACACAAGGCGCGCAACACCGTTTATCTTTTTTCCGATACACCGCTATCGCATTCGAAATTCTGGGAAACTTTTTTTTCAAAATGATACATTTTTTTTAATGGAAGGTGGAGGTCATATTTCGAACAGGAAGCGAGTTAAAACGATAACTCGCGACACACAATTGAGAGGATCATTCGAATTTATTTTTTTATTTTGTGGTTTGCGGGAGCGTAGTTTGTGGTACCATTAAAATTGAGCAAAGTCGAGATGCTTTGAGGAGAATATTTAGTTGTTGTTTTTTTCTCCCTCTCTAAAAAGAAAATACTTTCCTGGGTGATTGCGTATGGCTAGTTTTAAATTCTTTTTAAGATTTATTATATACAGTGAAATACGTTTAACGGGAAAACGCTTAGGACGAAATATCGGTCAACAGCAAGTAATACAACAGTTTCGACAAACTGCTATGTCTTGTCATGCATTTTATCTCTTAAAACGAAACGAAAATCGCTTAACACGAAAAGTTTATCTTCTGGGAATGAAAAAAATACGAAAAACACCAGGCGCAGGTTCATCATCGGAAGGATTCGTTGCAGTAGACTATGATACTCTGTGTACAGCCCCACAATTATGGCAAATAAAAACATTTTGAAACTTGTTCAAAGCTCATATATCATTCTGCAAATTCCGAAGACGAAAATGAAATGAATAATGCAACTCCTGTTGTCACGTCATCTAAAATGTGGAGCATGATGAAAAGTATGCGCAGTATTTAGACACACATTCCAAAGGTGAAATGAATAACAAAATGGATGACATCGAGCAATTTGTTGACAATTTGATGTTAAAAAAAGACAATTCATATAGGAAAACATGAGAATATATATATTTTCCAAAAACTCAACAAATGTTTTGTTTTTCAAACAACTTCAGAATTTTGTGTTAAATTTCATAAAGTTCTTGTGAATGTTTTAGTTTCATTGATTTTTATTAAATACATGCATATATATATATATATGCATGTATTTAATAAATATATATATATATATATATATATATATATATGTGTGTGTGTGTGTGTGTATGTGTGTGTAAGAAAAATGAAATCTATAATATACTTAATTTTGCAATATCCTGTAACATAAATTCTTTTAACACGAACAAATATTTCAGTCTCCTCAATTTCATGTTAAACGATTTTCATTGTATTCAATTTCCACCGTGAAAATTAAGTAAAATTTAAAAGACTGACAAAACAGTAACTACAGATTTAAGAGCATCAAATTTAAAATAACAAAAATAGAAAAATCCTTCCAAAAAAAATATAGGGATTTTATCTGCTTTGATCGTACATTAATAAGGTATCCGAACACGTTGAAATGACCAATTTCAATCAAAACGCACATTTTTGAATTTTGTTTTTTCATTTTATTGAATGGAGCAATCTTTTGGCTTTACAAAACATATGTTATTTTGTCTCTACGTTGCATGGAAGTCGAGTTACAGTAAGTGAGATAAAATTAGAAAAATTGGAAGTGGATCTTGGAATTATCAGAAGGGGCCATTCAATTGTGGTTGAAAATTTGTCATGGCTAATCTGACAACTCAAAATATTATAAATGTATTTCTACGAAACTTTTCGAACCTGTTATTTCTATTATATTCTAGAAATGTACTAAAATAATTCTTACTGTATGAATATATATATATATATTTTGAGTTTTACGGCTGGTTATTTCAATAATAGCCTTCCAAAACATGTTACATTTTTAATAACGTTTATTCGATCAGCTCAAAAAAATTTATATTTTAATAAAACACTAAAATTTTAGTACATTCCCTAGATAAATGAGAATATAGCTTATTTTAGTAATATTTGTATTGAATTTTTAGTTTATTACTTCTTTCTCTAACTCCTATAAAGAATTTTCAAAAATTTTTTTAAGTTTCACTTATATTTGTGATTTTTATATAATTTATATAATTTATTTTAAATATTGCTTGTTAAGTATTAATACTTATTGAAAATGATCTCTAAGAAATGTTTACTTTATTTTAGGATATTATATTTTTAAAAAAAGTACTCAGAACACATGTTCGGATATATTATCAGAGAAAAAGAATAAAAAAAAATTGTTTGAATAAAATTTTGGATAAACACGAGAGAGACAGTTAAAAAAAACTATTCATAAAAATAGCATACAATTTTTATTTCACTCACGCAATTCTAAATTAAAAAAAGATACTTAATGAAACAAATACGCATGCAATAAGGGTAGTAAATTATTATCTCACATGATTTAACTGAAACATCACAAGCTTTGTCACAGTTTCAAAGAAAGAACAAGTTTTCTATCTACTTAAGAGTCATTCTTAATTTACTCGTCAAACTGATGGCAATCTCCAGAGACAGATGAAAGAACTTAACACCACGACACATTAATCGTGTGTTAACACACAAATTTATTTTTCTCTCTCTGCGACATCACCATGGGATCAAACAGACACTAAATAAAATCGATACTCCCACATTCGTCCAACCTACGCATACAGGGGAGCGTCATACAAAATATTACCAGGAGAGTTCCAGACTTAACTAGATCAATCGAGAATTAACGAAATCTGACTGTCGAGTTAAAGTTGTCTTTAGTGGAAAGTCAATTAAAATTCTTCGAGGAACACAGTCACTCGTTAAAATGCATCCAGGGGATGAAGGGGAGGGGGGCTCCGAGGAAAGAGAACTCAGCATTTCAACGTAACACGAAGATGATGCGTCTCAAGGGATATCTCTCAAAAGATCCTTCCTGCCCCTCTTGGGATGCGCCCCAATTTCTTAACCGGTCCTTTTAATTCCTTAATAGCCCCTTATCCTTCATCCTGGAGGGGCGTCTCTCCCGCAAAAGGGGCGAACGATCAGATTGAAATGCAGTTGGGCGCGAATTAATCAAGTCGAGAAAAGTTGCAGGCCGCCCCGGGCACAACTGATAGAGAGACGATAGGGCGGTGAGAGAAAAATGACCTTCGCAGCCCTCTCTTCAAAAATTGGGGAAGGTTTTAATGTGCAGAAGTAAAAGATAATTGGCCAATGGCTGATATGAATCTATAGGAATGCCTCCCGGTGTAGTTTTCTTTTCTACATTGTGCGAAATGTTAGCGAGAAATAAAGAAAAAAAAGGAGAAATAAAAAGAAAAATGGGTTATAATAACAAAATTGCCTTTTGAATTTTTGACTGGGGTTTTAAAAGGATGAGCAGAAAGGGAGAAACACGTAATTATAGATGATAAAATGCTTTGGAGATAATTTTCATTGCTCTGGAAAAGCCCATTTCCCCAAAACACACAGCAGGCTTTCTTTCTTGTTTAAATTTTAAATGTCTAGAAGCACATGTATTTTGACTCAAACGTTTATGAACAGATTTGAACAATGAAATTATTTCGCCATCACTTTTTGAATCCATGGACATACTTTTAACCTTATAATACTCTTAATCCTTGTATCTATTCGCCTAAAATGAAATGTAACTAAAAATTTAAGCAAATATAATAAGATTTCTCCATATTTACTATTTTTCTTGAATTTTTAGGAAGTAACTTTTTAATAATAATAATAATAACTTATTTAATCTAGACGGGAATTTTGATATTTTTGAAGAGTTTAATACAACAGCTAGATTATACCCCAATATGGCTCTAGGGAATATTTTCATATGATTTGAGGCGAGAATAAAATAAATAGTTTCAAAATTTTTTTATGCTTTAATTCCTTTTATTTATATAAAATATAAATGTAACACGTGTAATAATGGAATTTCTTCGAAGTCTATCCTCTCTAACTCAGGTATTTTCCGCTTAACCAAATTGGCACTTTGAGCTGGAACAATACCAGTCCGCAAACGAACATCACATCTGAGTAGCATATAAATAGTCACTGAGATATAGAATAGTTGCTAAGTGGACAACACAGCACACCAGTGAATTCCTGAATTACACTAAATTATTCCTGAATTATAGTCGAAGTTAGAGGATTGCCCTTTGGCGAGTTTCGGAGACTGCATTCAATTAAACATAAGCACTCATTACTTCTTACTTGTTAATTTGTCTTGTCAACGTATCCCGTAATAAGGTCTTACTTTAAATTAATAAAATTGAATTATATATATATATAGTGTGTGTGTGAAAATCTGTTTGTGTAATCATTTCATGTATGATTTATGGTTTCTCAATTCCTACTGCGTTCGGATTCCCCAGGAACCTCAGCGATGAGCGAGATCTCTACCTCAACCAACACGAGGAGAAGGTGTCGCTATACAGTCTTCATTTGGAAGTGATAACTAAGAATAACTCAGAAGTATTTCACGAATGGGAAAAATATAGTTGTTTACAACGACTTAATAACAACGTGTGATGTACCCAGTCTCTTTCCCCTAATTGCTAAGAGGGGACACCGATAAACATGGGAAAAAATTCCGTTCATTTCTCTTATTGCTGGGAAAAAGTTTCGCAAATGAGTGGTCAGAAATTCTGACAATTTTTTCTCATGCCAGTTTGAAAATTAAAAGAGACACCGGTACAATGTGCTCAAGGGTTCTCACACATCTGTGACGACAGCTCGTCTGAGACGATAGAACTCAGACTATGCGCCCAGACAGACTACCGCTATAAGCGGCGGACGGACAAGAGATCAAAGGGGATAGGCGGTGAGTGACGGTGAGAAACGAGAGGTTTATAAAGGGAGAGCGAGGGAGTACCAGAAATAGATTTTTACAGAGAGAATCCGATAAGAGGCCTCTCGTTAGCGATAGACTTCAGAGTCAGCAATACCATGGAGTCCGCGAATTAAGGTGGAGTCCACGAATTAAGGTGGAGTCCGCGAATTAAGGTGGACTTCGAACCGAGGAAGTTTCGAATCAGTACCCGCCTGGCGGAGATAGAGCCAGCGAGTTCACCTCAAACTCGGTGTGGAATTACCGAGAGCGAACTGAGAACTGTGGGCCCTTTGGCACATCATATTTATAGGACTTTTCTCTATAAGGATCTTTATTTAAGTATCATTATGCGAGCGATATAAGACATTGCAACGAAAGAGACTCTTTATCCGTGAACTCATTTTGCAATTAAATTGTAATGAAACATTTTTTTGATGATTTTCATACTGTGAAATAAATAGTTTAACCCAGAGCTGTTTGAAGTCATTACAAATGTTTGCCTTGTAAGAACGACATTTTGGATTTTTACTGAATTTCTTGACAGCCATATCCTGTAATAATTTTGTTATTCAATGTTGAAAGGGATCAACAAATCCTATAGACACATACGAGGAACTTTTGTGGAAAACTAGTTTGGGGGAACGCGCTTGCTACTCTAATCATTAAACTTTCGGACGAAAACTTATTAATGGGCTTTTTTCCCCTTTTAACAGTAATTAAATCAATTAATTAACTATTAATATAGTTAATAATAAACATTTTTGTGTACACAGCAGACACTTAACTCGAAATATATTTTATTAAGATTCCTGAAATTTTAATTCGCTTTTATTCATTTACCTCGTTGGAATTAAAATTATAGAATGTTTCTAAAAAACGAGATTTTTCCTTTTAAACATTAAGCGATAACGGCTATTTAGCATTAAAGTATAGGCGCTAGTTCAGCGTTTCTCAAATTGTGGGGCACGCCCCCCCTTGGGAGGGGTAATAACTCTACGAGGGGGGTGCGATCATATTAAAAAGTCGAAAACAAAAGATTAATTAAAAAAGTTACTAATTTACTGAAAGTGTAAGCAAACAAAATACATTCTGATATAATAAAAAAATAAAATAGACATTTACACTGATATAATACACTTATAAATGCACCAGCACTGCACAATGTGTTTTATGATTAATTTAACAATGCTAAGTTAAGAACAAGTTTTTTAATAATTACCAGTGCTTCCAGCACTTATCTTGATAATTTTTACAGTTTATAATTAATTCCTTAACTGCCGATTAAAAGTTACTCTATTCACTCCCCAGTGCCACTGTTTTCAGCGTAGGTGTGCGTATGGGATGCATTGGCGGAGGGAGAGGAGAAATAAATAGGAAAATCCTCTGAAATAAGTAAAACATTCGAAAACACTCTGTCCAGGTCCTTTTAATGCATTCCAAAGCCTTCGGAATAATTTTATGGTTAGAAGTGTACATAAAACATCGTACTTCGTAAAGACGTATATATACGTCCGGGGAAAATAACGCTTTGACTGAGCGAGACGTTTATATACGTCGGTGGCACTTAAGTCGTATTGTAGTTGTAGCATCGAAGTATAGTATTATTGAATTCAATACATTGGTATTGTATGAAGGGTGGCGTGATGAAAATTATGATTGAATATTGGGTCGCCAATATTGAAAGTTTGAGATGCACTGGGTTAGTTACTAAAATGGAAAACATTTTACGTCAGTAAAAATTGATTGCTATTTACTGAACTGTCCTTTTTCTTACTATAGTAATGTAAAGACGTGATATTAACATTGGTGCACTTTTTTACGCAAAAATAAATAAATAAATAAAGTAAAATAAAATAAAGCAAATCCGTTCCGTCTTCAATATTAAGCTAAGTCAGTCGCTGTAATCCCTCAAATGGTTCGACCGTACGTTGTACGGGCATCCGGGATTTTCTTTATGGTGAAGGCGGGAATTTTTGTTTGAAGGCAGGAATTTAGATTCTTGAAAATGTTAGATAAAGGACAGGGATTGGCAAGGCAATGTGCAATGTGTTGCTTGAGAATAAATGAAAATGGACAGAAAATCCAAAAAAAAGAAAAAAAAACCGATATTATCTCTATTCTCATTGCAATGTAAGACTCAGTATTATACTATACTTCAAACTGTGTGTGCATATATATACATATGCATATACAAACAAACACAAAATACTCAACCGTTTGATAAAAAAAAGAAACGAACATGAACTTTTTTTGTAAGTATGAGAGAGAGAAATTATTTTAATATGTATGAAACATTCTTCATAGCATACGAAATATATAAAGCAAAGTTTATAAAAAGCAAACATTTGGGTTTTTGTGTTCCACAATGATAAAATAAAAAGCAGTGTGCAATTTGTAGAATTGAAAATTAAAATAAAATTCTTCCACTTTCTTTTTCACATTGTGTTAAGTATTAGGCTTAATTACTTGCAATAAAAGGGGGAAAAAGTGTCTTTTTTTTGGAACAATTTGGGGGAAAAAATTGACCACTTAAGAGGTTAAAGAAACATGTATAATATCTAATACCGAATAATGACGGCATCCCATGAGTTTCCCATAAGATGTACATCTAAATATCAATTCACTTAACTGGCCTATACAATTCACGCTTCATGTGCTCTAAATTCGTTCATGCTCTAATATTTCGTAAGTTTGATGCAAAGACTTCCAAGTTACGCTGACCACACAATCCACTTGCTCCAAAAGATTTCAAAGCACGGAGCAGGATACAGAAGGAGATTCAACTCCTGGTCTTTTCGATAAAGCTCCGCCGAGTTAAGTTATTCGACCGATACTTATCAGACCTGTAATGGTTTTATTGAACCCTATCAAATCGTCTCCTGAACGGGATTTATATGCAAGCTAGTTGAGTGAACGTGCTTATCGGATTTGATGATTAAAATCCAATTTCTCTGGAAACGAAATAGCGTCTTCCAGGGACGAAAAGAAAACAAATTTGATTCCAAAATTTGTTCGCTATCAAGAGAAGATCGGGGCATTGAACATAGTCGCTTACCTTTTCGAGCACGGAGACAGAAAAGCAGAGCAATTTTAAGATGCGAAACGAATTGAAGAGAATTCAACAACAAAATTTGATGCGAGAGGGTCGGTGTTACATCAAAAAGAATTAAAAACCAAACAAAAGTATAGAATTTTGTGGATTTAGTAGACAAGATCTTGTCTAGAACCGAGTCTGTCGGTAATGAAAAAGAACTATTTCAGGTTTCTTTTGAGGGGAAAAAAAAATTTTAATGTGTGCAAGAGCTATTTCTAAATCATTCGTCTCAAATGTTTTGGAAAGGAACGCATAAGTATTTGACAGTTACGGAATGAAAAGATGAATGAGCTGAAATTATGAACATCTGAAATATGCAAAGCTATGCACTTTATGTAAATGTTCAGATTAAAATTCAGTTTTAGAATAATTTTATATGGAAAAGAAAGATTTCTCTCTCTCAACGATAGACATTTAAAAAAAAGGGGTTTGACAGAAAGCTTATTTTTGAGGATATTAAAATTCAATGATACTGTAAAAATTATTATGATAACTGAAATAATTGTTGCAGTAAATATAAATTTGTTTTAATTATTTAATAATAATCTAACCTAATCACACATGCATTTATAAGTTTTATAAATTTGTTTTTCCATTTAATCTGATTAATTCTTATTTCGAATATTTTGCAGAACTATTTTAATATCATAACAGTATGGCATATATTTGTGAAACAGAATTAAATTGTATAAAACCTATCAATATTTCGTATTTTTAAAGTCATGAGAAGAAAGCGCGCGCGCGTAAATACTTTTTGTTCATTTCATAAGAATTAATTTTTTTAAAAAAAAACCACCTTCAGAGCAAATAAGGCAAACATTTTTTTTTTGTCTAGTGTTCTTAAGTTTATTTAAAATTTGTGATTTATTCCATAGGCAGAAGCTACAAATTTTTATACCAACGCTCCAATAAATATCTCTGTTTTTTGCATAAAATATGATTCAACACTCCGATACTCCCTTAAAATTAGCATTGAAACTAAACATCGCTTAAAGCCAGATGATTTGAATGACAATCGATCAGGATGTTCGATTATATCGAATGCAAAACGTGAGCCGAAAATTTCATGATTGGTTCATTCAAAAAACAATTTTCGCTCGAAGACAGTAATTAACAGCTGCTGGAGTTGTCGTCGTCACTCATCTCTGCGAGCCCTCAGCATATAAAACAAGTTTGATTCACAGTATCATAGAGTAATATCTAATTAGGGGTACCAAGAGAAAGACAGGGTCGGGAAGCATGAAAACACTCATAGCATGAACAGGTGGGACAGATGGGCAGTTGGTGAATCCTCTTCTTGGAAAATTGACACTTGAACATCTTTTGAACTCGACAGGCAGTTGTATCATTATGCATAAAAACATCTGCATCGTCTCCTCCCCCTTCATGCTCTCCAAGAGAGACTAAATTTACTGACAGATTTCCACTTCGATTATCATTCGATTTCTAAAAGGAGTTATTTAGAATAGTGGAATATTACAAATTGTACCCGAAACTACTTCAGGAAATCTGATATTTTGGTATTAAGGTATCCGACTACGCGTTCGGAACCGTGATTTTGCAAAAGCGTATAAATGGATAACATTTATGATATTTAGTGTCACCTAGATTAGAAAATGTATATAAAATTATTTTAAGAATAGTATTACAATAAAAAAAATTTTAAGTATAGTATTTTGACAAAAAACAAACATAGAATGACCCATTTTCAAAATATTCTTGTTTTGTGAAAAATGCTTCTATTATAATAATATTTTGCATGTATATAGCTCAGACCTCTCTACAGAGGCTCAACTAGAATTTTTGAAATATATAACTTAAAAGTGGGTTTATATCCATGTTTTACGACAACAGAGTGCAGAAATTTTAAGAAAAAAACGCCGATAATTATTTCAATGGGTTGTAACTCTAAAAATAATGTGAATTTTTCAAAAATCCTAGTTCAGACTCTCTCTGGAGAAGTCTTTACTTTATATAAGTAAAATATTATTATAATAGAAGCATTTTTCACAAAAGGAGAACATTTTGAAAAAAGGTTATTCTAAGTTAATTTATAGCCGAAATATTGTATTTAAATAATTTTTTTGTCAAAATGTCCTTTAAACAATTTTATGTATGTATTCTAATCTAAATGATACTAAATATGATGAAAATTATCCATTTATGCGCCTTTTTGAAATCACGGTTCCGAATGTAGTCGGATACCTTAAGTATAGTAGAACTTATAAATATAAGTTGGATATTCATGTCACGCTTGTGTACTTTTGCAGTGTAAAAGTTGCTCAAATCAGAGTGGTCTCGATTAATTTTAGGTAATATCCCACTTTGAGGGTACGCGAGGGTTATTGACAATGGACTTTGTAATATTGAAACGTGGGAAACACTACTGAGAATAAACGAGGGCTTCCTTTAAGCTTGTATATCTCCTTTTCTTAATTTCTGCATGACGCAAACATGAGGATTTGATCCTTGATCACATTCAAATGCATCCGTCTCTCCACAACAGGGGTAGCCGATTCGTCAAAATTTGGATCAAAATATATTTGTGAATAAATTTTTTCCATTGTGAACATAATAAAATATATAAATACCGCTCAAAACTAGCTAATAAGCACTTAAAATAAACTGATTTTGTTAGCATCTTTAAAAGCAAATCCTAATATGGAGACTTGTAAAAAATGTAGAAATTCAAAAGTTAAGTAAGCACTAAGTGTTTAATAATTATTTAGAGTTAAATTATTTAAGTTACTAATTTTTATTTTATACCTAACCTAACTGTTTGAACCTGTAAAAAGTTTATCACTGATAAAACCTAAGTTTATATACACTTTTGTCTTTTTTATTATATTATTTTTAAATATCGACTACATATAGATTTACATTAAAAATGTATCTTTTGCTTAAAAATCCCGTAATAAACCTTTATTTTCCCTTTTTCATATTGCAAGGACAAGCTGAAAGTATCAGGCCCCAGAATTTAAACGTGTGTGAGCTGCCGTGTGAAAAACCGTGATCGTGTCAAACTTTTTTAGGAGTAGGGGGGGGATTGAGACGTAGCACAATGTTAAGACTAAAAATATTATTATATAAAGACTAAAAGTGTGATATATATAATTTGAAAAGTCTTTAATACTAAAATCCATTGAGAGAAGTTGCAATTTTTGTAATTGCTTCTTTTTTCTATATTTTTAATTATAAAAGCACCCATACAGTTAAGTATATTTTAATAATATTTTATGCATATTTATTAGAAGACGCAATATTTTGCACATGGAAAATATATTTCAATCAGTGTAGATAGAACTTCTAGGTGTATCACATCTGGCCCGCTAAAGGAAATAAAAAAAAACTGCCCAGTGCTTTAAAACAATAAAATTGTAAAATAAGCTCATCATGAACATATACAATTCATAAACATGTGTATGTAATTTAATAGTATTTTTAATTAGCTTTTTGATTATCAGTAATCTTGTCATACAGATTCTCAATAACACTTAACATTGTTTTTTTTCATTTGAGGGATCTCCAAATATGGTTATACGTCAATATTCAAAATTTGGTTTTACTACTTATATAGTTGCTACAGTACTGTTATCAAACTTCATTCTGAAGAACTATTTCCTTATTATGTATATTTTCCTACTGCATTCATATATTCATCACATGAAGAAGCAACACATGCAAAATACACGTTGTTGTTGTCGTCGTGTGTTTATTACTGGGATACATACGAAAGACGTGAGATAGATTAACAGAAACATATAACACAACTACAGAAGAATACAGATTTTATTACATGCGATGATCCCAGCATATAACAAGAACAGGTGCGCTGCTTTTCCTTTCGAGACGGGAATCCATTTCAGGCGAAAGACCGACTTCTTTCCCGAAGAAGATACAACCAAGTCTTACTCGGGATTCGAACCCGAACCCACTCGGTTACAAGCCGAGGGTCATAGCCGAAAATACACGTTCAAGCAAATATATATTTGCCAGGTCAGCGACGCTGACTGCTGTTCCGTTGGGACTGGGGGTTCGAATCCCGGAGAAGACATGGATGTTTGTAAATGTATAGTACCTTCGCGGCCTGGGGGTACTTTAAATAGCCATTGAGCCGCATGTCCTCTCGTGAGGTTGTTGGAAGGGGAAGAGAGGTGGGAGGCCCCTGACCACCCCCAGGGTATTCTCCCTCTAAATTGGGGTGAAACCGAGCTAAATCATTCTGTCACCTGTATGGTGTTCTAGCTACGGCTAACGACAGGCGTCACTTAGCCCTTTGCCATGATGAATTTCGTGGGCCTTAATCTGACCTTTGCCGATCAGGTGGCATTAGTAACACCATATATTTTCCATGAAAAATATTATTGAGGAAATATAAATTTAAACTTTTAATTTTTGAATTTTTATTGGATTTAAAAAAAACTTTTTTAAACTTTATTGAACCCTAATTTTTTTTCCAATGTCTACGTCTTATATTTATAAGCAAGCTTTTACATTTAATATGGACAAATTATTTTGAGAAAATTCAGAGGCCTATAATTTAAATTCTTAGCAACTATAATAATAATATGCTTTTCTGAGAAAATAATATGCATTTTCGTAAAGCGTATCTATACGCAGCCTCCATATTAATTAGCCCTTCTAACCAATGAGATCATTTTTTTTCAAAGCATTATAGGGACACATAGAAGCTTTTAAGAGTACAATTTAGGTTAAGAATACAGCATTTTTAATGTGCAATGCCTGTAATTAATACCTTGGACTATTCGTTAGGTAAAAGATGGAGCAGCAGATCGTATAATCGGCTGCTTTAAAATCATCAGGGTCCGGCTTTTCGAAGTAATTTGTATATTGGTCCACCCTTCGCCATTTTTTATCGAAAGTTGTGATCTCACTGGACTAAAGCTCACTCACTGCGATGCCATCAAACGATAAAGTGGGATTCTTTTCTGCCTGCCCCCTCTGCTGCGCAGCCGGCGCACCCCTCACTGGACGTTCTAGCTTTTCAACTCGATGTGCCTACTAAACATAGATCAGAACATAGAAAAATAATAAACGCAATAATAAAGTTAATTTCCTAAGGGGAGATTACAGCCCCCCTTCTCTTTCTGTAATGGGCTTCTTTATGATTGGTTGTCGCCACACCTACTTACCATTACGTTCTTACTTTCGCTAACGAGCTACACGACGGGAAGACGCTCGTATATTCTTTTATTTTTAATCATTATTATTTTTAGTGTCTTCAATATACTATGAGCTCCTTGTCAAGGTGGCAGAAGTTGTGTCAACTAATGTTACTTGTTAAGGGTTGTAAAAAAAGAACGTCTTTGGTAGAAAAAAAAACTCGACTTTTCATTTTTTTTCATAAGACATCCAATGATACACGCTACATATTAATAGGATCAATATTGTTAAAGAATAATACGTCAATAACTGTATTACATTTTGACTTGAGTGTAAGATTGAAAATATCCCATTGTACCATCTTATTAATTCTTTTTGAATTAATCCGCTTCTCAATGTATTTTATATTTTCTTTTTTGTGTTTTACTATCAGGTTTGATTTTTAACTCCCAACTGCATTTCGAGAAATACCGTATACTGTTAAATATTCTTAAGGCTGTCTTCGGCTAATGTTAAAGAATAGGAGCCAAATTCGGAATATTTTTTCAGATAAAAAAAAGTACTTAAACATTAATACTATATTCCAGCTTCACTATCCTATAGAGAATCACTTATTTTATCATACTACTCATTTTTACCCGAATTGATACATTCTTTCTTTTAAAAAATGTGTTTTACATTTTTATCTCCTATACCACAATGCTAAATGGGCTATTCTTTTACATGTTAAAAGGAAAAATGGATAATTTATGAAATGTTTTGAAATTTTAAAAACATTATATTATAAACAAATACATGAGTTACAATGTCACAAATTTTTATAAAAATGAGGCCATTTTTCAGTCCGAAAGAGTGTGCTCCACGTTTTGTTCACACTGTCAAACATATGGCGAAAACAGCCTTAAAAGATATCGTTTATTAAATGGGTTCTTGTAATATTTCTCAAGTATATGAACCACTCCAATTTATTAATATAAGATATAATTGGTTGGAATTAACTTCATTACAAAACTGCTCAATGAGTATTGGTAACAGATTTTAGAATTTTAAACTTTATTCAAATGACAAGGACAATATGCAAAGGCGTAGTTACCACCATATCAATAATACGGGGCCTTCAAATAACAGGGGCGCCAGCATATGTAATATTTGAACACTTTCAAATAGGTTTTATTAATGCGATCATTTTTATTTTTGATAAAGAGACCTCCGAGGAATTTTGATACAGGACCCACTCAAGGTTAGCTGCGCCAATGAAAATATCTAAAGTAGTATAATAATCTTTCCTCAAATAATGAGCTTTGTAGAAATTTAACATCAAACTCACAATTTCCAGACACAAATCCCAGGCTTTTCCAACTAAACGTGGTCCCAATTAAAAATTCTGAAAGAATAAAAAAATTTCAAAGTAAAAATTCCTTACTACAAATCCTTTTCATATCGTACGTAACTATGCATGAGTTCTTTATTCCTGGTATATAGCGATTGTATATGGAACCAAATACTATAACAGAGTTCATTAAAAGATAAGCTATAAAATCCATGTCTAATTCCAACTCGAAAATTCGAGAGAGCGTTGTTGAGATAATACGCTTTCAACCGCAACAGTATAATTGGAAATACTACAGTTCTAATCGCATTCCTGAAAACTGTGTCATACAACTTAAGTTCCACAACAATCTACATTATTATATGACTTTCTATGGAAACGAATACAAATCTCTCGCGTATAGTCTACAGCTTTAATGGTAGAACTAATTCCAGTTGTAATTGGAATAACTGCAGAGATTATTGTGACAGAAATTCAAAGTACATTTTGAATCTTGTAATAAATTTGTATACAAATGCCAGTATAATCATAGCAATCGAAAAGATAACAAATTAGTATTTTTTCTGAACAATAAATATTTTTTCTTATGCTAATTAGAAATGCGTTCTGGCTCAGTGGTTCCCAAACTTATATACTGTATCCATGAACCTTTTTTATACAAAAAATAGCTATGATACCCCAAGTGAAAAATCTCTGTAGGAAAAGTATGATGTCCCGAAAATGTTTAAAAAATATATGATAAGCATTTATATAAGACTATTTTATAAATACGAGTAACATAAGTATAACTTTGGTTAACGAGTTTATGTACAAGTTATCAATTGTATTCAATAATACTTATGTAACGTACTTGATCTTCTTAAAAAGGATAATATACTCTTTTTGGTCCAGAACAAAGGAAAAATTGTTGCATTCACTTCACATCTTCCGACTTTGCTATATTTTAGATATGATATTGCATGTAACGGAGAGATTTCGTTTAAGTTTAAACCTCATAGACGGACGCACCTTCAATTGGTCCGACTTCCACCATGTTATGCTAGTTATTACTTGTTTTAAGTATCTATCTATAACATGTTAAGTTAAAAATTTTCAAAACACGTAAGAATCCCAGCAATTTTTTAAATTTTTTAAGCTTTTATGAGTGAGTGAATATTAACGTCGCACTGTTCAAATACACGAAGGCTTTTTGGTGACGGACCTCGTAATTTTGAACCATGGTCAAGTGTCAAAGGCGACACCTGAGATGGCACGTCCCTCTCCTAACTACTCCACCAGGAGGACATTTGAGCTCTCGACAGATTTAACGTGCATCGCTTCGCTACACGGTGAGTCTTCAGCGGTACTAGGCTCAAACTCATGACACGTCGGCCACGATCCGATACCTTGACCACTAGGCTACCGCGGCCACATTTTAACTTTCATAACGAGGGAATTGGCTACAAATATTTTACTTCATATCAAACCTTTTGCAAACCCCTTAAGTTTAATATGCTTAACCCCTTCATTTCAATTTGCTACGAAACCCCTCAGCAGTTCTAAGAACCCCAATGATCCGTAGGAACCACTTTACGAACCTATGGTCTAGTCCAGCTCCCGGACATGACTTTTTGGGAGTATACCTCCACTGGCTTGGCGTGGCTTCTAACGAGGCCAGCCCAATCTGCGCCATGCCAAAATGGGTGGCGACCACCTGCTCCGATGCACTAGCCTCGATGAATACCTTACTGACGACATCATCAATTGGTACTAGGATGCTCGACGTCAAATGGTCAAGAAGCCAAGCAGGGGCGTTAAATAAATAAATAACTTTAAGAACCCATGGTCTAGTCTAGCGGTCGCCAACCGATAGTACGTGAACCATTTTTGATGATCCACAGAAAAAACGGACATCATTTATATTTTTTTATGGAAATTCAGTTTTATAAAAACTGGGAAATAACAAAACGCACAATGGAATATGAATTGTTCTTTGATTTTAGTTACTCCTTTTAACGACATTCCTTCTTGAGTTTAGCGAAATTCTAGCTATTTAAGCAGGTGTATCCAGCGATATTTGAAATCGAGGGTTGGCAACCATGGTAAATTGGCGGCATAACACTTCAATTTGTGTTGTTGTTTATTATCCTTCTTGAACGACAGAAACATCTAGATCAAGTCCATGAACCCGTGCATTTTTAAGCAACGAAGAACTGCAGCATGTCTTGAGTGTAGCTGGCTCTTATGGCAAACCAGCCAAAGTGTGGGTAGGATCGGCTTGGGTCACATTGCAATACGAACAAAGAGGGTTAACTTTAAGACCCGCCACATGGCGTTCAGTTTGAGTGTGTCCACTGCAAAGATTGCGTTTCATCTCCACTACTGCTTGTCCCAAGCAAAACAGCACCATGATGGTTCCCTTCATACCAGTGGCGTAGCATGGGGGTTGCAAGGGCCCCAGGCAGCATACAAAAAGAGGCGGCGGCAAGCATCGTGATATTTAAATTCAAAAAAATATTTCAAACTCCAAATTGCACCCGTCATAATGTTGAGATTTTTTTAAACATCTGCCATCAGTAATACTAGTTGCGAGAGAAGCTTTTCCAACCTAAGATTAACCAAAAATTATCTCAGATCGACTATGTCCACGTTAAGGATAACAAATTTAGCTATTCTGGCAGTTGAATATGGCATACATATTGATATTGAAAATTGTACAAAATATTTTGCTATAAAATTTTTTTAAAAAACGCGAAAAGTGCATTTTTTTTTCAATAAAAAAATTTAAAGTTTTTTTTTTTTACTTTTAATAATTTTTTTGACTAATAATTTAAATAGAGAGGCAACAAATTTCCGGTCGTCCCCAGGCGGCAAAAACCCACGCTACGCCACTGCTTCATACCACTTGCCTCCAAGAGGAAATGATATCTTGTTTGCCCAGGGTGGCTATTTCTGAAAAAAGTAAGGAAGCTACCACGGGTAGAATCTTTATGGCTGTCCTCTCGGGCCAGACCACCTGCTATTTCATCCCCACAGACATTCACGTGCGACGGTACCCACTGAGAAATAATCTTAACATTAACACTCAAGCAATTTAAAAGCTGACTTCAATTTGTTGATATTGCTTTGCGTTATCAGTTTATTCTTGATTTTCGATAGGATCCTTTTCAGTGTTATGGAAATATAAATAGAGATGTTTATACATAAGTGACAGTATAGTTATAGAGGTCCACCATATAGATGTCAATCATATGAGAGGTTGGCCAAGTTTAAAATTACACATTGAGGGTTCGAATTTCTTCATTGATTGATTGATTGAATATTAACGTCGCACTGTTCAGCTACACGAGGGCTTTTGGCGACGGACCACGTAATTTTGAACCATGGTCAAGTGACGTGGACGACACCTGAGCTGGCACCCCCCTCTCCTAACTACCACACCACAACAACGGGAGGACGTTTCAGCTCTCGACAGATTTAACGTGCATCGCTGCCCTACACGGCGGGTCTTTAGTGGTACTGGGCTCGAACCTGTGACAAAGCAAGCCACAGTCCGATACCTATACCACTCGGCTACCGCGGCCACTCGAATTTCTTCATAACAAAGTTCTAAAGTTTGGTGACCACTGCTCTAGTCGGTTCAGAAACATGCTGTACTCTAAAACAGGTAAGTCGACAATATTCTAGATACAAAATGTAAGTGTGTAAAAAATATACATTGTATAAAAAAATGTATTTAATTTACATGACTTTTATCAAAGATGGAATGACGCTATCCATTCCAATCTAAGAACATTTTTTTAAATCCGTCCGTGTCTTTTTAATCCTTGCTTGAATTGGTGTTACAAAGACCGAACCAGATGAAGAAAAAGATTGGAAAGAGGAAGGGGGAAAGGGATTGAAGACTTAATTCAACGGCAATATTTTCCGTCAGGCGATTACGAAAGGATTATTTCTTCCGGAATCTCTTCCCCTATTTGCATATGTCGGAAACAGAGGATTTGCTTCCTCTTTCTCCACAAAGATAAGAATTTCAATTACAACAGATACTTTTTTTATCCCGTCCTTCCTCTCCCCTATCAGGTCCCTTCCCCCACCGTGACGTCAGCAACTTAAATAAACATAGGAGTCCCGAACAGATACGCGAGAAATAAAATGCAGGGAAATAAGAGAGGGAAAAAATTCAGGAAATTAATCTTCGCTCTGGAAATGATAATTCCACTATCCAATCAAGAAAGGATAGTGGAATGAAAATTAATTGGAACGATTTATACATATCGCTCTTGGGTTGGTTGCTTTTTTCCCCCTCTTTTCCACAAGTATGTAAGATATGAGCTTTTTTTTGTTTCGTGAACAGTTACACGATTTTCTCATTCCCTTCTATAAAAGAGAAGATGAAAATGTGCGATTGTGAAAGGGGAGAAAAAAAGGGAAAAGTATCCATATTAGGGAAAGAATAAGTATTTCTGTGGTTGTATTAACATCAACCGCAAAACTAATTCGGTTTTCATTATTTCGGGTACAAAAGAGAAGATTCGCACTATAGAAGATTAGGAATAATCGAATTAGTATGGAACAGTCTTTAACGAGTCTGAAAAGGATAAGATCCAGGAATAAAAGTTACGCAGGAGAATATTGAAACGTATTTCCTATTAACAAATTAGGAGAAAAGATATCTTTAGTAGCTGGATTATATATAAACTAGAGGTTTTATTATATTATTCTTCGGTTTTATTTTCTTGCAGCGAGAAATCTTGTCTTATGGAAAAGCCATAGCTCTCTACATTAGCGAAGCAAGATTAATTAAAAATATTTATAAAAATATCCGTAGAAATCCAAAGTTTCTTTAGGCGTATTAGAATTTTTTTTCGTGGGTATTGTCTTAGGTTTTCAAGGATAATATTAATATTTCGTTTCGAATAGGACTGTCTTCCAATTTCGTTCCATTTATGGCAGCCTCTTCTAGAAAAGAGCTTTTAAAAACGGAATAGTATATTTAGGGAAATGGATGTGCATATTATCTAAATTAGAAATTGAATTAAAGGTCTTCATGATTAATTCGAAATCAACAGCGTAACCACATCTCTCTTATGAGGGGATACATAACAAACATGTAGAAACCTCCTAGACGAAAGCGCTGAGAAGTTATCTATATTATACAAATCAATAAAAAGTTAGGTGCATTCAACTACAGATTTATTTTAATTTAATTCTTAAAATAACGTAGAAATTTCACTAAATTAACTTGATTATACTCTGTTTATTAAAATAAGTTTTATGTAACTTGTTACTTTTATTTACAAATTTTTCTAAATTAAAATATCTACACCAACTTTATGTAATAGCTACACCCAGTGACGCATAAAAGGGGGGAGGGATCCTCGGGTCCGGATCCCTCCCCAAATCCCTTGATTTTTTTTTCCGATTGATTATAGTTCTATGCATACAGTACAAAAATATTTAATTAAGTATTTGTTATTAATAATTAATTCCGTTAATCAATGCTAATTACTAATTCAATAATTAATTTTTTTTCTGTTTTTTGTTCTCGAAAATCAACAAAATCAAAAGAATATGTTGGGCGGTGTATTTGAAGCTTGATATCAGAATAGTGAACTGTCGACCCTGGACCCCCCCTTCCCCCTTGAAAAATTCCTGTGTGAGCTACTGGCTACTCCACATAAAAGAAAATTATGTAAGTAAACTTGCATTAATTTATTACATTTTTTTCAGTTATAACATATTAAGGGTTCAAAAAATTATAAAACATTGATTTTAAATAAATTTCATGACTGTTTTATATGGAAAAATATTTCTAGCAATGAAAAGTTTCCACATAAGAATTCACCCACAGCATTAATTCAGTACTAGTATTTTTCAGTACAAACAGAGCTCTGCAAAGTTTAGATTTTTTGCAGAAAAATATTTTCCATTATAATTAAGATCAATCCTTGAAATTTAAATAATGTATGTGTGTGTGAAAAATGTTTCTGTAATTTATATGGAGTGTTTTAGTACTTGGACGTCCTTTGGTAATGCCATTGACTACAAAATCTCGTAGTACATAATAAATCAGGAATTCAATTTT
Organism: Trichonephila clavipes; assembly: GCA_019973935.1. Taxonomy (NCBI): domain Eukaryota; kingdom Metazoa; phylum Arthropoda; class Arachnida; order Araneae; family Nephilidae; genus Trichonephila; species Trichonephila clavipes. Next base: position 41,846 of record BMAU01020023.1, read on the forward strand.
TGTCTATGTCAAAACAGCTCAATTAAAATATTTATGTTTCAGAAACTTCCAAATTTTGTATACTTTAAAGTTTAGGATCAGGGAAACTTCCATTGCATTCCTCCAATTTGACGAAAAAGAAAATAAAGCATTAAATTTACAGCACTGCTTAAAAAAAAAGCGAAGAGCTTAAGAAGAGAACTACACGTAATCATATTACCAAACCCCAAACGGAAATACCAACCTATGTTTCTTGCATGCCGCTTATGAATCATAAGAATTCTCCATTTGACGCAAGCGTTCGAAATCTCTCATTAAAAACTTGCAGCGATTCCGCTGATGAAGATTTACTACAATCTGGAGAATCATAAAAATCATCCACGGAAAAGATTAGGAAAGCATCCTCCCACTCAAAAATCCAATCACCTTAAAATTTATACGTTTCCGAAAGTTGGTACAAGGCGAAAAAGGGGACCGTAGACCGGGGGATAGTCCATCATCTCCGAATGTAGCGAGAAGAGGCGGCTTCTCACGAAAATTCCACATCCTATCCATTATTCATTGACGGCGGAACCATCCCCCCGGACAAAAACCAGAGAACCTGAGCGGTAAACAAGTTCTTTGCACGAGGAAGTGCTGATTTATTTATTTAGGATGCGCTCTTCCACAGTCCGATACCTTCCCAGAAGACTCAGAAAGGAACCAATGCGGGCGGGAAAAAAGAATGTTGTGCCTCGTCTTCTGAATCGATGCTGACTGCATTGACTCGCTTCGGCACACACGCTAGCAATTACAGCACAGTGAAAGGGAGAAAAGCTTTTACTCAGCGTTTAACACGCTATAAAGGAGTCTATTACACAAGGAAGGAATTCTTTTCGTATTCTTTAGGTAAGAAAGGCGGCAGGGGTTGTTATAATGAGCAAGAATAGTTTTTGTTATTGCATAGAGAGTTTTTATGTTTCAAGAAATGTTATGAACATTGAAACCAAGAAGAAATCACATCATATGATATAATAATACATATTAATGTGTCCCAAAAAGAAGTAAATTAAACTTAATATTATTTTTAGTAATACTGCACTGTATATAAAAAGAAACTCCTAATTTTTCTTTTCGTCGATGATTTTTATACTAGGGTTGGGGCAAAAGTCATGGCAACTGGTTTTTTTTCCTGAAGATACCGGTCCGGTTGGAAAATGTGACATATACAGACGAAAATACAAGGTGTTAACTACATGTTTGCACAATGAATAGCACTAAAATATCGTAACACATTAATTCATTATGGTAGTATACAGGGCAATATGGTCTTCACGGTTCAAAAGAATGACAACACAGTACACCCACCGTGCTACTGTACGGTATAGTAAGGCATTTTTTTCTCCAAGGGCTTCTACTAATTCACTGTGATATTCCATCGCATTTTTCCCTCGGAGAACGGCTATTTTGATGGAAGAACGTTGGGTTACTTCCATCCAGTAGCGCACACAGGAATTTTTCAGGGGGGGGGAGGGGTCCGGGGTCAAAAGTTCACCATTCTTGTACTATGCTCCTTTTGATTTTGTCGATTTTCGGGATTTGATTTGATTTAATATTAACGTCGCACTGTTCAGCTACACGAGGGTTTTTGGCGACGGACCACGTAATTTTGAACCATGGTCAAGTGACGTGGACGACACCTGAGCTGGCACCCCCTCTGTCGATTTTCGGGAACAAAACACAGGAAAAAGCTAATCATTGAATAAATAATTAGCATTAATTAATAAAATTAATCATTAATAACAAATACTTACTTAAATTTTACGTACTATATACTTAGAATTATAATCAATCAGAAAAAAAATCAAGGGTTTTTTTGGGGGGGGTCTGGAACCCCAGGATCCCCCCTTGTGTGCGCCTCTGCTTCCATCACGACACTCACCAACTGCCTGATTTCACAGCCCTCGCTGCGCTACTACCAGCTATCACAGAGTCATCTGTTCTTTTGTATACACACGATGCTTGCAGAACTTCCCCACGACACATATACGTTTGCGATCCATTCACATATATACAAGAAAAAAAATAGTTGCCATGATTTATGTTGCAATCCTCGTATACAGTTTTCAGTGGCGTAACGGGGTATATTAGGGCTTCCTTGCAAACTCAGGTTTTGGGCCCCCAAGCCTAAATACGCACTTAGCGTCAGTCAAGCTTTGAATCCCTTCCCGCCGTGCGGGGGTGTACGTTACGCCACTGATATAGTTGTAAATAAAATGCTATTTTTTATTCATCATAAATACTGATAGATTACTCATCACTCCAACCTGAAACAACGCTACGATAGCCTATTGGTTATGGCCCCGAATTCGTGGCCAAAGTACATCAGGTTCGAGTCCTAGAGCCACTGAAGACCCACCTCGTAGAGCACGTGATAAAATATGTGAGCATTCGAATCACTTGTGGCCCCCAGTCCCATATCTGGCTGTTGTTGTGATATAGAACTATCCTGCTTTGAAGAACTGCATTCTGATTGGCTGAGCCAATCGTACATAAAACTTCGCTTCTGGAATATAAAATTTTGATTCATTATAGAGAACTGAGTGGCTGAGACCGTGGCAAGTGAGGAGTCACCTCTCATTGGCCAATGAGGTCTAAAAAGTTACCAGCTGTGTAGAGGGGATCAATGCACTTTAAATCTGTCGAGGCCCAATATCAATTTAGAAGGGTGTCACCTCAGACACTGTCATCGTCACTTGACCGAGGCTCAAAATTACCAGGTCCGTTGCCAATAGCCTTCATGTTTCTTTATAGTGTGACGTTAATATAATATTCATTCACTCAGGGAAAAATATACCAATATGCTACGTCAAATAGTTAACTATCATCATCAGAATCATTCTTATCGTAAATTGAATCATCCTCAGGACTACTCACGTTGTTACGTATATGCCTTTAAAGTTACGTCTTCTTCGCCGCGGTAACCTAGTCTTTATGGTCTTGAACTCGATGTTGTTTCCGTCGAGCCATGGGATCGAGCTCTGGCACCATTAAAAACCCGTCATGTAGAAGAGCTGGTTCAGGTTAAACCAATCGAAGCTCAGTCTAGACATTGGCGTCGTATGGCAGTTAGGAGAGAGGTGTTAACTCAGGTATTGAGTTCGTCGCTTGACCATGGTTCAAAAATATGAATTCCATCACCAATAGTCATCATGTTGCTTCAGAGTCCGAATTTATAATTCAGTCAGTCATGCTTTCTTCATCTAGTAGCATGCTTCGATAATAATTAAGTTTTGACGATGTTGCAAGTTGTGTAAGGATCCGAATTTCGGGAACGTAAGAAATGTTTTAATATTTGTACAATACATATAATTTTTTTCCATTTTTCTTCTGCACGTTAATATATAGAGTAGGTTCTAATATAATTGCAAATGATGTGCAATGTTATGAGATTAAGAAAGCTTATAAGAAATATATTATCGATATAAAGAATCAAAACTGTTTTACTATTTTTTATGTTCAACAAATACATATTTTTAAAAATAATGCTACATTACAGAGCCCCAAAGGCCTATTGGTGAGCAAAATTTCAAATAAATAGTTTAAAAACTGCTGCAACTAATTTTATTTTGCTACGAGTAATTTTAAAACTATGGATACCAAATTACTGCCCATGGTAATTTATATGCTAAGTTAGAATTATTGTACAGTCACGAAATTCCTAATATTTGCAAAATTAATTTATAATTTGAGTTTTACTTGTGAAATTACATTATACATATATGATTTATAAGTTTTATTTTATATTATAACAATCAAATCCATTCACTATTCAATAACCCCCACTAACACTCAAAGAGGAAAAAATAACGACATGAATACCTTACTTATTTGAAAAAATGCTTATGTTATAAGTACGTATAATGCACATGATATGTCATAACTTCCTAATAAAAATGAATTACTAAATAACGTCACTGAAAAAGAGTGTACTTTTTATACCATTTTTATATAAATATATATTACAATATCACTTTAATTAAGATCAAATATTTCAGTTTATTTTTAAATTTGTACATTTACTTTAGTTGTTGATGTTTCTAATGCCACCTGTTTGACGTAGTCAGATCGAGGCCCACGAAATTCATCAAGGCAAGGGACTAGAAGTACGCTTGTCGTTGGCCACCATACAGGTGATAGTACGAATTAGCTGGGCGAAATTCCCCAAAGGGACGATAGACGGTGACACCACCGATCTCCACCTCCACAATTTAGGCATGCAACTGAAGGGGAGGGAAATATTCTCCAGTCTCTTACACTCGTGATTCAGCCCACAAGATTTTTGGACCCACTGATTTAACGAGCACGTACTCCGTGTGTACTCGGAGGGTATTTGGTGGCATCGGGCATCGAACGCAAGCCTTCCGGTCTGGAGTCCGACACTCTAACTACTAGGCTACCCCGTACCACATTTAATTTTAACTATCGCAATAATTTTAATTTTACATTATCATACATTATTCTTATTTACGTAAGCATTTAAAAAAAATTAAAAGCACGAACTGCCGTAAACAAATGTAAATTAAACAAAATATGATCATACACGAAAACTAACGCAAATATCAGTAAACTCACACGTTAAGAAGCATTTCTGGGATTAAAAGATAACCAGCTACTGAAAATTCCTCATATAAATTATCATTTTGCACTATAATAAAGCCCAAACATAACATGTCTCTATTCAACACATTTTAAATCTTGTCTCATCTTTTACATTGTTAGAACATTTATATGATTCTCGGATGAGGCAGTCGTCTGAATTTGCTTTAGAAATTTAAAGTGAAACAGAAGGAAGAAAAAAAAGTTTCATTCCTCCCAACACACGCCTCTTTTGTTAGAAACACGCACAATTCAACTTCGACTGCAAGAGATTTGGACACAGCGATGAATTTACCCCTTCACTCCGCGTGGAATTTACATTATGAACGCATGGAATAAGCCTCCATCTCGCGTCTCTATCTCCATCTCTCTCTCTCTCTTCTAAGTCTATTGCTAAAACTTTTCATATTAATCGCTGCACCTGCCTGCATCTCAGGTGAAGAGGTTTCAAACAAAGCTTTGTTCCCTCTCCCGGAATCTCGGTTGAAAAGTTTTAGGAGGGAAGATAATAAGAGGGAAGAAGAGAGTTCATTTCAGCGATTATAAAACAAAACTATAATTATTTGAAAAAGTCGGAATTAAATTGTAAGAATAACCAGTTTATATTAAAAAGGGGGGGTTCTGAGTTGATTGGAGAGTTCCTTTGAGGACTAAATGTTCTAAAAGCAATAATTTCGCTTTGTATTGTTAGTTATAAATCAAGAAGCAATTAAAGGGCTTTATTATAATTGAATCTGTTGGTTTGAAGAAGTTAATTGAGTATACTAGTAGAGTGTTTAAGGGGATACACACACATTAAGACCGGGACCGGGGTTGCGGAACACTGCCTTAGAGAACAACATATTTTATCATTCTTGACTTTTTTGACCGAGCTGAGCCATTTCTTCAAGTATAAAATGTGTTTCGCGTTTTTTCTCCTATACCGTAATGTTAAATGAGCTGTCCTTTCACATATTAAAATGAAAAAATGAATTTTTTTTAGAAACGCTATATTGTTAACATATGTATGAGTTACAATGTTGCAAATTTTCATGGAAGTTGAGGCATTTTTCCGTCTGAAAATGTGCTTCGCGTTTAGTTCAGACTCTAGTACTTTTGCCGAAAACAGCCTTAAGGTATTAAATATTTACTTTGTTAATTTTTCGGAGGACATTATGAATGAGACTGTAAGTTTCCTGAATGGATTTAAAGTTATATCTTATCTGTTTCTCAGTATGTATGAACACCTTATATCATTCACTACCATTTGAAGTATTTTGTCGAGGTACATCCCCCTCATGTTGACTGAGGTAAAAGTCATGCTCTTTAACCAGATACTCGGAGGGATCCGAACGCAATAGTGATTGAGACGCCATTAAGTTAGACACAAAATGACGACCAACAGAAATTCACAATGATTAATTTCTTTAATAAAACGTTAAACTTGATTATGCGATGTGTTGAGAAGACAATAAACTAGCAATTTGAGTACTTTTCTTTAATCAGGTGCAACCTGCAAAAATATCCAAAGAGAAATCTTGTAAAAGCTTCTAATAACAACTGCAATTCAGGAATAAGCGTCTATAACTTATAATGTATTATCATAGTCATATTGTCCACCTACTATCTATTCTCTATATCTCAATGACTATGTATATTATATTTAGTGGTAACGTTCGTTTGCGGAGTGAAATTGTTCCATTTCAAAGTGCCAATATGATTAGACGGAAAAAATTCGAGTTAGAGAGGACAGACCACGCGGATAGTAAATTGTTACAACTTTTTCAATATTTTATAAGCAAAACAACAAGTTTGAGTTAATTTATGTCGTTTCACTCGATATCAAATATGATAATAGGTAATTTTTTTAATACATTTGCTTAATTACTTTTTAAAGAAGTTCCCTAGAATGTGTATTGATATTTTGATATTCTACGTTGGTATTTTACTATATACCATAATTATACCATAAATTAACAAGTATTGATTGATTGACAATATCAATGCCCTAACCATTACCCATGTGCTTCGTTAGGTATTTTATAATGTTGCATGGCCATATATATATAGTCATGAATTTTATTTTTGAATTCTAAATCTAAGCATTAGAACAGATTAGATTAAAAAAGATAACAGGAATTTCTGAAACACAGAAGTATATTTATATTTACTACGCTTAACTTCTCCCCGTTCTTTGAGAGTCGATTTCCACAAAAACCCGTTCTTAGCGGATCCCCATTTACCAAAAGAAACATCCTTTCCAAATTTCGATTCTGCAAGGTTAATAACTCAAAAAAGGGATTTTCCTTATTTATAAGTCCCTTTAGGAGTTTTTTTCTGCAAAACCCCGTTCTTAGTAAATATCTCCTCAAAAAAAGAAATATATGGTTACCAAATTTCAAGAATGCGGATCTAATAGCTCCGGAGATCTTCTGATTATCCCTCCTGAATCCCTTTTCTCTTATATATATGTATTTTTATATATGGATTTAAAAATTTAAATAAATCAAGTTCACGGAGTTCTTGAGTGTAACAATTAACGAACAAAAAGATATTTTTGAACATATTAAAAACAAATAATATAAAAAGAAATTTATAAGTCAATTCCTACTTAAATCAACAAAGAAAAATTTTATTTTAGCTACTTTTTATTAAGTAGTTACAATTAATATAAATATGTATATATGTATTATTAATATACACAATTAATATAAATATAAATATGTATCACAACGTTAAGTGGTAATTAAATTTTATTAATTATCATTGAAGTATCGTATTATCATCCAAAACAATCGTGTATATAAAATTTCAGTTCAACTGAATGCTTTAAAACGTGAGAAAAAAACCTTTTCAAGTTTTGACACAAGTCGCCAAAAATAATGAGAAAGGGGCTGTAATTGTAATTCTTTAAATAATTAGTTTCAATCAATTAATTTTTATTAATTATAATTAAATTGTTGTATTGTCATCCAAAATAATCATGTATATAAAATTTCAGCTCAATTGAGCGCTTTAAAAGGTATTTTATTAACGATTGAAAATTCCACCATGATAAATACATAGTGTGACCTAATAGTAGGAATTGAAAAACAAAACAAATTTTGTGATAGTTTTCTATCCACAATATATTTTTTGTCTATAAAAACATAGAAAACATATGCAATTTTATTCTTAGTTATAAACTACAACTGATAACTTTTTTATTATGTTTCATGCAACATTGTTACCCATTGTTAAAATGTTACCCATTTTAATTTTATCTGAGGAGTATAAATATTTATATATATACATATATATATATTTACGAGAATATTAGAATAAAATGTCTATATATTAAAGTAGTTATTTGGTGCTACTTTGAAACAGCTAATTATAATCAACTTCCAGCTTAATGCGCCGTTAGAAAGAACGGCTAAAATATTTTTACGATAATCATTAATATGCTACACAAGCTCCCATAGAAAAGAAATCAGTCAAGCATAGCACACACACCACTGAAATTCTAGAATGAATCCATTTTCTGATACGTTTCTGTACGAACGTTTATAACTTAAAGAACTTTCAACGACAAAGAAAGAAACGCCGAAGAATTATCTATCGTCAGCGGAATTGCACTTATAAATAAAAGGAAGCGAAGATGAAATAATAATAATAAAAAAAAGAATTCAAATCTTTGCCATTAGGCGCCATTTTGTCGGAGTTTAAAAAAAGATAATTGGCCATCGCTTGTCCCTCTTTTCTCTTTTCCCACGCACAGCAATTATGATGTAAAAGATCGTTGCCATTTGTAAAAATAGAAACTCTCCGGTTGAAATTCATCGTCTTTCGAACAGTTGAAGAGGTGCTCTTCCAAGAAGACGTGTGCGTGGAATAAAAGGATTCGGCATTAAGACATTTTCTGCGGCAGCTTAACTTATTCTGCATAATTCACGGCGTTCTAAAAGAGTCATTAAAAACAATGAGAGGTTCAGTGAAATTCTTTTTTCTTGACATTAGTTTTTAAAGTAAATAATTTGTGTAAAGGGAGAATGCATTTTACTTCACTGAATTGCATGTTCTTTGTTAATTTATTGATGGAAAAATTTGTGGATATTTTTTCCCGTCTTGAAAATAACAAGAAATATTTTGCAATTAATTTAGAAAATATTATTTTCCTTCTATCCATAACTATTAAAATGCTTTTAAGTGTTATTTTGTCTCTCAGGATTAGTTAATAATTTTAGTAATCTTTTTGTCCCTCCCCTCACAATTTTAAAATAATATCTGTTTCAATTCCAGATATTAATTCACACTCTCCCTATATATATATTCGAATTTTCAATCGTTAATAAAATACTTTTCATTTTATCTACTGAAGTTCAAATATTTTTTAAAAACTTGTAGATGTCACTTGATGTTAATAGTTTTTTCAAATATTAATTCATTAATTAAATTTTATTTTTTAATTTTAAATTTAATCTACGTTATTTCTGACGTAGTTAGAGCTACCTGCAACAGATGGCGTCAGTACATTTTTCTAACGAATTTTTCTTGGCTTCAAATACATTTTATAAAACTTGTAGTGGATGACACTCACTTAATATGTTAATACATTTTTTTCAAATATTAATTCATTAATTAAATTTAATAAACTAAAAAAATTTCTTTGTTGTCCTAAGTAGGAATTGCCTTAATTTTTTTTATAATACATGTTGCCAGATTACGTTCATTAAATATCACTTTAATTTTGACCAAAACATAAACCTCCTTATTTTTTTTTTAATCAATAATTGATAATAAAGGTAATTTCGCAGCAAATAATTTCACGAGAATCTATGTTTTTATATGCAAAAACTCTCTTTTTTGAAAATCGAGGATTGAGTCCATGGCTTGTAAATATGCGCAGTCACTTAGTCAAGGAGTGAGTGAATATTAACGTCGCACTCTTTAGCTACACACGGGCTTTTGGCGACGGACCACGTAATTTTGAACCATGGTCAAGTGACGTGGACGACACCTGAGACTGCACCCCCTCTCCTAACTACGACACCACACCAATGGGAGGACGTATGAGCTCTCGACAGATTTAACGTGCGTCGCTTCCCAATACGGTGGGTCTTTAGTGGTACTGGGCTCGAACTAACAAGGCTAGCCACGATCCGATACCTTGACCACTCGGTTACCACTTAGCCAAGGAATCCGAACACGTCGAAATGATCAATTTCGATCATGTTTTCTTTTAATTAAATTATGGCTTTACAAAACATAAACAGGGTGATTTATAAAGAAGAGTATACAATTTCCATGCACTATAAATCAAGAACAATGTAAGGTATTATATGTTACCTGCAACAGAATTGTATGGGAATACACAAAAAGTTTGGTTATAGTTAGTTACAGATGTTTATGTGTGAACTCTTAATCGTACGACACACATAGATCTGGGGATCCATTTTCGCTCAAACGCGTGTTAAGATATCTGAATAAATTCCCTTGATAGTGGTTGTGATACGCTGCTTCAGCTCCACTAAATCAACAGGAAGAGTATTGACAAATATCTTGTCCTTTACATACCCCCACTGGAAGAAATCACAAAATGTTAAGTCAGTACTTCTGGATGGTCATTGGGTAAGTGACATGGTATAGTCCGCGACTCGTCCATTCCATGGTTGAGGAAGATGTTAATCGAGGTAATCCCGCGCGTTGACTGATCAGTGTTGTGGTGCACAATGCAGCTGAAGAATGAAGTAGTCAAACATTGAAATTTTAGTACATTCCCTTGATAAATGTATGAAGTTTATTCTGATAATATTTCTATTGGTATAAATTTATCAATATTTTGCTAATTGCTTTAAATTTTTTTTAAATTGTTAAAATTTTACTTATAATGGATATTTTTGTGAAATTTAGATAGTATATTTTAAATATTGCCGTGATTAAGTATTAGTATGCATTAGTATTATCTTCTAAAAAAATATATAATTTTAATATGCTATTTTTAAAAAAGAACTTTCTAAATCAGTGATCCGCAACTCCCGGTCCGCGGATCGGTACCGGTCTGTGGATCAAATGGTGCCGGGCGGCCTAAAGAACATGAAATTATTGCCATTTTATTTAAAGTGGTGCATTTCTCTCGGATTTGCCCAAATTTCCACGGAAATCAGTTTGTATTCCACGTTAAATCACTTTTATTCATTTTTGGTGTAACAATATTTTATTCTGAAGGCATATTTAAATGTAACTAAATTAAAATTGTTAAATCAAAACAATCTAAAATATTAACAATCAACGTGCCCCATCCTCAGCGGGCGGCGGTAAAATTATCAAACGTTGACCGGTCCGCAGCGATAAAAAGGTTGCGGAGCACTGCTCTAAATGTGTTCCTCAGATACATTTAAGACAGTGTTCCGCAAACCTCGGTCCGTGGATCAAATGGTACCGGACCGCACAAGAAACATTAAATTATTTACTATGGTACATTTTTCTTGGATTTGAGCTACTTTTTATGAAAATCGCTTTATATTCCTTGTTAAATCACTTTATATTTTATTTTAATGTCACGATTAAATACAATTGAATTAAAATTATTAAATCAAAACAGTCTAAAATATAAACAATCAACGTTTTCACCTCAGCGGGCCGCGGTAAAATTGGCAAACGTTGACCGGTCCGCGGCGGTAAAAAGGTTGCGGAACACTGCGTTAAGACAAGAGTTTCGGTACTTCTCCATTTTGTTGGGGAAGGCGATAAAGTCGCCAAAAATGATACAACTAATGCCGAATGGAATATTTTAACTTGAACGGAATGAAAATTTTTATACGATATTAAAATACTTATTCCTCCGAAGTAAAAAAAAAGTACTAAAAAAGTTTCCTATGTGCATATTGTGTGTTGTCGCCAGTTAAACCTGCTTGGCGAGTGTGGCGCGGGCAAAATGGAAAAGTATCCAATCTTCATTTAGATAAAACGGTTATTCCATTCAATGTAGCATGAAATTCCATTTAAGCAAGTGAGCTTTGAGATATAAAAGAAATCAAAGATTTAAAATCAAAACTATATATATATATATTTTTTATGATTTATAAACATTATGATGAAACAGACTACAAGCTCTTCATTTTAAATTCTATTTCAATTTTCTAAATGATAGCAGATTGATTCATTCCGTTGTTCTCAAACGACTTATTTTAATCAATTTTTCTGACAACGTATAGCAGAAAAATATAATTCCAAGAATATTCTACTTCCATTCTTTGAAATATCCGTAAATTTATTCTTTTACTGATTTTCTATGCCCGTCACTTTTCCCCTTCCAAAATGCATTTTTTCCCCTTTTTCTAACTGAGACGAAACAATTCTGACAGATTAATTTCCAATACTTTCTTTCTGCTTATACATTCTGTCAGAGTAATATTTTATTTCCAGATGGATTTCACAAGATGATATTTTCTCAAGGCTCTTTTCGGAAAATATACGTTTAGTAATTCAAGATGCTAAGTTTCACAAGCATCTTTTGAATGTCGCTAAAATTTTTTTAAATTTGAGAACATCTTTTCCCGTAAAATCAAGACTCATTTGAATTCATATGAATTTCAATTCAAAGTAATTGTATCTGACTTATACAGAAAGTAAGCTGGTTACTTCTAATATTGAAGTTACATAACAGTCATTTTCAAGAGCTTAAGACTGTAGACATTTCTTAGTAATTTTTCAACGCATTTCATCATTTTCTCAGATTACTGCGTCATGTCATATGTTGATTTCTTCAGACATTCTACTGCTATAAATAAAATGTGCCCTTCTCGTTTATTGGCAGTCGTTTATGAGGTTCTGATTAAGACAATATTGCTGTGTATTGTAATGAGTACAAGAATTGATCCTATATATTTTAGCCCGTACCTTTATTTATCGCCAAATTGGCGAATTATTATCTTCGTATTGAATAAAAGTCTAATACAGAAAATGAGTTGCTGGTGCAATTTGGTTTTCATTTTGTAAAAGGTTCGGGCTAAAACGAGATTTTACTAAGGTATAAATATTAATTTTCTATTGCAAAAAAGTGAATTTTGATCCTACAAAAAGTTATAGTTGCTGAACGTGAATTAAGTTTGAAGGTAAATGTGAGCACGACAGTTCTTCGTCAAACTGACAGTACATTTATAATTTTTTGGGTTAAAAAACGGAATTTAAGATAAATTTTAGACAAAGAAAAACAAATGTACTTGTTGATCCTGTGTTAAGAATGATCGGTACTTGCTTATTATATCGTCAGCCAAATCAAAATATACCGCCGAATGCCGTTTTATGCAGTCAATAGTGGAAACCATTCCGACGAACTTTCGAGAACCCCATTAATAGCGATTGCAGCATTTGGCGACAATTCTCGAATTGGCGATGACTTTCCTTTTGCGAAATTGGTCGATGGTATATAAGTAAGTACCGAATGATCATACGATTTCAAAGCAGCGTGCAATATGATAATACTTTATCTGTAAAGGATCCTAATAACCCGTTGATTACTTTTTGAAGACACTTGTGACCGCAGGTTTGATTTTTAATTCTATAAACTTGCAAGGAAACTTCAACTTTCACCAAGTATGAAAATTTTTTTTAATGATTTTCATCACACGCTATCAGAATTGGTCAGCAAACGACTATAAAGTCGTGTTTTGACATTGGTCTGTTAGTTGCTAACTCAAAATTCTGGTTTAGTGAAAAGAACAATATCGCAGATACATTTCTCTTAATTTGACTTTAAAAGGTAGAACCTCTTCCCAGTGTTATGTAGATCAGTTCTTAGAGAAATAAAGTTGGTTTCATCAAATTATCGTCGCGCGCTCCTGGCAACACAAGGCCATTTGAGAGCGTAGGGGCTGAACAAACATGATCGTGAGCTCATAGCTAGTGTTGTTGCAGTCAAGTTCCGATGCCCCCAAATACCCTGACGTAAAATGGCTGTTGCGCGTTAAATCTGCTGAGTGAGTGAATGTGAATTTTAAACTTCGCACTATTGAGCTACTAGAGGGCTTTTGGCGACTGACCTTGGAAATTTGAACCATGCTCAAGTGACGAGGACGACACCTGAGCTGGCACCCCCTCTCCTAACTTACACATCATACCAAGGGGAGGACGTTTGAGCCTTTTAACATGCATCACCACCCTCTGCATGGCGGATCTTCAGTGGTACTACGCTCGAACCAACGAAATACCTGTTGCGAGTCTGTTACTTTGACTACTAGGCTACCACAGCCCCGCTAAATTTCTTGGAGTTCAAAGCTCTCAAATTGGCGTGATGTGGAAATTTAGAGAGAGGGATACAATAGAGAGAGAGAGAGCGATTATTTGTCGATCTCACTATTTGACATTGGTTCACAGGTATGGTGTTTATTTTTGACTGTCTGCGTGTTGGTTCAGTGTTAACTATCAAATACTTAACGTAGGGCCGTGGTAAGAGAGTGTGTAATTCTAACCTTTAACAAAAATAACAAAATGATAGCTTTGCTTAGATTTATATAATTCAAGCAAATGCAGATGGGTTCCATTCAATTTAACGGGCTCCGATCATAATTTTCCTCTACATGCTCACTCGTCTTTAATGGAATCTATTCTTGAACCTATGATTCCCCCCCCCCCACTTGAAAATCACAAGTCACGAAACTTTTGATTTCAATCACAGTGTTATCGCAATGTATTTGAAATCCATAAAAAATCCCCAACTTTTTGAAAAATCCTTCAATTATTATGTTACTGGTTCTATCTTCTTATTATTCATTTATTTTTCTAGTTTAAAAAAAAAGAATACAAAAAAATTCGATTTATTCTTCGATTCTTTTTCAAAGTTTTCGATACAATTATGGCTTTATACGTAATTTCTTTTATTTAAAATACATTGAATAAAAAGGGGAATATTTTTAAACGAAATATTTCTTACGGAAACATAGTACACATAATATTCGCTTGAGAAATTACAATACTGAATTTTAAAAAAAGCGTAGTATTGAGAAAAATCTTCATCTCTTTTCATCTAAAAATATAACATAAAATAAGAAACTACACTTACCTTAACAGAACTTGCATAAAATCAATAACAAAATAAAGCAACCAATAACATAAGCGAAAAAAAAATTAAAATTAAACAATTCAACGAGAGAGCAGAATAATACAATCAAAAAGTGCTCCGAAAAGAATACCAATTCGCAAAGTATGAATAATGTCCGCTTTTATTCTCCGAAGTAAGATTTTAAACACTGCTTAAACGACTTCGAATTTTAACACACACTTCTCAAATTGTTATTTATACTTAAGTACAATTCTTTCAGTCGCATAGGAATTTACACCGATACGACAAAAGAGACGGTTGAATACAATGGGCATAATTGCGGAGGGACTGCAATGGCCCAAAGCAAGCTCTCGGAGAAGTAAAATGGATGAAAGAAAAAACAACCCACACACACACTCACTCGAAATTATTCAATTTTAAAATTTCCACACACAATGGGTTTCCTTTTCTTCTCTTTCTAAAGGTATGGAATTCTTTTCAACACGGCGTGTGCTACATGTACAAAGATTCTTTTTAATAAAGCTACTCCTTAGGTGTCATGCATTTCATAAAATTTCCTTTGCTGAGATCTCACCGGATTTAGAAGACAAAGCGTAGACAGTTTTGTAAGGTGTTGAGCCTTTCGGCTTTGTCCAAAAAGTACCCAGCGTGGCTTTAAAAAATGCATAGTTTTGCAAGAAAATTTAATATGGGAGCATATCGTAAATGGTATTTGTTGAAAAATTACAAAACTGGGTTTTAAGAAAAGGAGATTTTTTTTGAAGGGGAAAAAAATTGAGTCCTTAAGATATCCGCAGAAGTGACAGTTTTGTCGATTAATCACGTAAAAAAGAGTTTTAAAAGTACCTTTAAATTGAATATATATAAGTTACTTTGTTGACACAAAAAAGCATTGAAAAAGTAAATAAAAAAATAACCAAAAGATAAATGCTTCTTAGTTTTCCTCCTTGTATCTTATCTTCCTTTTTTGTTGGTCTTGGGAAGCCTTATAAACCTGAGGTGACCTAAATTTTCTGT